>CM022946.1:46437251-46933669 GCA_012931725.1 Litsea cubeba | reverse complement strand
TAAGACTCTAACGAATTGAATAACAAGTATATCAAGGAATTTGATTTTCATATAAAGAATCTAACTTAGTAAGCATATAATGAAAATCAATTTTGATCCTCATATCTCATCAATGAGGCTCAATCATTTTTCAACTTGCATTTTTTAAAATGATATAACTTATTTGAAACACTTACAAGTTGATTTTTCAAAACAATAACTTTTCATATGAAAATAGAACTTAGCAATCTATGGAAAATTCAAATTGATTTAAATCATTTGTTTTTCAAAATAATCTAACTATGATATTCACACAAATGATTTTGCAACATCAATCGATTACGAAAGATCTAGCTATGAAGAAACCATAATCAATTGATCATATATAGAAATGCATTACAAGTGATATAACTATATGAGAGCAAAATGCAAATCTATCATGATGAAGTTATAATCAAATGATTTTGAAAACCATGATATGTAACTAGTATGGTGCATACATGAAGACAAAATCAATTGATCACAAATAAACATTTCATTTTAAGAAATGTAACTATGAAAGAACAAAATACAAATGTATCATGACCAACAAATAGATATGACTAAAAAGAATATGTTGGTCTAGTGAGGTTCAAGGCCTTAAGGTTTGTCTAAGAATCTAACTTTAGGAATCCACCTAAGGTCTTGAGAGGGTTGATCTTTGAGGTCTAGTTTAGAAGGCCCACCATCTCTAGGAGATTTGACTTGATAAATTTTCAATTTGGACCTATCACCATGGGATTTGAATAATTTAAGCTTAGGTTGGTGATTAGTCTCTTGAGGTTGATGAGTTTGTTTCTTAGGGGATTGATTCATTTTTTTTTCTTCTTATTTCCTCCCTTTATTTGATTTTTGAATTTTAAATTTAACTTTGCCACTTTCTTCAAAAGTTCTTTTTATATGTTGATTTAAGGGAGATAGGTTGAGAAGCTTTTTGTTGATAGATTCTTTTATATTTGGTTTAACTTGTTTGACCTTTTTAGAATCTATCTTAGGAGAGTCCTTTTTAATTTGTTTAACTTGTTTAATCTTCTTGGAGTCTTCCTTGATTTTTAGTGTCTTACCCTTCATAGAATTTGATTCTCCTTTCTTGGGTTCATAGATGGGTTTAGACACATGCCTTCTTCTTAGTTTGCCCTCAAACCTAAAATGCCCTTCAATGCCACAATAATTACATTTAGTCATGGGCAAGGAAGAATGAGTACTAGAGAATGAGGACTCACCTTTCACAAATGTGCTGGTGAAGTTAGGATCATGTGAAATTTACCTATCAAATCCAAGAAACCGTCCTATCTCTTTATGATTTACCCAATATAAATAATTTTTCAAATTTCTCTTAACCTTGGGTAAATTTGCACTCATAGTTTTGTTTTGTAGCTTGCCAGTTGAGTGACTTGGTTTTAAGGGTTGAATTTTCATTTTTAACTTTTATTAGTTCATTTTCAATTCCCTTAAAGTTGTTTAGTTCTTCATGGGCAAGTTTTAATTCAAATTTAAGTTCATTTAAAACATTGGATCCAAGTTCTAGATCTTTTATCTTGTTTTGAGCATTAGACACATTTCCTTAGTAATAGTCAACTTGGATTCTAGATTGTTACTGATTCTTTATCTTGGCCTTTCTAATTGATCTATTAGTTCTCAATTTTCCTTTTTAAAGATTATTCACAACCTTATCTTGAATTCATTTAGTTCATCTTGAGCATTATATAGTTTATTGCAAAGAGATCATAAACTTAGAGTCTACACAATTTATTACTTTCTTCTTTCTCTCTAAGTTCATCTTTTGAAATAAATTAATTCTTTGTTTAGCCTTTTAGATTATTCTATTAATCTTTCATTTTTTCTTAACAGGCTTTAAGGACAATGTATACAAGTCATCATAAAGCTTGTTGAAGGTCATCTTCATTTTCATCATTTTCTTTTTCTTTTAATTCAAATTGAGATTCATTAAATTCAAAGTTTGAATCTCCAATTGTGGGAATGAGGGGTCTATAAGAATCTACACAATCTAATATAGTGGAATCCATATATTCTAATGAATTTCATAAAACACACCACTAGGGTTCTAACTCTAGGTTTTTACACCTAATCAAGAGTTTCAAAACACTTGATCCTAATATATATAGAGCACGAGGCTCTGATACCAATTATAAGTCTGGGATCTGAACCCTAGAGGGGGGGGGGGGGTGAATAGGGTGAGCTATGAATTAGTAACCAATAATGACAAATTTTAACTTCTTTAAATTAAATTAGCCACTAGTGATGATTATCAAACTAAATGCGGAAGCTAACAAAAATAATCACCACAAAGCATGCACCATCACACAAAGATTTATAGTAGTTTGGCCTCAATGCCTACATCCACTACCCACTTGTGATCGTACACCCCACTGGATTTCCACTATTAATGCTTTTCACAAGGTTAAGCAATAATCTTTATAAAGATGTTTTTCAAGGCTTAAAAACAACCTATCAATGTGATTTTTTAGGTTAAGCAATAACATTTACACTATGCTTTTCTTTTAGCCAAGCAATAACCATTACAATAATAAGTTTTTCTCTCAAAGTAGTGTCTACACAAACACTAGAAGAGATGCAATTATAACTCAATTACAATGCATCTAAATTAGGCGAATATGAAATTGAAAAACAAACTCACACAACACTGTATATAATGCAAAGATGAATGCTCATGGTGTGTGTGTGAAAACTTCAATCAAGTTTAAAAATAAGCCCAATGAATATATGCTTAAAGCATTTAAAAGTTTAAGGCATACAAAGAGATTTGATTGAAGTGAATTGCAAATTACATGTATAAATACTAACTTGTTGATGACATGAAAATCAAGGGATCACAAGTTGTATGAAACTATTTATGACTAAACATGTGATGCATGTGCATAGTTGTTTTCAAAACAAACTAGTTTAACTATGGTTCAAATGTGATTGAAAACAACAAATAAGAATTCAACCAAGTAAATGAATCATGCTATAAAATAACTCAAAGATTTTGGCAAAGCATGATTTATGAAAATTAAAACAAACTTGATTTGATTCAAGGTGAAGAATCCGATCCAACTTAGATCAAAGATTAAATGAAGAAATGGATTCAATACATCATAGTTATCATGCTAAAATAGATTTACAAATCATTTAAGGAAAGCATGAAACATATGATTTAGAAAAGTAAAGTTTACTTAGAGATTTAACTTAATGATTCCAAGCTTTAGCTTTCCAAATGACTCCTTGGTCTCTCTTAGCTCATTCCCCTTTCTTTTATCTCCAAACACCTCAAAGAAGGCTTTGATGTTCATCACCTTTTTTCAAGGAATGAACCACTATTTATAGTCAAAAAATGACTTTCTGCGTGTCCCCGGTCGACCTGGACCTTTGCTCGGTCGACCTCCCCTCAACGGTAAAAAATTTGACCATTTGAAAAAGACCCAATGGTCAACTGCTCGGTCGACCTGCAGTGGGCTCAGTCGACCAGGTCTATGGGCTCGGTCGACCGGCCACACCGTGGGTTGATCGGGTCTAGGGACCATTTTTCCCAAAAATGAGATTTTCAAAGTGATTTCTTGTGGGGACTTTTGGACCATTGAATCAAGCTTGGAAACATTTTTTAAATCATTCTAAGTGTTTTTAAAAACATGAAACCTAAAATGCCAAAGATGATTTGAGACTTTTAAAACCATTCGCTAGCTTGAATCATAAAACTTTTTCAAACATAAATGCGTCCAATGTTTAAAATCAAAACATACATGAACCAAAAGTTTTAAAAGTCTTAAAAACTATGCATGTGAAAATATAAGATTTCAAGATTTTCTAAATCAATGCTCATGTAAAAATTCAAGTGATGATTAAAATGATAATGCATCCATCAAATTGAAAAACACAAAATCCCTAACAATCTCCCCCTTTGCAATTTGATGGCAACTCACTCATCACTGGGTTTACACACTAAGTCTTCAGCTCCCCCTAAGCTGGACAAGTCTTGAAATCTCTTGGATGCTTCCTTCATTTAGCTTGGGCTCTAGTTCTTTTTTTTTCTTCATTATTCTTGATGCTTGGAGCTTAACCATTCTTCAAGCTTTCCTTTTCATCTTTCTCTCTTTGGCCAAGCATCTTCTTTAACTCCCATGCTTTCTCTTCTTTCAACTCTCCCCCTTTGACCATGCACTCTCTCCCTTTGGCAAGATATGCATTCTCTCCCCCCTGTGGAAGATAATACAATATCTCCCCTTCGACAAATTGTAAGTCTGGGATCCGACCCTTAGAGGGGGGGTGAATAGGGTGAGTTACAACTTAGTGACCAATAATGGCAAATTTTAATTTCTTTAAAACAACTAGTCACTTGTGATGATAAGAAGACTAAATGCGGAAGCTAACTAACACAATCGCCACATAGCATGCACCATCACACAAGGAATTATAGTGGTTCGGCCTCAATACCTACATTCACTACCGGCTTGCGATCCAACACCCCACCGGATTTTCACTATTTATACTTTTTAATGGGCTAAGCAATAACCTTTACAAAGATGTTTTTCAAGGCTAAACAACAACCTATCAATGTGATTTTCTAGGCTGAGGAATAACCTTTACACTATGCTTTTCTTAGGCTAAGCAATAATCTTTACAAGAAAAAGATTTTCTCTCAAAGTAGTGTCTACACAAACACTAAAAGAGATACAATTAAAGCTCAATTATAATGCCTCTAAATTAGGCGGATATGAAATTGAAAA
The DNA here is from genome assembly GCA_012931725.1 of Litsea cubeba. Taxonomy (NCBI): domain Eukaryota; kingdom Viridiplantae; phylum Streptophyta; class Magnoliopsida; order Laurales; family Lauraceae; genus Litsea; species Litsea cubeba. The sequence continues at coordinate 46,928,906 of CM022946.1, read as the reverse complement.
ACAAACTCACACAACAGTCTATGTAATGCAAAGATGAATGCTCATCGGTGTGTGTGTGTGAAAACTTCAATCAAGTTTAAAAAGAAAACCTAATCAATATATGCTTGAAGCATTTAAAAGTTTAAGGCATGTAAAAAGTTTTGATTGAAGAGAAATACAAATCACATGTATAAATACTAACTTGTTGATGATATGAAAATCAAAAGCTCACAAGTTGTATGAAACTATTTAATTCTAAACATGTGATGTATGTGCATAGTTGTTTTCAAAACATACTAGTTTAACTAAGGTTCTAAAGTGATTGAAAACAACAAATAAGAATTCAACCAAGTAAATGAATCATGGTATATATAAAAGAAATCAAAGATTTTGGCAAAGCATGATTAATGAAGTTTTTAAAACAAACTTGGTTTGAATCAAAGTGAAGAATCCAATCCAACTTAAATAAAAGATTAAATGAAGAAATGGATTCAACACATCATAGTTATCATGCTAAAATTCATTTACCAATAATTTAAACAAAGTAGATAACATATGATTTAGAAAAGTAAAGCTTACTTAGGGATTTAACTTAATAGATCCAAGCTTTAGCTTTCCAAATGACCCCTTGGTCTCTCTTAGCTCATTCCCCTTTCTCTTGTCTCCAAACACCTCAAAGAAGGCTTAGATGTTCATCAAAACTTTTCAAGGAATGAACCACTATTTATAGTCAAAAAGTGACTTTCTGCGTGTCCCCGGTCGACCTGGACCTTTGCTCGGTCGACCTCCCCTCAATGGTAAAAAATCTGACCATTTGAAAAAGACCCAATAGTCATCTGCCCGATCGACCTGAGTGGGCTCGGTTGACCGGGTCCATGGGCTCAGTCGACTGGCCACACTGTGGGTCGACCGAGTCCAGGTTCCATTTTTTCCAAAAATGAGATTTTCAAAGTGATTTCTTGTGGGGACTTTTGGGCCATTGAGTCAAGCTTGGAAACGTGTTTTAAATCATTCTAAGAGTTTTAAAAACATGAAACCTAAAATTCCAAAGATGATTTGAAACTTTTAAAACCATTGGCTAGCTTGAATCATAAAAATTCTTTTCAAACATAAATGCATCCAATGTTTAAAATCAAAACATGCATGAACCATAAGTTTTAAAAGTCTTAAAAACTATGCATGTGAGAATATAAGATTTCAAGATTTTTCTAAATCAATGCTCATGTGAAAATTCAAGTGATGATTAAAATGACAATACATCCATGAAATTGCAAAACACAAAATCCCTAACAATATTATGTATGTGATTGATTCATTGATTGATGAGTATGATTCCTTTGAATGTCAAATTCAGCCTCTTTTCATTGAATTAGATTGACAATGAAAAATGGGTTTTTCTTAGAATGGGTTATTGAATAATGAATAATTATATGAGAATGAATGGATGGAATTTATGAGAGCATTGGGGGCTCAAATTGTATAAAAAATGACCTTTAAATGTCATGGAAAGAAGTAGGACTAGTTGGAATGAAATGAAATTGAAAGACAATGCAAACAAAGCCATTACAGGTTCTGCACACAGGGAATTCGATCAATTGACATGGAGTTCAGTTCAAATAACAAAAGGCAAAAAAACACAGAAAATGGAGTTCGGTTAACCGACAGCCACCGAACCCAACTGAATTACTTCGGTCAGAAGAACTAGATAGCCTTTTTTCTTGCAGGTTGACTTTGGTTCGATGTCGGCGAACCAGAATAACCTCTTTCAGTTAACCGACAAGTAACTAAACCCTACCGGGTTCCTTTTAATCATAAATGAGGTCTTATTTACTTATACTTATGTGTATAAATTGTCATGGTCAGCCCTAAGGATGACCAAGATGTATACATCAAACCAATATATTCTTAGGGTGTGAAAAGATTGACCTTGTAGGTCCATAGCCGATTAACGTAGTCCGATGGAAACTATATCACATGAGAAATCTTGGGCTGAAATCATCTCATGTGCTTATCCGTTTCGTCTAGCACTTCGCCATGGGTGTTGGTTTAGGAATTTCGTTGTACCTCACATACACACAAAGTGACACCATAGAAATGTAGCATGTGCATCGAATTACCTAAAACTACATCGAAACAGACGGTTAGAGACAATAGGTAATTAGATTAGGGTTGGCTAGTAAATCACCTTGATTCTATTAATCGATTTGTATTTGCATATTGGGATCGACTTATTTGTTGCCCTCATCTATTCAAATAAATGTTATATGCTTTATTCTTATTATTTCTCAAAATGTTATTACAAATGTCTTACAAATGTTATCGTACATTGATGTGATATTCGAAGGAGTAAGCAAATGATTCAATTCGATTGGAAATGATTCAAAATTATAAAATGAAAATAAATGGATTCGATTATTAATGATTTGAATAGAAAAATCTTACTCCAGTTTCATTATTATTCGATTCGAACGGTTCGACACTACTTAGCTTCGATCGTACGATACTCGATGGGATTGAAGTTCGGTTTAGTTATTTGATGCAACTGTCGTATGTTGTCTGGAACACTGAAAATCTAGAACCGGGTAGCTAGGAGAACCTTTGGCCAGGTCACTAGTGACATCCAAACAAGATTCGCTCTCTAGAGGAGAGGATGAGCATAATGTAGTAGCCAATTAGAAAAGTAAGTATTCGACCTTTGATTTGAAAAACATGATTTATTCATAAAGCACAATGTTCCTAACAGACTAATGTTTGATCTTTTTAATTTATTCATTTTTATATTCGAATTAGAATAGCATGTGTTAAATCTCAATTGCTCATACATTGTTAAATTGTCGTATTCATGGTGCTGTACTTGGTGTCACAGGAATCCAGGAAATTGAGGAGGAAAACTAGTAGTCCATCCGTGATTAGAGTGAATGCAATTTAAGGTTGTTGGCTAGCTTTGACTGTCAGAGAATGTACAAGAGTTGTAACATTGGGTTTGAGATTAGATCTTGCATCTTGCACTTATTTATAGTTATACATATGATTAGTTATGATTTACAATTGTATTAGGATCATGTTCCATTAAGCTAAAATACTAGTATTTTCTTCATTAGAGTGCTTTTGTAGAATGTAATTATGGGATATTAAGTTATTAATCTTGTTAAATGATAAATAATAAGATGTATTATTGGAACTCTTAGGGACTGCTCAAGCTTTGATATTAGTGATATAAAGGCTTCCGCAAATTAAAAGTACATTGATAGGAGTCAGTGAGCACTCCTAACACGCATGAAGTGGAATTTTCTCCTTCGTGGATTCGGATTTGTACCAGAACAGGTGCAAATTCACAGGATTATGCATGCCACACCTCGAAAACCACCCTAATCAGGGAATTCTCGGGCCCGGGATGTGACACCATGCAGTCTATCTTAGTCTTCTCTAGTCATGCTTTCTTATTCAGATGCAGGGGAGAAAACAATCAAAGTGGGAGCAATCCTGTTTGCACTGAAGGCCATCAAAGGCATAGTTTCTCTAAAATATGTCTAATCTCATATGCGTTGGCGGTTGTTAAGGCTATCAAAGGCGGTGGAGACTGGTCTATCCATTTCTATATTTGGGATATATTAGCCTTCGAAGTTGTTTCGAAAATTTCTAAGTCTCTCGTGTTCCCAAGGACTTTAATATGGCCGCCCACTGTCTTGCTAAGAATGGGTTGTCGGGATTGAAATTTGTAGGCATGGGAGTCCAGATTTTCTTTGGCTGTTTCATCTTTTGTTTACCTTTTCAAGCATCCCTCTTACCTACCCAAGAAAAATAAAAAAATAAAATCAAAGCGTGGTTTTTTAGCAGATGAAGGTGCAAATGCTTTTTATCACAATGTATATGGATGGGTTCGTTTACTTGAAATCTATACCTTGTTGTGGTTTCTTTCTTCTGCTGCCTTTTTAAAAAAAATTTTTATCATAAACTACTGTAAGGATTTGATATCTTGGCATTACAATAGTTGGATATGCTACAGAACAGAGACTGCTGTCAAACAGAATCTAAATAAAATAATAGTACCTGATTGTTGAAGACTGCAACTGTGATTTGTTAGCTGAAGTCGAAAAGCAGCAACGGCGGCAGATCTGTGGCCAAAGCACGTCTGATGACGCTCTCTTTAGGATGAGTTCCACCCCTTGGATAAAATCCAGGTGTGAAGGTTCTCAGCAGAACTACCCCCAGGATACAACGGCCTTCTTGTTCAGGTCTGGTCACACACACAGACTGAACTGTAGACTCCTTTTGGAATGCTCAGAAGGAAAGCAGAAGAAAATAGAAGAGGAATGATTTATTTTCTGTGTCTGTAAAAACGATGACTGAGATGGCCCTAATATATTGAGATTAGTGTCCATTGCGCTATTAATCCTCAACGTTTAAGATCATTAAGGCCATAAATCTCACAACGTAAAAATAAATAAATCACAACGTTAAAACGATTTAATCCACATTAAATACAACGTTTAGAATCAATTTATAAAAGTAGATTTTATTTATTGGTATAAATAAACAAAATAATGGCAAAAGGTTGATATTTCTATATCAGAATATGGGTCCCTCTAGGCCACCTGGCCTAGATTTGCAACCCCTTATGCGCGCGTCGCGGATGCACGCCCAATTAATCATTTTTTGGACCCGGTCAAACCATAGGGCTCATGGCAAAAGTCTTCAAAAGTTCTTAAAGAGTATAGGAATGGAAACACATATAAAGCCTCTTTAAAAGATGAACTTTAGCATGTGGGATGCCTTGTTTCCAATAGCCTACACTACTCCATAAAGCAAAAGAACAAAAGGACAAAACACCTTTACAAAAAACACCTTTAGAATTTTGAAACAACCAAAAAACCCAACATTACACTTGTATTCATTTACTCCATCTTTCCAAAGTAACCATCCTGTTGGTAATGCTGCTGCTGATGGAATATATGTGAAACAATTTGATCTGAATTAAGACATGTTGTATTCGAGATTGGTAATGATCTTGAAGATGTAAGTTCTTCTATTGGGACAGTTGCTCATGTTGCACAGTTCCTGCATTCTAGAGTTGGACTTATTGCTTCAGATCTTCAGTTATCTATTCTACTTCTAGATGAACGGCTGTCTTGGTTTTGCTAAGGGCTGCTTAATGAAGATTGACATGAAAAACCTATTAAGCATCACATATTTATCTTTTGATTTTAAATAGAAGATGTTATATATTAGACAGTAGAGAAAAATCACAATTTTTGGGTCTATTTATCTTATTACACATTCACATATTTGTTTATCTGAAAATATTGCTAGTTGGAGCATGGGCATGATGTTGGCCACGTTCGATCAGCCTGAAACCAACATAGTTATCTTCTATTTATGCATTTTTTATATTAAGCCTAAATCATGATCATTGAAGCCTTATCTATGCAATCTATGTAGATTGGCTTTGCAAGTTTTACTTTTCCTTTGAACCCTTGTTTAGAGCGATATTTTTTCAGTAAGTCCACAAGCTATCAGGCCTTTTCTCACTACTTCATTTAAGGTCTTTACTGGTCTCCTTTTTTTCCTAATTTCTTGAACATATAACTCAATAAGCCTCACGTGCACTATTTTGATATTCTATGTACGTGCCTGAAATATTTCTAATGATGTTGCTTGATATTCTCTTCAATTAGAACTTCATGTAAGTTTCCTATATTTCTCTTCCTAATTCGACCCTTTCTTACACCTCCACACATCCCTCTTACCATGCGCATCTCTCAACATGTTCTTTGGCTTCTTCACAACTTTCAGCTTCATATGAGGAAGCAGGATTAAGTGTCTCTTGTAAAGATGCCCTTTAAATTAAAGTAGTACTTGACTATCGCATAAATAGTCCACTAGCTGGTCTCCACTTTGCCCACACAAAACATATCATTTGCTATATCTAACACCCTCCGTGTCACTCAATATATAGTTGCTCCCAAATGTCAAGAATTCCATGCCGTTGCACTAGATTATTTCGGTTTTCACTAACTCGTCTTCTTTACTCTCAAATCTATTAAACCTGCTCATGACATTTATTCTAATTTTAAACTTCTATTTTCAACTCATTTGACTTAAATCTTCTTCAAAGCTCTAAGTTATCATTTTCTTGCTTTCTTGTCTAACAAGTGAGTACAACATCAACCGTGAACAACAGACACAAAGACATTACTTCTTGATTATTTGTTTTATGGTGTTTATAACCAAGGTCAATAGGTAGGGGCTGAAAAGCTGACCCTAGGTGTCATCCAACTCCCATTGGGCTCTTAGGTTTTTAATTGCAAATTATGAATTATTGCATTAATGGGCAAGCAGCAACGATGTGTAAACTAGTTAATTGTACGTTTAAAATTAAGAAGATAGTTTCATATTTGGATTTGAGATGTTACAGGCAGTTAGTAGTTACTTTTTGAGTTAAATAGTGAAAGGTCCCTGAAATGGAACGTTTAAAGGCTCTAGTCCACACAAGTTTCGTCTAAGGGCTGTAGTCCATGCAGTTAAACATATTTTGGTGAGAGGTCCCTAGATACGCCACACCAGAGATTTTCATGACTGATTTGCCCTTTCAACTGTTTAGGCATAAAACTATGAATTTTAAAATTTCAAATCTTCCATTCCCCCTCCCTCATTCCTAGGACAAGAGACCCCTTCAATCTTCTTCTTTCTATTTCAGTATGGATCGAGAACACCAGTCGATGTGAAGCGCGTTTCGTTGTAGGAATCCGAAGCAAAGGTTCTCTCATTTTTTGTGGCTGAATGGTGGAGTATCTTGATTTGTTATGCCATCTCATCGCGGTTTCCATTGGTTCATGCAAAGGCATCCCACAACAGAAAACCAACGAGAGTTTTGTTTTGGAACTCGTCTTATTTTGACAAGTGGAGAATTTGGGGTTAAAATATATTTGTGTGGGTTAGCCATTCTTAGAGAAGAAATTCGAAGTTGAGGTCCGGACTTGTAAGGCGATTGTCGCCATACCAGAAGGGTAGAGTCCACGCCGCCACTGCCGTACTCATCATCGCCGGAGACCAGCTAGCGCTAGCACACTATCCGGCCATTCACCGCCATCGAAGAGGAAGAAGGATCAGCAGAAACAAAGCAGCAAGGTTCTGTACCATAACAAATCGAAGAAAAAAACCCAGTTTGGGTTAGTTCCAGGTTCAGTCCAGTTTGCGGGTTAGGTTCAACTCGACCGACTTTGCAGAAGCCCGGTTCAGCAGAACTTAGGTTATCTGAGTTTTTGTCAAATTTATCTGAGTTTTAGTGAAATTTATTTGAGTTTTTGTCAAATTTATTTGTGTTTTTGGAAAATTTATCTGAATTTTTTTAAAAATCTAACCGAGATTTTGGAAAACCTATCTGAGCTTTTTAGCAAGTTTATTTGCATTTTTTAAAATTTCTTTGTGTTTTTTAATTTTATTTGTTTCTTTTGAAATTTATTTGCGCCTTCTCAAATTTATTTACTTTTTTTTAAATAAATTTAACTGAGTTTGGCAAAAGTACTTGAGTTTTTGGAAAAAAAATATTTAAATTTGGAAAATGGTTTATCTTAGTTTTGGAAAATGTATTTACGATTTTTGAAAAAAAATTTTAAATTTTATTTACGTATTTTGAAATTTATTTGCGTCTTTTGAAATTCATTTATATTTTTTGAATTTTATTTACATCTTTTGAAATTTATTGCATTTTTTGAACTTATTGCATTTTTTAAAAATTTATTTGCACTCTTTTGAAATTTATTTATGTTTTTTAAGAATTTATTTGAAAATCTCATTAATGGGATTTCATTAATCGTTGTCAATTAAATGGTAGTTGACCATTATTAATGTTATATCCTACTAATTATGGGATATGATTGAAAGAAATAGTAACTTAGACATTTTAGGTCTTCAAATTTGGAAAAAGGACCTATCATATTATGAAAAAAGATTGTGGATCTAAGGCCAGAAAGTGAAACGCTGAACCAGAAGGCTAGAGTCCATGCCACCGCCGCCGAAGACCAGTGAGCGCTAGCACACTATCTGGCCATTCACCGCCATAGAATAGGAAGAAGGATCAGTAGAAACAGAGCAGCAAGGTTCTGTACCATCTCCAGTCAACGAGAGTTTTGGGTTAGTTCCAAGTTCAGGCTAGTTTGCGGTTAGTTTCAACCCAACCCACTTTGCAGAACTCAGGTTATCAAAGTTTTTATCAAATTTATCCGAGTTTTTGTCAAATTTATCTATTTTGAAAATTTTATCTGAGTTTTTTTAAAAATTTATTTGAGTTTTTGGAAAATCTATATGACCTTTTTGGCAAATTTATTTGCATTTTTTGAAATCTATTTGTGTTTTTAAATTTAATTTATGTCTTTTGAAATTTATTCGCCTCTTTTCAAATTTATTTTCCTTTTTTGAAATAAATTTAACTAAGTTTTGGCAAAAATACATGAGTTTTTGGAAAAAAATTTTGAAATCTAGAAAATTGTTTTATCTTAGTTTTGGAAATTTTTTTTTATTTTTTGAAATTTATTTTCTTTTTTAATATTTTATTTATGTCTTTTGAAATTTATTTATATTTTTTAAATTTTATTTGGATCAGTTGAAATTTATTTGCATCTTTTGAAATTTATTGCGTTTTTTGAAATTTTTATGTTTTTTTTAAATTTATTTGCGTTCTTTTGAAATTTATGTGTGTTCTTTGAAATTTATTTGTGTTTTTTAAGTATTTATTTGAAAATCTCATTAATGGGATTTCATTAATCGTTGTCAATTAAATGGTAGTTGACCATTATTAATGACATATCCCACTAATTATGGGATATGATTTAAAGAAAAGGTAACTTTGATATTTTAGGTCTTCAAATTTGGAAAAAGGACCTACCACGTTATGAAAAAAGATTGTAGATATAAGGCCAGAAAGTGAAATGTTCAGGGACCCATCGCAGAATGCCCTTTATTTTTTAACATTAACTGCCGTCACTAATTTTATACATGTGTGTTTTATCTTCTCCCATTGTTGGTACTTAGTATTCGCTAGTTTGAATTTAGGTTCAACTATTTAGAAGTTTAATACTTACGGTACTTTGAATTTTCAGTTTACATTCCTGTATACCAAAACTTGAAACCAAACAAGCCCAGAAGAGTGATGTGTTGGTAAATCATCTACCAGTATGCATAGGCAACTAAGCATACCATTGAAGAAGACATTACAGAGAAAATTCTTTGCATGAACAGGCAATTCAATAATTCCATTTGGTTTTATTTATAGAATAAAAGAAGAATAAACATTTTACAGTTGAGGCAGAAGAGATTCAAACCATAGTATGTCTTTTTTGAGTTTTGTCATGTGGGTACTTCAAGGGGCTCACCATGGAATAAGGCTCCTTATTTGGCCTTAGCTGTTCTGATTGCTGAGGTGGACTGTCACTGTATTGCTTTCTTGAGCATCTGTTCATAGCTAGCAATGGACAATTGAAGGCACCCAATCTGTTCATGTGGTTGGCTAAAAATTTGGTTATATCAAAGTAGTGAGAGTGAAGGAAAGATGAACATATGAGGGGCCTCGATTCCTATCCTCTGAGTGGAAATGGTTGTCAACCATTCACCAGGCCTATTTGGATAAATGAGGAGTGGAGTAAAATGAAGTGGATTTCACATGTGGAGTGGAGTGAGGAGAAGTAGGTTGAAGTTAAAGTAGAGTACTTCACTTCACTCCATTTGAATGCTTATTTTGAAGTTAAGGTTTGGAGTAGAATACACTTTTACTCAAGTCAATAGAAGTATTTAGAGTTGAAGTGAAATGGAGTACATGTGGCTCACAACATTACTTCATCTATCGGGCCAGACTCATCCAAACGGGATAGAGTTGAAATTTAAGAAGGTTAAAGCCCACTTTACTTCACTCTACTGTATTTTTTGCCTATCCAAACAGGCCAAGGGGTTGTTAGACAAGGAAGAAAGGTAAGAAAACTGTCAACAGTACAAAGCTGAACTCTCATAATTTTCTGCACCTGACATTCTCCATGAGCCATTTGCATTATTCGCATTGAATTCCTTCTGCTCTGTTAGGATGAGGAGGAAATGGAGGAAGAGAAAACCACAGTTAAACTTCTAAATGTGAAAAGTTTTCTCCTTTTGTTTTCATTATTTGTTCTCTACATCCAAATGACCCCTGAAGGAGTATCGGAGAGGTGAGCAATGAACGGTCTAAATTGGAGATCTAGATGTGACCATCATCTTTCTAAGATGTAATTGAATACAATGGCAGGTGCATAACCATTTCCTACCAAACGAGAGGCTATTTTATGGCCCCTTGTGTATCTTCACTTTGAAACACTCATTTTTAGCCCCTTGGAAAGAAAAGCATCCTTTAGAAATCTGAAGAGCTCAATTCCAATTAAGGACACAGAATCCACATGATCTTTCCACCCTTCCTCTTCATCCAAACAACCTTTTTAATTTCACGGTTTGATCCTTCAATCCTCTCACAATCAATAAGCCTTGGGATAAGAGAGGCCATTTTCTAATGAAACCTTAGGATTTAAGCAGAAATTAGTCAAGTTGGCTGAAAGTGTTTATGTTGTCTTATTATTTAAGATAGATGCCTGAGGCAGGTGATTTCAGATCAGGCCTTTGAGCATACCAATTGCTAAGCACTTGAAAGTTGGAACTGGTAGTAACCCAGTACAAATGTCTATATTAACACCCATTTCCATGTGTTTCCACTTTGTCTTGGGTGTTGTACTAAAATCATCTACTTGGATTCTAGATCAACAAAAGTCTAAATTATTGGGTCATCTACCAAATTGCAACGAAAGTCTTTCCTTTATACGCTTATATCTTCCACAAAAGTTAAAATGCCAGCAAAGGCAGGTGTAAAATATACCATATAAAACACTATGTTTAGTCATGCATACAGTTTAATATGATTGATTACCATAAAGATCCCATTATAAGAATATGATTTCAGTATTCCAGGTCAACACAAATAATCAAAAGAGCAGTCACAATTTCACATACACCCACTCCAGCAACTTCCATGCAAGAGGAGCGTATTGACTAACAATAAAGGTGACCCTGATGCCGTGCTTATAAAACAATTTACATGTATAAGATTCTTAGAATTTTGAAAAGAAGAGAAAACAATCCATCATGTCCATGTATCTTTCTGTCAAAATTGGTGAGGATGTCATCTGTAAGTGCAAAAACAATGACTCACAAAATTAGGGGTGCCTGATAGGACTTATCCAAATGAAAGAAGGAGATCAGCTGCCTCACAGCTTGAAAAAGGAAGAGTAAACGGTCAGAGGACCTTGGCCTGAGTGGCGCAAGGCTCTCCGATGCCAAAGTTAGTGTATGAACTTGAACAAAGGAAGGAGAGGAAGAAAAGAGGCAGAGTAATAGCTCTCAAGTATGAATATTGCGTGCCTTTGTTGTGGAATGTTGGCCTATTTATAGAGGATTTTACCTGATATCTTGGAGTGGGCCCCTTGATTTGACAGGAAAGCTCTCATTAGCCCACAAAGTAATAAATACGGGTCCATCACAGCCCACAAAGCATTAATTGCCAGTCCGATCAGCCCACGCTGTCTTTATTGCCAGTCCGATCAGCCCACATTGCATTAAATGCATGTCATGTTGGGCCTGATCATGTTGGATGGCTTTGGTCCCATCAGATCCATCCTCGGGCTCTGCCCTGATTTGGCTACAGCCACTGGATGCCGCCTTGTCAGAGATCTGGCGAAGATTGTGGATGGCTGGGATGGCCCATCTGTCTCCCTGGCTCGTGCTCCTACTCCGCCACGTGTCTGGTGACGTGGTGGGCGTGGGGGCGAGATCTGGGTTTCTCTTCATTTCGGCTTCCATCTCGGCTTCTCCCGCCGAGGTCAGGCACACAACCGAGGTCAACCTTTGGTAGCCCAGCTCGGCACTATCAGTGGGAGTCAGCCTGGTTTCGGCTGAGGCATTCATCCCGGCGCTGAGGTGAGTCTGGATGACACGTGGACGTGCTAATTGATGTCTAATCAGCCGAGATTAGCATAATCCTGGTGTCTTGAAAATCTCCCCACACAATTGCCCCCTAGCTTGTGACTTCTTAGGAGCCCTAGCTTTTAGAGGTCGGAAGCTAGAGAGTTCGTCTGGAGACATGTCTGATTGTTGCTTGGTGCCGCTTTGACTTCTTCGAGGCAATTTAATGCTGCGTCCTATTCACTCTGGGAAACGAACCGGGGGCTACACGTGTCGCTGCGTCACTGATTGTGCCGTCAAATTGATGAGACAGGCGCGGATTGCGATTCTGTCTTTTCGAATTCTTGAAGTGGCGCCCAAGGGGCGCTTCCTTCCCCTATAAATAGGGTCGCCTTCCTCCTTTCTACTTTCTTTATCTTCTCTTCTGATTTTCCTTGCTCTCGCCTTTGATTTCTGCTCTGGTCTTCATCTGTTTTCTCAAGAACTTCCTGTAGTGCTCTGGCGAGGACGACCGCAAGGCGTGCATAAGCTGATTCTTGTCCCTGACTCGCCCTTCCGTTTCAGTAAGTGACTCCGTGCCCCTGTCTTTTTTAGGGTTTCTGCCTTTAGGGTTTCTTTTCGCCTTCTTCTCCTAGACTGTAGAAATGGCCAACCCTAGGTTTCAGTTAGATACATCCGAGGGCATGGCTAGGTTCAGGGTGACATATGGTATTCCGGAGGGGGTCCGCCTCAGGTCGGCGACTCCCTGCGACCATGCTCTGCGCTGCTGGTCCAACGGCTGGATGCCATTCCCTTTGATCTCTGTGATCGAGGGAGGGGTCAGATTCCCTCTGCATCCCCTGCTTAGAGCCTGCCTTAGCGCCTAGTCCATTACCCCTTGCCAGCTGATGCCCAATGGCTTCAAAGTCATCATGGGCACGGCGAAACTGAACGAGATTTTGGGGATCAACCTGGGTGTCCACGACATCGAGGATGTGTATGACATCTACAAGGCTGGGGACGACAACTATTATCTTCGAGTGAAGCAGCTCCGAAAGGGCTTCGTCCTAGCCTTGGAGGACTCCGGAAAAAACAATGAGGACGATCTTTTCTGTGTTTCGGGGGAATGGGAGTTCGGTGCTGGTGAGGACAGGACGCTGAGGGTCCCTCGCCATCTCGGGGCCGTCCCAAGTAAATATCGCCCTTCCATTTAGCTTATTTTGGTCTGACTTTTATACTGCCAAACTGATACTTTTGTTTTCCTGTGCAAAACTGCGAGAGAGGCAGCGCCGGGCAGCGAGCAACGGTTGGAAGAAGAACGTCGCCGACCATAGAAAGGTTGAGAGGTACGCCAGACACGAGAATAGATCGCCGTGGAGGTTGTTAGGCTATACGTAGAGGTACCGCGGCCATTACAAGAGGATTAGAGCAGCGCAGGAGGACGAGATGCAACCTGATTTCCCCCCTGTCACTGTGGCCGTGCTTGCAGGCGTTCCTCTGATCGATCCTGCTGCGAGCTGAGCTGTGTCTGGTGCTAAGGCATCTACTTCTTCCAGTTCGGGGTCTCCAAGTCTAAGGGAGGTCGTGGAGGCTTACACATCTGACTAGGAGGAAAGGATGGAAGGCAGCTCAAGAGTGCCAGGAACCAAGGACCTGGCGGCCAAGTTTAAGAGCGAGTCTTCGTCCTCTGCAACACCTTCTTCTACCAGCGCCCGCGTGGCTTCGGGCTCGGGGGGCGCCGCCGTCACTTCTGCCCCTGTCACTACACCAAGTGAGGGAGCGTGGAGGCGCTCACTGGATCGCCCGAGAGAGGGGTCTCCGCCTAGGAAGAGGTCCAAGGCGGGGGAGAAAGACTCAGGGGCTAAGCAGGCCCTGAAAAGCAAGACGCCTGTGCGCGCTTCTGGAGGCAAGGCTTCGCCTGAGAAGAGTGCGCCAGTGAGCAGGGCTGCTGCCGAGACGGCTCGCGACCTCAGCGTCATTGTAGGGCAAGGGTCCGGATCGGCCTCCGGACCTCGCGCTGCCCCGGCGGCGTGGAGGCCTAGATTGGAGACTCAGCCCGGGAAACCTTTAAATATGGAGGACCGGGTGCTGGGAATTCTCTCGTCAACGGGGCCCTAGCCAAAGCCTGTGCTCTGCCGCGTGACATGGAGCAGCACGCGAAGTATGACAACGAGAGTCTGCTGGGCTCGGCTATCCAGGCTGCTCTCCTGGTAAGTACCCTTGATACTATTTTGATGTATTTCATTTCGGCTGCTTCCATCTGACTTGTTTTCTTTTGCAAAATGTGCACAGGCTCCAGTTGGTGGTGGAAAGGAGCGACAAGAACGTCTCCAGGATCACCCACCTGGAGTCTGAGAAGGAAAAAATGAAGAAGGAGCTGGGGGAACTGAAGAGGAGCAGCGCCGAGGCAACCGCACAGCTGGACGTGGCGCTAGTCAGCATTACTAATCTCACCTAGACAACCCACAAGTTGAGGGGTGAGATATGGGTCAAGACGAAAAGACTGGCCGAGCTGGAGACGGAGCTGGCAAAAGTGATGGCTGATTCGGTGGCAGAGTCGATGAGGCAGCGTGCTGAAGTGTTAGCTAGGTGTGCTGAAGTCGAGAAGCTCCAGAAAGAAAACGCCAAACTGAAGGCTCGGTACGCCGAGGTCGAGCGGCTGAAGAAGGAGAATGCTGACCTCAAGTCCTCACTGTAGGCTGAGGCCCAATCTTCCTTTCAGAAGGGGGTGGACCAGGCCACAGAGGAGTACGAGAGACAGGTGGAGGAGATCACCTCCATCTTGTTCGAGGAGGGGTGCCTGGCCGCACTAAAGCAAGCAGGGGTTCCTGAAGACCACCCGGTCTATCAGAACCTGCCGAACTACTCTGGCCCAGAATCCGAGCCGAGTTCCACTCCGCAGACTGAGAGTGCCAAGGCTGATGCCCCCGCTGCTGATCTATCTTGGATGGCTCTCCACCTATCCTTTCAGCCGGTGATGCTCTAGTTGTATCTTTTGCGGGCGACGCTCCTTCTGCCCCTCCTGCAGGTGATGCGCCAGCCGTGGTTGTCGCCGAGACCGCCGGTCCATCAGAGACCGTGATAGTGCTGGTGGAGTCGCCGAAGCCCCTGTAGCTTTCTGTTCCTTGTCCTTTTCCTGCTTTCAGACTTGTAGTTTTTCTATCTTTTTGAAATGCAATGTAAAGTGAACTCACATGTAGTCTCTTTCACTTTTAATGAAAATCAAAGTTTGTTCAATTGAGCTTCTTCGTTTTCTTTCTTTTTGAGTTTGGCTCTTTGTGCTTTAGTCCGACTGAGTGCTGTGACGTGATGTAAGAGTCTTGAGTTGGAGAGAGAGTACCGAACGGTCTTCATGGTTATTCGTATCAATATCCCGCATTTTGAGGCCCATAAATATCAGTAAGTGCAGTGGTACGGCCGATACGGAAAACGAGCAGATGGCTCCACGTGTCACCATCAGAATCGTCAGTCAACCTATAGAAAACATGCACTCCACGTGGGGCGTGGGAGACCTCGCTTCATAACTATACCCTTGGGGATCAGACCCTTCTTCCTCCTATAAATAGAGGCAGCAAGCCTGCCATGGGAGAGAAAAAGAACTTGAACCAGTGACCCTTCTTCTTTGTTACAATCATGAAGGCCCGTCTGCTCCTGCCAGGCATTCTGGCAGTCTTACCTTGTAGAAATTTAGGAACCATTGCCCCGGACGATCCTTCTGTGAATGAACATGATTCTTCCCGGGAGGCACTCCCCATAGCGGTCGTGGTCTGCGCGTTCTCTGAAGATGGTCCCCGTGGACCACGCATTCTCTGAACACGGGTCCACGGCCAACTTCTGCCTATGCGGCTGAGAATAGATCAACTCCTGCCGATGCGGCTGGGAGGTGATTATTTTCTATGGTTGGGAGTTGGTTGCGCACTTGATCTTGCAGGGTCTTGTCTTGATCCTGTAGGGACTTGTGTGGCTTTCAGGACCAGATCGAGAAGCCTTCGGGCTGAGATCTCCAAGCAGTGGACAAGTGAAGATCAGAACCTCCAAGTTTCCTTTCTTTTTCTGTTTTTAGAGGACTGTGAGCCTCCTTACTATATTTTATCTTTCTTTTCTGCAACTCATGTAATGAGGAAATCACACTTAATAAAAATGACATTTTTTGTGCCAAAAGAACTGTGTACTCTGTGTTTCTGCAATTCTCTGCTATTTTCTGTGTTTGCACTGCTCTTTTCTGCACTTTTCTGCTTTTTTCTGCATTTCTGTGCTAGCAATGCTCTTTTCTGTGCTTTCTGCAATTTTCTTTTCTTTGGCCGAGGTGAACCCAGAATTGGCCGAGATGAACCCAGAAATTCGAGGATCTCGGCTATGCAAGTCAGGTCTGGGATCGATCTCGGGGGGTGTATGAACCCATAGTTTTAGGAGCGACTGAGTGTATGAACCCATAGTCAGTCCCTGGGTGCGTGAATCCAAAGTTTAGGGAAGCCTGGGTGTATGAACCCGAGGTCAGTCCCAGGGTGCATGAACCCAGAGTTTAGGGAAGCCTGGGTGTATGAACCCGAGGTCAGTCCCAGGGTGTATCAATCTGGAGTTTAGGGAAGCCTGGGTGTATGAACCTAAGGTCAGCCACAGGGTGTATCAACCCGAAGTTTAAGGAAGCCTGGGTGTATGAACCCGAGGTCAGTCCCAGGGTGTATCAACCCGGAGTTTAGGGAAGCCTGGGTGTATGAACCCGAGGTCAGTCCCAGGGTGTATCAACCCGGAGTTCAGGGAAGCCTGGGTGTATGAACTTGAGGTCAGTCCCAGGGTGTATCAACCCGGAGTTTAGGGAAGCCTGGGTGTATGAACCCGAGGTCAGTCCCAGGGTGTATCAACCTCGAGTTTAGGGAAGCCTGGGTGTATGAACCTGAGGTCAGTCCCGGGGTGTATCGACCCGAAGCTGCCGAACTCAGACAAAGTGGCCTAGATTGATGACAAGGTGAAGGCTCCTTTTATTGATCATGAGACTCATTACATCTTACAAAAAGAACTTCTTCAAGTGGGATGCATTCCATGGTCTCGGCAACTGCCTGCCTTCTAAGTCTTCAAGTTTGTAAGAAGATCGCCCTGCTACTAAAACTACCCTGAAGGGGCCTTGCCAATTCGGCGCTAGTTTGCCTTCATTTGGATCTCTGTCAGCTGGGAGAGTCTTCTTCAGGACCAGTTCTCCTACTGAGAAACTTCTCTCGCTGACCCTTTCATTGTATCCTCTGGCGAGCCTTTGTTGGTTGTCGGCCAGTCGTAAGGCCGCTGCTTCTCGTTGCTCGTCAGCCAGGTCCAGCTCCATTGCCAGGTTCATCTCGTTTCGGCCTTGGTCAGCAAGCTTTGTCCTCAGCGTAGGGAGGCCAATTTCCAAGGGAATGACCGCCTCCATCCCGTAGGCTAGAGAGAAAGGTGTCGCCGAAGTGGAACGCCTCGGGGTTGTCCTGTACGCCTATAGTACGCTGGGGAGCTCCTCTACCCATCTTCCTTTCGCCCTGTCTAGCCACTTCTTCAGGCCGTCAAGTAGTACTTTGTTAGAAATTTCGGCCTAACCATTGCTTTGCGGATACGCCGGGGTGGAGTAGTGGTTCCTGATGCCATGCCTCTGACAGAAGTCTGTGAAGAAGTTGGAGTCAAACTGAGTCCCATTGTCTGAGATCAGGGTCCTAGGGATGCCGAACCTAGTTATGATGTTTTTCCACACAAAGTTCTTGGAGTCCTTCTCAGTGATGGAGGACAGCGGTTCAGCTTCTACCCACTTTATGAAGTAATCTGTAGCAACTATCAAAAAGAAACTGCAATTCAGATTTGAACATCACTAGAGGAAGACGTTCATGACTGATTTGTAACATGACAGATTTTAAAAAATCTGATTTGGGCAGCATAAATCAGCCATAGTGATCGCAAAAGAACTCCATGAATTCATGACCAACAAGTATATAATTAAAGGAGATTCAAGAAGACTATTACCTTGAAGATTTGTAGACTTCAAATCTCTGAAATAACAGATCCAAAGGGCTGAACTCAGACTTGCAATTACCAAACAACTTGCTGGAATTTTCTGCAGTAGAATTGCTTTTGATCTTCTTCTCTATCTCACTTCCAAATCTCATTGGCTAAGATGGTGGGATCTTAATCTAGGTTTCTAGATGGATTTTGAGAACTATCTCAGACCTTATGCTCTCTTCAAAGAAGAAGAAGAAGGGCTGGGCGTGTGGGGATATGGCTTTCATAGGGATGGACGTCCAAGGGGGTGTGTTTCCTCTTTTATAGAAACTTCTTGGATTGCTTTCCTAAAAAGTTGTCTCTTCTAATTCTCATAGATGTCCTAAAAGGAAAGTATAATCTAAAGATTTATTTCCTTTTTAGAAACACTCCAATTAGAAAAGGAAACTAAGGAACATCCCACAAACTTTGACAATTAGTAATCCTAGTTGCACAACACTTACTAATTTAAGTTTCTAATTCAAAAAGGAAACTTTCTTATAGGAATACTAATCCAAAGAGGAGTCCAACCTTCCAAGTAGAGAGACCTACTCAAAATTGGAAACCTTACCCATGGAAATCCCATTATGGACGTCCCACATACTAATGCACACCATGGCCCACAAATAATTTATCTAGAATTAAATTCATGTATGCCATGAAAGGCCTATTTGAATTTAAACTCAAAATTATTTTTCCACTAAAATAATTCAACCATATGTCATCTAAACATTTTAGGAAACCATGCCAATCTTGGAAAGTGACTAGAGAAGAGACCAAAAGACATATTTGCCCTTCGCTCCCAAAATGACCAAAATGTCCATGCTAAATCCATAGCAACACTAAGACCATTTTAACCTTAACTCATTCCACTAAAGAGTTATGGTTGAACTCCAGGGACAAATATATAATATAATAAGCTCGTCATAAAATGACAGTTGTCTTCGACCTACTAAGTGTAATGACTTGAATGCCCCTCTATGTAACATCCATAATCGAGTCAGGTTATCACATGTACTATCAACCTTCTCGATTACATCTAAACCTTAGAACTTCATATCCTTAACTTAATCATCATCCGGATATCATTCTCTTGGTCCAGGGAGCGACCCACAAGTTCAATATCCATATGGAACATCCATATACTAAGATCTTAGATTTTGATGATTAATCGGATAATTCTAAGGGGACGATCATTCCATCATTAGATGGCATAGATTCTTTATTGCATCTGCACATCCCAACTGATCAAGTCCAAGTACCCAAAACACAGAGCTGTTGACCCATGAAAAGAATCTCACCCATAGTGAATTAAAGCACAAGAACTTGACTTCGTCAGTTCATCCACAAATGCTCAAGATTAAGAGCACTGGTCACTCAGTAGCATGAGGTGACTTGATCTCTCTCAGTGATAGTACTATTTTATTGATCACACCTACCATGGTCCTGTTCAATGCATTGCATATGCACTAATGAGATAAATCCGGGAAAGTCCTCCCATGACTTAGGTAAGTCACCCTGAATACAGGAGAGTCTCTCATTATAACTTATACCAAGATGAAGTGCCCAGCTCCATCTCTCAGTTATGAACAAATATGTTGTTTCTAGTGTTCTTGAATAAGACCTATCTGTGTGTAGACACTACACACTTAATTCATTTACTAGAAACAATGGGCCTTACACAATCATACATATATACATGTTTAAAGAGAAAAGAGTCATTCCATTAAATAACCAGTAAATATCCAGTAACAAAAGATGAGAGTCAAGCTAGTGGGCTTTAGGGCATACACCAATCCCAACAAACTCCCACTTGCACTAAAGATCACTACTTCCTAACCTAACACCCATAGACTCAATATGAGAAGTAAAGACTTTCTCAGTAAGAGTCTTAGTGAATGGGTCAGCTAAGTTATTTGCGGAAGCAATATGTTCCACCACTATTTCTCCATCCCGAATGAATTCCCAGATCAAGTGGTACTTTCTCTGAATGTGCTTGCCTTTCTTGTGATTCCTGGGCTCTTTGCACTGTCCTACAGCACCAGTGGTGTCGCAGTACATGACAATCGGATTATGTACTGTAGGAACAACTCCCAACTCCAATAGGAACTTTCTGAGCCATACTGCTTCCTTCGCAGCTTCTGATGCCGCCACATACTCTGCTTCCATGGTAGAATCAGTAGTACAGGATTGCTTGACACTTCTCCATGATATAGCCCCTCCTGTCAGAGTAAAGACGTATCCCGAAGTAGACTTTCTGGCATCTCTATCAGATTGGAAATCAGAGTCTGTATACGCCAAAGGCGTTAGATCATCTGCTCGAAAGGTTAGCATATAATCTTTCGTTCTCCGAAGATACTTGAATATATGCTTAACAGCTGTCCAATGCATAGGTCCAGGGTTTGACATATATCTGCTAACCATGCCAATGGCAAAGCAAATATCTGGTCTAGTACATAACATTGCATACATGAGACTTCCAACAGCGGATGTATATGGAACCCTCCTCATGTTCTCTATCTCTTCAGATGTCTTTGGACATTGATCTCGAGACAGTGGTACTCCATGTCTAGAAGGTAGCAAGCCCTTCTTGGAGTCATGCATGTTAAACTTGACCAATATCTTCTCAATATATGAAGATTGGGATAAGGCTAACATCTTATTCTTGCGATCACGCAAAAGCTTGATCCCTAAGATATAGCTGGCCTCACCCAAATCCTTCATCTAAAATTGAGAGGATAACCAAACCTTTGTGGATGACAATATACCTACATCATTTCCAATAAGCAATATGTCATCTACATATAGCACCAAAAATGCAACTGCTTTTCCACTTCCTCTCTTATACACACATGGTTCATCAATGTTTTGATCAAAGCCAAAAGATTTGACTGCCTGATTAAACTTGATGTTCCACGCTCTAGATGCTTGCTTAAGTCCATAAATGGACTTCTTAAGTTTACAAACCATGTTATCTTGGCCACTAGCAATGAAGCCCTCTGGTTGCATCATGTAGATGCATTCGTCAAGACTACCATTAAGAAAAGCTGTCTTGACATCCATTTGCCATACCTCGTAGTCATAATGACATGCGATGGCTAAGAGAATCCTTATGGACTTAAGCATAGCCACCGGTGAAAAGGTTTCCTCATAATCGATACCCTCTTTCTGAGTATATCCTTTCGCCACCAGTCTTGCTTTGAAGGTTTCCACCTTCCCATCCACTCCTCTTTTTCTCTTGTAGATCCACTTGCACCCTATGGGTTTAATCCCTTCAGGTGCATCTACAAGTTCCCAGACTTGATTGGAATACAAAGAATCCATTTCAGATTTCATCGCTTGCTGCCACATGTCAGCATCTATATCCATTACTGCTTCATCATAACTAGTAGGATCCTCAACCAGATCTTCAGAGTCTGTCTTAAAGGACACTCCTAGATATCTTTCTGGCTGTCTAGAAATTCTCCCACTACGACGAGGCTCTGGAGTGTTAAAAGGAATATCTTGTTCATCTATTGTCTCTGGATCTGGTACAGATGTTATAGGAGATTCCAGAAGAATCTCCTCAAGGGTTTCTTTACAACTAAGCTCTTGGTGCATCATACAATCATCCTCCAAATACCTAGCATGAGTGCTGATAAGCACTATTTGCTCCTTTGGATGATAAAAGATGCCACCTCTCGTTCCCTTAGGATACCCAATGAAGTAGCACATTTCCAATCTGGGTTCCAGCTTGGTAGCTTTATCATTCAGTACATAGGCTGGACAACCCCAAATGTGGATATGTCTTAAACTAGGTTTTCGACCTGTCCACATTTCTTGCGGTGTCCTAGGTATTGATTTAGAAGGTACTAGATTTAAAATGTATGCTCCTGCTTCTAGGGCATATCCCCAAAAAGATATGGGTAGGGTTGCATGACTCATCATGGACCTTACCATATCAAGAAGGGTACGGTTTCTTCTCTCCGCTACACCATTTTGCTGGGGTGTGCCCGGTGCAGACAACTGAGACACAATCCGATGTTGTGTGAGGTACTCTTTGAACTCACCCAGGAGGTACTCGCCACCTCGATCAGATCGAAGGGCTTTGATATGTTTCCCTAGTTGTAACTCCGCCTCAGCCTTGAATTTCTTGAATTTATCAAACGCCTCAGACTTGCGTCGCATTAAGTACACATATCCATACCTAGAGTAATCATCAGTGAAGGTGATGTAATACTCATACCCTCCTCGAGCCGGTTTGTTCATAGGACCACACACATCAGTGTGAATCAATTCTAACAACTCCTTTGACCGTAGTCCCTTTCCAGAGAATGACCTTTTGGTCATCTTTCCCTTGAGACAAGATTCGCATTGAGGAAAAGTTCGAAATCTAATGAGCTCAGAGGCCCATCTTCTAGCAACCTCTGAATCCGTTTTAGGTTAATGTGACCCAAACGTAAGTGCCAAAGATATGTGTCATTGATTGAAGATACCTTCCTTTTAAGGGAAGTTGAGTTTTCGTGTTGTACATTATGCAGTGTGGGAGCAATAGGATATATATAAAATAAGTTGTCATGCATTCTACCGGAACATATATTATTTCCATCTCTACTGATATCAACACCAGAATGGAAAGAAACTGAATAATTAAATTCAATGAGTCTGGAAACTGAAATTAAATTCTTCCTCATGTCCGGAACATAGAAAACATTATTTAAAACTAATATCCTATCACATGGAAAATGTAATGAACAACTCCTACTGCAACTACTCAAACTTTAGCTCCAGTTCCAACTCTAAAGGCAAACTCTCCTTTCTCAATCCTCTGCATTATCTAAAACCCCTGCAATGAATTGCAGATATGATTAGTGGCTCCTGAGTCTACTATCCATGAATCAGTTGAATCAACCACTAGACAAGTTTCAATGTAGTATGAAAAAGATGTACCTTTCTTAACTGAGGCCAGGAACTTGGGACAGTCTTTCTTCCAATGACCTTTGAGGCCACACTTGAAGCATTTCCCTTTGGGCTTTCCATCTGTACCCTTGTCCTTCTTATTACCAATATTGTCCTTTTTCTGCCCTTTTCCCTTATTCTGCTTCTTCTTGAACTTTTTCCCTTTCGGGTTTAGTTTAGAGGAAGACTGGAAAAAGTGAGCTTGGGCTTTGGGCTTCATGATGGCCTCCGCCACCTGGAGTTCTTTCATTAACTCAGGTAGAGTCATGTCATCTTGCTCATATTGAAATTGAGCTTGAACTGATTGAAAGAGTCCGGCAGAGTTTCGAGAATCATATCAGTTTGACTCTCTGCATCAATCTCAGCCCCTAGAATCTCAGCTACATTGAAACAATCCATCAGCTTGAGCATATGCTCTCTGACAGGTGTTCCCTCAGCCATCCTAGTATTCATGATAGTCCTTATAGCAGCTTGCCTAGCTGGTCTACTTTTGTCTGCGAACATCTCAGACAAGGACATCATGATTTCATAGGCTGTGTCCATTTGCTCGTGCTGTGTTTGCAACACGTTGGACATGGAAGCAAGCATGTAGCATTTAGCCATGCTATTCGCTTTCTTCCATTTCCTCTCAGCCTCTAACTGGTCATCAGTAGAATTAGCATCAATATCAGGACAGGTTTCCAACAAGACATACTTGTACTCCTCGGCAGTGAGTACTATGTCAAGATTTCTCTTCTAATCTACGTACTTAGGGCCAGTCAGTTTGTTCTCACGAAGAATACACATCAACGGACTAAAAGAATCTTTACCCATCTCTCTCTGGATATCAAACGATTTATAATTAGACAGGCAATATATATGTAATATGCATATGGTGCTTGTTATAAAAGGAAAAACAAAGCACAAAACTTTTTACATTATTTAACCCCAATCATAATGTATCAGTGTTTCAACCTCCTCATAGACCCTCCATCGAAGGGATGGCCGAGCCTACAGTCACGTTGAATTAAGATATGCTTATTTGGATTATCACTATCTGGATACACATATCCAGTGGTAGTCCAATCACTGATTGGTTTGGCCTCATATGACAAATAACCCTTAACTCCTAGGGAGAGGTCATTACCGTCTTATGTCAAGTGTTTTTCCATCTCTTATGAAATTTCCCAGAATGTCTATGATTTAAGTCCTCCGAGGGGAAGAGACTTTTATCCATTCTAGAAGTGACCTTTAGTAAAGAGCTCCACCGAAGGGATGGCCGCTCCCACCAACACTTCATTGACATTCTATAGAAGTGATCTTTAGTAAAGAAGTCCACCGAAGGGATGGCCGCTCCTAGTAACACCTCATTACTAATATTCACATTAGTTCACCCATTAACCCATCAAAGCGGTCTTTAAGGGGTGGCTGCTCCTACTAACACTTTAATGAGATAACATGAACCGAAAATGGAAGGCCGTGAGTTCTTTCCAAATACCCCTCTCCCACTTGATTATTTATCACTAGGGTTTATACTTTTTGACCTTTACATTGTTTTACTCAAAAGCTCTTTTAAATCTAGCAAACTTGGTTAAATAAATTTATGACTTAATGACTTAAGTCATCTTAAAAATAAATAACCTTTGCTTTAAAACATTTGAGAAAATCCCTTTAAAGAATCAAAAACCTAACTTGGGTTATGGAAACCCATAGGTAGCATCTAATTAGATTTTAGTTTAGCCTCTTTTTGGAAACCAAGGGTACCAAGATAAACTAAATCCTATCCAATTTTAAACCTTAGACAAAATAGAAGGTGCTGGTCTAAGTTCTATTTAAAACAATTTGCCAAACTAAAAATAATTTAATATAAAAAGATGCCAATTTTAGAACCTAATGGTGGCCATGTTTCTAGGTGACAATTATAGTAATTATATAAAGCATTCATCGATGCATTCCAGATATAAGAGCAAATAAAAGTATACAATCCTTGATGGCTCCCTGCTCTTCGGACTTCTAATCCTTATCGAACTAGGACATCAAAAATAGATCTCATATTGCACCAAGAAGTCTTGTCTCCTCCACCACTAAGGAATCCGGTTACTTGCAACCTATCTTGCTTGAAACTTTCTTCTTCTTGCTTGTTCCAATAAATTAAATTTATACAAGCAAACCCATAAAAAACAAAACCCCAAATTACATTGGAGATACCTATGCTTTTTAAGAAAGCTTACATCAAGACTAGTTGGAATAAAAGTAAAGAAAGAATTACAACTTCCTATGATTGCTAAACGCGCAATCGTACACTTTCCAACTAGTGAAAAAACATCCAAATCCACATAACAATCATTCGAATCATCAAGGATGCAATATATGGCTGCAAAGAAAGAGGTTAGTGCATGCAAACACACTATGTACATCATTAAACAAATCTGGAAAATAAATTCCAGCAATGTTAATGAAACTTGCACACATCATGCATCTAAACATAACTTTAGTAGGGTGCCACCATGCCCATAATCAATCTAGGATTAATTAAACACAACATGGGATCATGATTTCACATGGAGTGGCTCTGATACCACTAAAAGAAACTGCGATTCATATCTGAACATCACTAGGGGAAGACGTTCATGACTGATTTGTAACATGACAGATTTTAAAAAATCTGATTTGGGCAGCATAAATCAGCCATAGTGATCGCAAAAGAACTCCATGAATTCATGACCAACAAGTATATAATTAAAGGAGATTCAAGAAGACTATTGCCTTGAAGATTTGTAGACTTCGAATCTCTGAAATAATAGATCCAAAGGGCTGAACTCAGACTTGCAATTACCAAACTACTTGCTGGAATTTTCTGCAGTAGAATTGCCTTTGATCTTCTTCTCTATCTCACTTCCAAATCTCATTGGCTAAGATGGTGGGATCTTAATCTAGGTTTCTAGATGGATTTTGAGAACTATCTCAGACCTTATGCTCTCTTCAAAGAAGAAGAAGGGCTGGACGTGTAAGGATATGGCTTTCATAGGGATGGGCGTCCAAGGGGGTGTGTTTCCTCTTTTATAGAAACTTCTTGGACTGCTTTCCTAAAAAGCTGTCTCTTCTAATTCTCATAGATGTCCTAAAAGGAAAGTATAATCTAAAGATTTATTTCCTTTTTAGAAACACTCCGTTTAGAAAAGGAAACTAAGGAACATCCCACAAACTTTGGCAATTAGTAATCCTAAGTAATCCTAGTTGCACAACACTTACTAATTTAAGTTTCTAATTCAAAAAGGAAACTTTCTTATAGGAATACTAATCCAAAGAGGAGTCCAACCTTCCAAGTAGAGAGACCTACTCAAAATTGGAAACCTTACCCATGGAAATCCCATTATGGACGTCCCGCATACTAATGCACACCATGGCCCACAAATAATTTATCTAGAATTAAATTCATGTATGCCATCAAAGGCCTATTTGGATTTAAACTCAAAATTATTTTTCCACTAAAATAATTCAACCATATGTTATCTAAACATTTTAGGAAACCATGCCAATCTTGGAAAGTGACTAGAGAAGGGCCCAAAGGACATATTTGCCCTTGGCTCCCAAAATGACCAAAATGTCCATGCTAAACCCATAGCAACACTAAGACCATTTTAACCTTAACTCATTCCACTAAAGAGTTATGGTTGAACTCCAGGGACAAATATATAATATAATAAGCTAGTCATAAAATGACAGTTGTCTTCGACCTACTAAGTGTAATGACTTGAATGCCCCTCTATGTAACATCCATAATCGAGTCAGGTTATCACATGTACTATCAACCTTCTCGATTACATCTAAACCTTAGAACTTCATATCCTTAACTTAATCATCATCCGGATATCATTCTCTTGGTCCAGGGAGCGACCCACAAGTTCAATATCCATATGGAACATCCATATACTAAGATCTTAGATTTTGATGATTAATCGGATAATTCTAAGGGGACGATCATTCCATCATTAGATGGCATAGATTCTTTATTGCATCTGCACGTCCCAACTGATCAAGTCCAAGTACCCAAAACACAGAGCTGTTGACCCATGAAAAGAATCTCACCCATAGTGAATTAAAGCACAAGAACTTGACTTCGTCAGTTCATCCACAAATGCTCAAGATTAAGAGCACTGGTCACTCAGTAGCATGAGGTGACTTGATCTCTCTCAGTGATAGTACTACTTTAGAGATCACACCTACCATGGTCCTGTTCAATGCATTGCATATGCACTAATGAGATAAATCCGGGAAAGTCCTCCCATGACTTAGGTAAGTCACCCTGAATACAGGAGAGTCTCTCATTATAACTTATACCAAGATGAAGTGCCCAGCTCCATCTCTCAGTTATGAACAAATATGTTGTTTCCAGTGTCCATGAATTAGACCTATCTGTGTGTAGACACTACACACCTAATTCATTTACTAGAAACAATAGGCCTTACACAACCATACATATATACATGTTTAAAGAGAAAAGAGTCATTCCATTAAATAACCAGTAAATATCCAGTAACAAAAGATGAGAGTGCAGCTAGTGGGCTTTAGGGCATACACCAATCCCAACACTATCAACCATCTCTTGTTTCCTGGAGCCCGGTGGAGTGGTCCAACGATGTCCAGCCCCCATTGAGCGAAAGGCCATGGACTAGAGAGGGGACTCAAGTCCTGTGCTGGTTGATGAAGAGAATGGGAGAACTTCTGGCATTTTTCGCACTTCCTGGCATATACCTGTGCATCCTTCTGCATGTACGGCCACCAGTAACCTT
Organism: Litsea cubeba; assembly: GCA_012931725.1. Taxonomy (NCBI): domain Eukaryota; kingdom Viridiplantae; phylum Streptophyta; class Magnoliopsida; order Laurales; family Lauraceae; genus Litsea; species Litsea cubeba. Next base: position 46,901,274 of record CM022946.1, on the reverse strand, counting down.
GGCTTATAGCTCGGCAGGCCAGTGACCGTCCTCCGATGTGGCTTCCGCAGATTCCTTCGTGGATCTCATATAAGAAGTCGTCAACCTTGCTTGGATGGATGCATTGGAGGTAGGGACCTGTGAAGGATTTTCTGTAGAGCTTGCCCTCAGGAGATAACCAGAATCAAGCTGCCTTGAGTCTGATCCGGTGAGCTTCGTCCTTGCCTTCAGGGAGCTGATCATCCTTGAGGTAGGAGATGATGGGATCCATCCAGCTGGGGCCGAGATCAAGGCAAAGAACCTACCGAGATGAATGGAGCTCTAAGCTTGATCTCGTTATCGACCCAACCTCAACGGTTCTTTTCTTTCCTGCTTCAACAGCGGAGGCCAGATTTACAAGCGCATCAGCATGTGTGTTGGTATCTTTGGAGATTTGTCTGACCTCGGCTATCTGAAAATGAGCGAGCAGTCTCTTTACGAGGGCTAAATAGGCCGCCATCCTGTCGTCCCGGGCTTGGTAGTCTCCAGTTAGTTGGCTAGTTACCAGTTGTGAATCGCTGAAGACCACCAATTGACGAGCTCCGAGGATTCGGGCGCTGTTCAGTCCTGCAATCAGAGCTTCGTACTCGGCTTCGTTGTTCGTTTCTTTGAAGTCCAAGGTGAAGGCCTTCTCTATGACCAGTCCTTCTGGCGATTGGAGAACTATGCCGGCGCCAGCTCTCTTGGAGGTAGACGAGTCGTCAACAAAGACTCTCCATGCCGAATCGAGGACTTGGTTCTGAGAAGGTTCGCTGACCTCGGTGACTTCATTCTCATGCCCTATGCCCCCCAGTGCGGTGCCGGGCTGGGTCGAAGCCGAGCTCAGAGAGACGAACTCAACAATGAAGTCTGCCAGAACCTGGGCTTTGATCGCAGTCCTGGGACGGTACTGAATGTCATACTGCCCCAATTCGACCGCCCATTTTGAGATTCTTCATGAAAAATCAGCTTTTTTGAAGATAGATTGGAGTGGATGCTCCGTAATGACCACAATGGTGTGGGACTGAAAATAGTGAGAGAGCTTGCGGGAGGCACTGACGAGTGCCAGCGCGAGCTTCTCAAGCAAAAGGTATCTGGTCTCGGCATCAAGGAGGATTTTACTCGTGTAATAGATTGGCTTTTGTGTTTCGTCGTCCTCTCTGATGAGGACAGAGCTCACCGCGTGATCCGAGACTGCCAGATACAAATATAATGTCTCCCCCTGAGTTGGGGTGGAGAGCAGAGGTGGTGAAGAAATATAAGTTTTTAGTGCTTCCAATGCTTGGTCGCACTCAGGGGTCCACTGAAATTTTAATTTTTTTCTTAGGAGCTGAAAGAAAGGCCGGCACTTATCTGATGATCTGCTGATGAAGCGGTTGAGTGCGGCGGGCATGCCAGTCAGCTTTTGAACTTCCTTGGTGGTAGTCGGGCTCTGGATTCCCAAGATCGTAGTGATCTGATCTGGGTTGGCCTCTATCCCCCTCCGCGTCACTAGGCTTCCGAGGAATTTGTTGGGGGCGATGTCGAAGGCGCATTTGGATGCGTTCAGCTTGAGCTTGAACTCTCAGAGGATGCCGAAGACTTGTGCCAGGTCCGCTAGGTGGTCGTGAGACTACTTGGATTTGACGACCATGTCGTCTATGTAGACTTCGACGGTTTTGCCAAGCTGAGCCTGGAACATCTTTGTGACGAGACGCTGATATGTTGCCCCCGCGTTCTTCAGTCCAAAGGGCATCATCACTTTATAACAATAAGTACCGTGGGGGGTTATGAATGAAGTCTTCTCCTCGTCCGGCTCAAGCATTGGGATCTAGTGGTAGCTGCGGTAGGCATCGAGGAAGCTCATCCTGTCATGGCCAGCAATGGCGTCGATCACCTGATCAATCTTCGGGAGTGGGAAGCTGTCCTTCGGGTAAGCCTTGTTGAGGTCGGTGAAGTCAATGCACACCCTCCACTTGCCAGTTTTCTTCTTGACGACCACCGTATTGGCTAGCCAGACTGGGTGCTGGACCTTTCTGATTGTGACTACCTCCAGCAACCTGTCGACCTTCTCGATCACAGCGTCAGTCTGCTGCAACCCTGTTCTCCGGGCCTTCTGCACCATTGGCTTGTGGCTGGGATCTACATTCAGCTTGTGGCACATAACCTCAGGGCTGATCCCGGGCATTTCGCTCGGAGTCCAGGCGAAGACATCTCTGTTCTGCATCAGGAATCTCGAGAGCTCGGCTCTCTCAGGGTTAGGAAGCTGGTTGTCGATTAGGAAGAACCTGTCTGGGTCGAGCGGATCGATCCTGACTTCTGTTAGGTCTTCAATACTCTTCTTTTCTGGATCTCGGCCAATCTCGTCCAGCTCCCTCTCGAGTCCCGCCACATGTACTCGCTCCGGTTCCTTCTCCCCAGGGACTACGGCCATCATACACTGCCTAGCCAGCTGCTGATCCCCGTCCACAGTAACCACCTCCATTATGCCTTCCTTGTCTTCAAGCACGAACTTCAGCTTCTGGTGGAGAGTGGAGGGAACTGCATCCATCCTGTGGAGCCACGTCCTGCCCATAATAGCATTGTAGGGGGAAGGGGCTTCCACTACTAGAAAGTCGGCCATCACGGAGGCTCCGCCCACCCTGGTCTCCAGAGTGACTCTTCCCATAGGGTAGACCGGTTTGGCGCTGAACCCTATCAGGGGCGTACGGGCCTCTTTCAAATCAGCCTCTGAGCGTCCCATCCTCTTAAAGCATTCGTAGTAGAGGACCTCAGATAAACTGCTGGAGTTGACGAGGATCCTCTTCACTATGAAGTCTCTCAGCTTCATTGTCAGGAGCAGGGGATCATTGTGGGGAAGCTGCACTCCCTCGAGGTCCTTATCTAAAAATTAGATAACTGGGCGCTCGCGCCGCACTCTCTTGGACGCTGGTCCGAGCTCGGCCCTCATCACCTCTTTCCCATGAGAGGTTCGCCTAGCCTTAGCACGGGCCTGGGCGTTGCCTTTAGCTGAGGGGGAAGGAACTGAAGGCGCCAAGTGGATGACATTGATGATCTTCTCAGATTCGCTGCTGTCTGGCTCCTTGCCGGCGCTCTGATGGGTTCGGCCGCTGCCAGCATCTCCCATCTTGATGTACTCCTCCAGGTGGCCTTCCTTGGCAAGCTTCTCCAGGTGAGACTTTAGGATTCTTCATTCCTCGGTTTTAAACCCATTCTGTTTATGGTAGGCGTAGAACCTGTCCTGGTAACGGGTGGAGGGGTCGCCTTGCATGGGCTGAGGCCAGCTGAAGAATGGCCTGTGCTTGATCTTGTGCATGATCTGATGGATCGGCTCCCTGAAGATGGTACTCACAGCTTGATAGGGATTGGAGGGAGGCCTGGGCTTCCTGCTGCCCCCAGATTTGGACGCTGGGGTCTTTGCTGAGGTCGAAACCCAAGCTTGGTGCGGCTCTTCCTTCCGGAATGGCTTCTTGCCCTTCCTAGGGGGCTGGTTGCCCCTGTCCTTTTGTCCCGCGCCGAGGTTTTCTCAGGCCCGGATACCATGTTCCTCCCGGGCGACATAGCGCTTTATCCTAGACATCAAGGTTGGCACGGAGGTTACGGGGTCTCCGGCCAGGTCTTTCCTGAGCTCGTTCCCTGGTAGTAGAGCATTCTGGAAGGCGAAGATTGCCACTTTGTCCCTAGTAACCTCAATCTGGCTATAAGTCGCCCAGAATCGTCTAGCGAACTAGGTGATGGTCTCACCCGGCTTCATCTTCAGGGCCAATACATCAGCATTGGTCTTGGGGACGACGCTGTAGGCCTGAAACTTCTTCAAGAAGGAGAGCTGGAGTTGTCTCCAACTCGAGATAGACTTCTCCGGGAGGGCGCAGAACCATTTCAAGGAGAGGTCGCCCAGACTGGAGGAGAAGATTTTGCAGTTGAGGTGGCCCTCGTTCCCCCAGATGGACATCCTCTGAGAGAAATGCAGTAGGTGAGCGGCTGGATCTGAGACTCCGTCGTAAGGGACGAACCGCGAGACAGAGAACTTCTTGGGCAAGGGAGTCTCCTCGATATCCCGCGTAAAGGGAGAGACCCCCAGGTCAGTGGGGCCGCAAATATCTTGCCGGTCTTGTATCTCCAAGTTTTACTGAAGCACCAGTTTAATACGCTTGTCGAGCCGCTCCTGCTCATCATCCTTCTCTGGTGACAGTGCTCTCGACTTCCGCTTCGAGTGGCCTTGACTATGACGGCTATGAGCTCGTCTGTCGCGGCCAGGATGACTTCGGCTATTGCTCGAGCCTTCGTCGTGGGCCTGGCTGCGCTTTTCATCCAAATAGGCTCTCAACTCCTCATGGGGGGTTTAACTGCCTTGCTCTGGACGGCTCTCTTTTCGCCTTGGCACCCGGAGGGCTGCCTTAGTGAAGCAGCTCCTGCTGCTCATAGTTGCCGTCGGAGCTGACGGATTAATTTCTCCTGCTCCTGGAGGAGAGCGTTTTGAGCTGTGATATCCCCTCCATCAGCGAGGTGTCGTGGACGATGCGGCCTGTCGACTACTACGGCTTTGTCCTTCTGGGGACGCTCCTGTCGCCGTTCGTCCCGTCGAGGAGGCATGACTTCCGTCCCCGGGGACGAATCCCCAACTTACTCTTGGAACGGGATTTGGATGAAGAGGTGCGAGTCTAGGCGCTCCTCGCCTGCAGACGTGCCAGGCCCCGCTCCGGATCGCCCTTGAGGAGGGGCGTCCGTCGACGGGCCTGGTAGCCGAATGATCGGTCTCGAAGACTCACCGCCTTTCTTGGCTTTTGGAGGCATGGAGTTTGAGAAGGTTGGGATGATACTTTCCCACAGACGTCGCCAATTGTAAGTGCAAAAACGATGACCCACAAAATTAGGGGTGCCTGATAGGACTTATCCAAATGAAAGAAGGAGATCAGCTACCTCAAATCCTGAAAAGGGAAGAGTAAACGGTCAGAGGACCCTGGCCTGAGTGGCACAAGGCTCTCCGATGCCTAAGTAAGTGTATGAACTTGAACAAAGGAAGGAGAAGAAGAAGAGAGGCAGAGTAACAGCTCTCAAGTATGAATATTGCGTACCTTTGTTGTGGAATGTTGGTCTATTTATAGAGGATTTTACCTTATATCTTGGAGTGGGCCCCTTGATTTGACAGGGAAGCTCCCATTAGCCCACAAAGTAATAAATGAGGGTCCATCACATCCCACAAAGCATTTATTGCCAGTCCAATTAGCCCACGTCGCATTTAATGCATGTCATGTTGGGCCTGATCGTGTTGGATGGCTTTGGCGGCAGAGGTCCCATCGGATCCATCCTTGGGCTCCGCCCTGATTTGGCTACAGCCGCTGGATGCCGCCTTGTCAGAGATCTGGCAAAGATTGTGGACGGCTGGGATGGCCCATCTGTCTCCTTGGCTCGTGCCCCTACTCCGCCACGTGTCTGGTGACGTGGCGGGCGTGGGGGCGAGATCTGGGTTTCTCTTCATTTCGACTTCCGTTCCGGCTTCTCCCGTCGAGGTCAGGCACACAGCCGAGGTCAACCTTTGGTAGCCCAGCTCGGCACTGTCAGTGGGAGTCAGCCTGGTTTCGGCTAAGGCATTCATCCCGGCGTCAAGGTGAGTCTGGATGACACGTGGACGTGCTAATTGATGTCTAATCAGTCGAGATTAGCATAATCCTTGTGTCTTGAAAATCTCCCCACACATCATCCATCAAAATATCAAGAGCTTTTAGCTTCTTGATCCAAAGTAACCTATATTACTATACTACTCTGCGATTAGCTATATGGATCACACTAGTCTAGATTGCAGGTCAGTTTTCCACGGTTCACCATATCAAACAGTCTAATTTAGGATTCAATTCATTGACGAGTTAGAATCGTGATCCTCTTTGATTATGACCCAAGTTTCATAAATATGATATCCAGGTTGCAAATCAACTTGGATTGAAATATGTCCATCCTATCAGCATCTTGAAATCTTAGATCTAAGATTTGGTCTCACTTGGAAATTAAAATGAATAGATATATCTACACAAGCATCCCAAAACTATGAATTATCTCATTTACCACTAGCAAACTGGGACCATTTAGGCATATAGGAAACAAAGGATGATAAACCTGAATTGTGATCCAGTGATTCAGTTAACTTTCTATAATTGTCTTAAACAAAGCACAAACCCAACAGAAAGATAAAAAAGTTTTAAAAGAAAATTCTTTTGTTGTAAGAGGAAAGAAAATTAAAAGGAACCTGCACAGGTAGCTCAACTGGCACGCATTCCAACTTAGGAACTAGATGTGCTAGGTTTGAGTCCTGGGCTTAATTGATACACAGTTCTTGCAGGTGGGATCGTGTATCTAGGGTTTGCCCCTCTCCCAGAAAGTGGGGTTAGGATTTCCACATTACCAAAAAAACAGAAAGAAAATAAAATATATTATTTTTTTGTTTCTTTCCTTTTTCTCGTATTTTGCTTGAAACTACAGAAAATTGAATATCCAATAACATTCTTGACTGCATAGTGAGATATTTAAAAAAAAATACCTTTTGTTCTCAGTTTTTAAAGCAGTTTTCGTTTTCTTATCACCATTGCCGCTAGTCATATCAGCTAAGTATCTATAAAACATATCTTTGATTTCTAACTATAGAGATTTAAGGCAAAAAAAAAAAAAAAAAAAACTCTTTAGTTGAACTGAGGGTAAATGCTAAAAAAGTATACCATCATCAAAGCCTGTCCCAACTCTGTTGGGGAAGTGATAAGAAGTATATGAATTCAAAATTTATAGAGATTTTAGGTAATATCATAAAAACCGTGTTACTACCATTATAATATCACCCTACTCTCATTTTCCAGTATTTCTGATTTATCCTGTTACCAATGCAATGTGGATATTTAGGAAAGATCAGCATTTATGACCGGTTATTTTGAAAATACTGGTCACTGGTGGTATTTCATATTTTTGACTACTAGTCCAATCCTGAAAAAAAGAAGGCCAAAACAGATTATGGTTTAGTAGGTTTTTTCTATCAAGTGGATGCTTTAGGGATTTTTAAACACTAGCAAGGAGTGAAAGACCCCACAATTCGTCTACTTTTACCTAAAATGTCATCCGTAACTAATACAGGTAGTAGGTAGGACAACTAAAATATACTCAGTCAATTGGCACTATATATGCTTTTTTCCTACTTTTTTCCTTTGGTAGGTGGTGTTTTCCCTCTTGGTTCTCTTACAACAAACCAAGAAAGGTTCCTTCTTCTTAAAGCTATGCTCCATTGCAAATATAACACACAACATAGTGAAGTGGCTCTACATTCAAAGATCTTTCTCTATGTTTTTGTGTGTGCAGTAAAGAAATATAGCATGGAAAATGAACTTGTATCTATTGTTTTGAGAGAGTTGTATGACCCGGCCAAAGATGAGGTGAGATTGTTGACTGATGTCGAGAAAGAGCTCGAACAACTTTTTAGGACATTCACAGCCATTCAAGCTGTACTGGAGGATGCTAAGAGGCAGCAAGTGACGAAAAAGGCGGTCCGAGATTGGTTAGCAAAGCTTAAAGAAGTGGCGTACAAGGTCAATGACATACTAGATGAGTGGAGAACAGATGCTTTTGGATCACAGAGAGATAAAGATGATATTCATATTGGCAAGAAGGTGCGTCCTTACTTACTCTTTCCTTGCATATGTTTCAAGAAGGTTGAATGACGGCATGACATTGGACATAAGATAAGGGAAATAACAGAAATACTAAATAAAATTTCAATAGAGAAGAGTGCTTTCAATTTTAATGAAGGTAATACATGGGAAGGTAAATCAAGTTCTGACATAGAACAACGACAAACTGGTTCATTAATTGATAAAACAAAGATTTTTGTCAAAGATCAGGCTAAAGAGAGTATAGTTAATGAGTTCGTTTGTGTGAATGGTCAAGAGGAGAAGCAATTTTCCATTGTTTCGATAGTAGGGATGGGTGGACTGGGCAAGACAACTCTCTCTAAACTAGTCTGCAATGATGAGAGAGTGATAAAACATTTCTAAAAGATAATTTGGGTCTATGTATCTGATAGATATGACCTTAATCGGATTGCAAAAAAAATCATTCTATCCATGAGTGGGTCTTCATGCGAGAACCTAGACTTTGACACTTTGCAGCATAATCTTCATGAAGCTGTTGGTAAAATGCAATTTTTACTTGTGTTGGATGATGTTTGGAATGAAAATCATTTAGAATGGGAAAAATTTAAGGTTCCACTCAATGGTGCTGCACAAGGAAACAGAATTGTTGTCACAACTCGTAGTCGTAAAGTTGCAGAGGTAATGGAAGCAACTCACATTCATAATTTGGGCATTTTGTCTAATTTAGATTGTTGGAAGCTATTTACATATGAAGCATTCAAAGGAAGGGAAGAGGAAAAGTGACAGGAGTTGATAGAGGTAGGTATGGAAATTGTAGATAAGTGCAAAGGTGTACCTCTTGCTGTAGTGACAGTAGGGAGTCTTTTATGCCATGAAAAGAAAAAGTTAGATTGGAAATTCATCTTAGATAGCAAAATATGGTAATGGAAAACTCCCAAGGATGAAGGCATGTTGCCAGCTCTCTTATTGAGCTATTGTAAGTTGCCCCTCCATTTGAAACCATGTTTTTTTATTTTGCTCATTGTTTCCGAAAGATCATGATATAAAGAAGGATGAATTAGTCAAGTTATGGATGGCTCATGGTATCATCAAATCTGAAAGAGCAGAGATTGAAGAAATTGGTGAAAAGTATTTTGATGATTTGTTGATGCAGTCATTATTTCAAGATGCACAGGAAGACGACAGTGGAAACATTATTCAATGTAAGATGCATGATCTTGTTCACGATCTTGCAAAATTTGTCACATCTAGTGATTACTGTATCAAGGAAATTGGAAATTCGAACTTGTGTTCTAATAGCAGCCATCATCTATCATTACTTGTGAACTATGATGCATCAATCATTCCATCTCTAATGTGCAAAAGATTGCAGACACTCCTTCTGTTCGGACCATCAAGAATTAAGGAAGTGCACGACAGTTTATTCAATCATCTGAGATTTCTTAGAGCTCTGTATTTAAGTAGAACTTCAATTGAAAAATTGCCAAGTTTAATTGGGAAACTAAAACATCTAAGGTATCTCAGCTTGTGTGGATCACAGATCGTGGAGTTGCCTGAATTTATTTCTGAACTCTGTAATTTGCAAACTCTGAAACTTAATGGTTATGGAAGACTTTGCATACTGCCAAGTGGTATAAGCAAAATGATTAAATTGCGACATCTCGAAATTGAATTGACTCATGATCTCACATTTTTTCCAAACGGTTTGGGAAAGCTGACTTCCCTTCGAACGTTGTGCAAGTTCCTTGTGGGGGATGGTAACAAAGGATGTAAAATTAGAGAACTAAAAAATCTCAACCTTCTTAGAGGAAATTTAGAAATACAAAATTTGGAGAGGGTAATGACTTTGAATGAGGCTAGCGAAGCAGAACTCGATAAGAAGTGTTATCTTCATAGTTTGTCTTTACACTGTGAATACAAGATGGACGAAAAGTGGATAATGCTAGGAAATGATGAGATGGAAAGGATGGAGAGTGTGTTTGAAGGCCTTAGACCACCTCATTTTTACCTAAAACAATTGCAAATACTAAACTATGTAGGTTCAAAGTTCCCTAGTTGGTTGGAGGATTCAGTGTTTTCTAGTCTATTTGATGTTGAACTGAAGGATTGAAAAAAGTGTAAACTACTTCCAGGTCTTGGAAAATTACATGCACTTAAATATTTAAAAATATATGGAGCTGATGATGTAAGAGCGATGGGCAGTGAGTTTTATGGGAATGGTGATGATAGACTGAAAGGATATGTGTTCCCAAGGCTGGAACACCTCTGCTTTGACTCGGTGTTGAACTGGGAGGAATGGAGGTTGACAGAGGAATGTGGGAAGGTAATGCCATCTCTCGGTCAGTTATCAATTTTCAATTGCCACAAACTCAAGGCATTGCCTAGCTACCTCCCCAATTCTTTAAGGAAAGTAGTTATTGGCGCATGTGGCGAAGTTATTTGGACGCCATGTAATCCACTCCCAATCCTTGAAGATTTGTCTCTCAGAGGCAATGTAAGTGGGATATTCTCTAAGCCAATACCATGCCTCTTCACTCTCAAGACTTTAGAGATTATAGAGACATTTCATGAGTCGCTCCCCTCCAATGGATGGGGACTACTTGAATCACTCCACACTCTCTACATCCGCCGTTGTATTGCATTAACATCTCTGCCTGATGGGTTGGGGCAACTCAAAGCTCTTCAGACTCTAGTCATTTCCCAGTGCTCTCAATTGACATCTTTGCCTGAGGAGTTGGGGCAGCTTGAAGCACTCCAGACTATAAGGATCAACTATTGTTATGGGTTGACATCCCTCCTAAATGGCTTGGGACAATTCAAGGTGCTCCAGAATCTCTACATCTCAACCTGTACTAAACTGAGGTCTCTATCAGATGGGTTGGTGCAACTCAAAGCACTACAAACTTTCAATGTCTCTACATGTACTGAATTACGGTCTCTATTTGATGAGCTTGAACAACTCGAGTCACTCAGGGGCCTTAACATCTCTTACTGCCGTGAGTTGAGGCAGTTACCAAAGCTACAACACCTCACTACACTCGAAGAGTTAAAGATCATCGGGTGTCCACTTGTAACGGAGCAATTCGATAAAGAAAAAAGAGAGGACTGGAGCAACATATCCCTCATCCCATGCATTGAAATTGATCACCAGAGAATTCAATAAGGTGTGGATTATTAATGGTTTCACAAACAATGATAATCTCTCTCTCTCTCTCTCTCTCTCTCTCCATGTATATATTATCTATGTTCTTTCACCTTTCTCTTGCAGCATTTTGCTTGCTGATGGTCAAGTAGGAGCATTAAGAAATGAAGATATGAAAAACAACTTCAAGCATTGAAAGTTTCTCCTGGATTAGTTTTTCAAGACTCAAGTCTCTTATCTACCTGATTTTTTTATTACTTTCTCCTTTTGGATTCTCAAGTCTCAAATGGACATGAATTAAGTCAAACATTTGTAATCTACTTTCATCTTAGTGTCGTGATAAATATTCTGTATTTTGTGGTCCCTGGCTTGTAGCTCCGTTGGATAGGGACATTGTGGGGGAGAAATATCTTGTATGCTGTGGTGATCGATCTATTTTGTTATTTTCAAGAATATTTTGATAATTTCTACCAAATATAAGTGTGCTTAGAGGATAGAAATGGGAATAAATTTGTGGTGATTGATCTGTTTTGTTATTTTCAAGAATATTTTGATAATTTCTACCAAATATAAGTGTTCTTATTTGAGGATAGAAATGCGAAAAAATTTGTGGTGATTGATATGTTTTGTTATTTTCAAGAATATCTTGATAATTTCTACCAAACATAAGTGTTCTTATTTGAGGATAGTGAAATGCTAATAAATTGGTACCATGATTTCTCAAATGCAATAGAAATAGTTTTTATCATCACTTGGACATAGGCACACTGGCAAACTGCATAAATTTCAGGTATTCCTCTTGTTTTGCTTGTTTATTGGTTGACCATGAGTGGTTACATCCAGAAAACATGATCAACTGTGTTAGAATTTATTCAACATTTAATTAGATGGTCACCGGTCATGAAGTTAAAGATATCGCACAGATACCACGTGATGGTTGAAATGCACATATCCCATGTGGTAAATAATGGAAGATCAATCAGCAATTCAATACATAATGATGAAGGATTGCCCAAAAAGTTCTCATCTTGGCCTATTAACAAGACCATGATTGGATGGATTGGTCCATGGAAAGTGTTGTCTCAACATCTGTAATATTTTGAAAAAATAAAGGGGGATTTACGGGAAAAAACCCCAAAGGTGGTCTCTACACAGATAAGGGCCCGGTAAAGCTTTGGAAATGGAGAAGGTCCTCAAGTTGTTTTTCTAACTTTCTTATTTTGTCATTTTGCGATATGGTTGATATCGACCATTCTATCATGTTTAGCACATAAGACAGTTACAAATTAGAGAAAATCTGACTAACAAATTGGTCGATATCAGCCATTAAGGCTAAGTGGTGATGGTCGATATCAGCCATTCTATCATATTCAACAAATATGACAGTTTCAGGTTCTAAGAAATCTAAATGTCAACTTGGTCGATGTCGACCATCATGGGTAAGTGGTGATGGTCGATATATCTACCATTCTGTCATATTCAGTAAATAAAGTAGTTATGGTCGGAAGAAATCGCCATTTATTTCCTTGTTGACTCTGTAACTGGGTGCTGTAAAAAACTGGCTAAAAGTCTAAACATCAATTCTATCTCATCTTCTGTGAAAAAAACAACTGATATCACCCTTTCTTGCATTCTTGATTCTGAATTTGGGCCCTGCAAAAAAAACTGGTCTAAACATTGATTCCATCTCTTGTCATACACATCCACACACATCTCTATTTCTTCTTCTTCAGAAGCCTTCTTCCCTCCTTAACTCCTATCTTTCATTCTTAGTGCAATGGGTTTTTTGTGTGTTTGTTTTCGTTATTTTTATTTTTTCAGTCCCACCATTCTCCACCCTCTTTTTTCTCATCTTTATTTTTTCCAATGGTGCATGACAAACCCTTTGCATATCAATTAATGTTACACCCCGATGCTAATTAAGCATGTTTGGTACTAATTAATTGTGTTTTAGCTAAATTAATTATGCTTAGTTACTAATTATAATAATTAGTGTTAATTGGTTCTTGTAAGTTGAGTGGTTGAGTCTTGAGTCTAAGGTAAGTGAGTTAGAACCGGTTTAACTCGGTTAAGAGGAGTCAAGGGCTTTTTCATAATTATTAATTTTTGCATTTTGAGTCATTTATATGTCATTTTAGCATCAATACGTGTATCTCGTCGAACACGCCAACTTTCGTATTGGATTCGACCTCATTTGACTAACCGTTGAATAAATGGACCACCATTTGACCCTTTATGAAAATATTAGAATTAAGAAGGACTTTCTTATAAAAGGGAGGACAACCTTATCCCTTAAAGACCTTAACCCATCTTTATTAAGCCATTCATCTCGCTTGCTACAAAGAATCTCTTCTTCCCTTTCCCTCATTCCTCTTTCTCTCTTCTTCAATCTCTACAAGAAGGAGTGCATGTGCTTCGGAGGCTAAGAGTGGACTCAACTTCATCTTCTTCACCTCCTCCTCCTAGTTGTTACCAAGAACTCATCTCCACCATCTTCCATCTTCCCCAAATTCGAAATCATTGTCTAAAGGTAAGCCACAAACCCCTTTTATTAGGTTTTTGGAGTTGAAAGAGAGTCAAGGGACTCATAGTTGGCCTTGCATGCACATTTACTTGCATTTCCATTGTGTTCATTTGATTAGGGTTTGGTTTTTTGGGGGTTTTGAGTCCTCTTGAATCTAGATGTAAAGAAGGAGCTTGGAAAGCTTATTAGAGGCAAGTATGAGCTTTAAATTGGATTTATATAATGTATTTCTTTCATTGATTCTTAATAATCAAACCTTGATAGTTTTGCCTTCTTAATGAATGAATAGATTACATGATTTTATGATTTTTATTGATAATGGAATGGAGGGATTATGTGTTATGAATGGGAGCAAGGAGGCTCCATTGTGCAGGTGGTTTGATAGAAGGAAAATATGGGATAGTATGAATGGAAGAGAAGAACACTTGAGAAATCCGAAATAGGAATTCTGGATAGTTCGCTCGAGCGAACTGGAGAATTCGCTCGAGCGAACCTCCCCTCTAAACCTAAGCTCGAGCGATCAAAGGGGTCGCTCAAGCGAACACCTCTCTAGATGGGGTCCGCTTGAGCGAACATGGGTCCGCTCGAGCGAACCTGAAGCTATGGACTGGGCTTCTTTTACCCAATTTTTAGGTTAATTATCACTCTTAACCAATATTAAACCATCCAAAAGGTGCACACCCCCATTCCATAGGAAATTAGGCTTCCTAAGACGTTTATGTCCTTAAAAATGGAATCATTATCCTTCATTAATTAGTCCAATGGAAATCATTAGTCTAAATACTATGACATGAAGGTTAATTTAGAGATTCAACGTATTTTTCATATTAAGTGACACTCGAACAAGTAGTAATACATTGACTCTCCTAATTTACCTTGTATTGGATGGTGATAGACTATGAGAATAGCTAGACTGGTTAGTAAACGTCTTAATTCCTTTAAATAAATTGCATTGCATATTGAGGTTGAATTCCATTGATATCAAATCTAATTGAAAAATTAGTCACATTATTAGTATCAATTTGATTCGATTATCTATTTCCAATTATTGCATAACCATTTCGATATTTGTTAGAAATGTGGAATTGAGTAAGTATTCGTATATACATGGTTATTATTCGATTCGATTATGAGCAATTCAATTAACTTACTCAAATTCGATTATTATTTGATCCGATTGAGTCGACACTACTTGGCTTTAACCTTGTGATGCCTGACGGGGATAAATTTGGTTAAATTATTCGAGACCACTGCAGTATGTCGTCTGGAGCACTAGAACTCCAGAACCGAATAGCCAGCTAGCCTTTGGCCGGGCCGCTGGTGACATCCCAACTAGATTTGCTCTCTTTGAGAGGATGAGCTTAATGTAGTAGCCATTTAGTGTATCTTATTATTCCTTGGTTCAAGAAGCATGAATTAGCCTATGTTGGCACAATTGCCTAGTATTCCTTATATTGACAACTTATTAATCATTATCATTTAATTCATTTTGAAACATTATGTATTTTTTATTTATTGCCTGTACTTGCCAATTCATCATATTTGAGGTACTACTCTTGGTGTCATAGGCACAGATACAGCCCCCGGCCTTGAAGAGGCCTAAGAGGGAGAGGTGGAGGCCCAAGAGGTTCCTCCAGGATTAGAGGAGTGGCTGGACGTTGCGCCAGCGTAGATACTCCTCCTTCGGAGAGCGTCGCATACTTTTTGAGGGTTTATAAATAGGGTGTGACTAACCCTTTTTGTGTCGGTCACACTTATAATTTCATTTATATTTTGTCTATACTTTTGGTATTAGTGTACAGGGTGCCTTTGTGTGTCCTCTTTTGTGAAAACAATGTATATATTTGTATAATTCTTTTGTATTAAAATTGAATATTGTAAATGGACTAGATGGGGAATGATATTCATTTTGTGAATGAAACTGCAGCTTCTGCTATATCTAAATGTTATTGAATGATTTTAGTGAGCTAGACACACGAGTGGAATAGATGTTTTCTCCTTCGTGTGTTGTATTTGACTCGCGACAGGTACAATCACATGGGAGTATGTGTGTTTCACCTCGAGGATTGCCCTAGGCCAGGGTAATTCAGGACCGGGATGTGAAAATTAATGTATCGGTCTTTCACTGATATCTTAATTTGTTTTGGCTATTTTCCATGGCCTTTATCCTAAATGATAACTTTTTAGAATTACTAGAATAAATGGCATACAGAAAACTTCATTCACAGTTCAGAGTTCACACACCATTTCATCTAGGGATTTCTACAAAATAGATGGCATACAAAAAAACAACCCACTCCAGCACTTCACAGTTCACATTCGACCCTAAAAAAAGATCCAGCATACAGAAAAGAGAAAAAAAGAACAGAGCCCACTCTGACTCCAATAATCAGCACTCAGTGGCACACATCAGTCAGCACTTAGCAACACAGAGAACAACAATTGCAAGCTTCCAGTTGCAGTCGCAACCCATATGAAAGAAAACAAGGGAGAAAATGAATCGGATGAGAAGTTTTTTAGGGGTTTGAATTGGTGAGAGGGAGAGTCTTGGTGTAGGATTTGGGATCGAGGGTTGCAGACAAGGGCGAATGAAAAGGAGGTGTTGCATTTCAGTAAGAGGAGGAGATGGTGGCTTTTGAATGCTTTCTCTGTGCAACTCTAGAAAATGGATCTCTTTGAAGCCTCATCTGTTGATTGTAGATAGGGATAGAGAGATTTAGGGTTTTGGGCTATTGATCCACAATGAAAGGGAAACACAACAGTAGGAGAATGAAAAATAGGGAAAAGAGGAAGAAGACGAAATGGGAGAAAAACAGGCTTTTGCCCAAAGGGAGGGTCGATATCGAAAATCCCAAAAAAACATATTAAAAAAAGACGAAATGGGCCCAATGGACTCCATTTGTCTACTCGATTTTAGTAGGTCCTTATCTATGTAGAGACCAGTTTTTTTTCCATAAATTCCCTAAAAATAAAACATATATAGATAGATAGATATATATCTGAACCAATATTTTCATGTAATACTAAAATATTTGAAAAATAGAGTCCAAATTGAAAATATAACAATAAAAATATCTTCAACAATATTTTTTAGAGATGGTAACAAAGCAAGATTTTAACTAAATGATAATGAAGATATTGTTGGGTCAATGTCTTGTATCTAGGTTTACGGAGTGATCAATTGGGTTGATCATGGACCGGGTTCGGGGTCAAGGGTATTTTGGTCATTGTATCAAGGCTTTCTTAAGGGCTAAGAAAGTGAAGATTATATATATGATGTAATCTGTAACCCTAGACTCTGAAGATAGTCAAGATGTGAGTCATTTCTCTCTTGTCGCGGACATAGGCGGTTTTGCCAAACCATATAACATCCTCATCGTGTAAAAGTCTCGTCTCTCTCTTGTGTGGCATGATTGTTCGATCGTAGGTTTCGTGCTTCCACACGCATGCACACAACAGAAATGATAGAGAGAAAAAGAAAGAGTGAAAAGGTACAAGATCAATGTAGCACCATTCAAACCACAATTACATAACAATCCCCTCCCAATATTTTATATCAACTATGTTTTTAATCTATTATTTTAGTTCTTTAAACATTAGTTTATTTTTTGAAACATGTTTTCAATGATATCCAAAGACAAACTCCAAGTTTGAGAGTATCTTGATATTTTCATAAGATAGTAATTTTCAAAAATGATATTTGTGATATTGATATAAAGGGGTCGGCATATCTATTCTTTAGTTTGCGCTTTAAATTGGTATGCTGATTAGAAACTTAGACATATGAAACTTACTACAGTGGATGTTCATAATACCTGATTGTTAGCTCAAAAGATAATTAAGAACCTAAAAATGAAAAAAAAAATTCTCATTTTTCTATCAACATATACCATGGTTGAGAACAGCTTTTTACCCGAGTGGTACGGAATGTCGATTCTCACCTGGCTCCCCAGGGTTCGAACCTTGGGTATGCCGCCTCTTTCCGTGTGTGTGGGCTCCCTTGCCACTTGTGTGGGCTTTCTTCTGACTAAATCAACTCTATATTCCCTAGTTTATGGATGCAAAGATTCAGCTCCCATCACTTAGAGTACTAGTTGCAGAGAAGCCGACTGAAGGAAAGAATGTTGAGTTAAGATTCCAAGAGCTTGAAAGTCTTGATGAAAAAAGGCTCATAACCAGATGAAGCATTGAAATTTACCAAGCTCGCATGACAGGATCTTTTGACAAAAAGGTTCAGGAAAGAACTTTCAATAAAGGAGACTTGGTTCTTGCAGTACGAAGACATATGATCCTTAGTCACAAATCCGAAGGCAAATTCGAGCCAAAATGGGAAGGACCAAATTTCATTGATAAAGTTTATTCAAATAGTGCATACGCTATGCTCACTGTCAAACAAGACAGATGCGTGATGCCTATCAATGGAAAGTTTCTGAACATTGCTATTCCTAAGTTCTTTCAAATGATTTTTCAAAACGCATTTTCAGATTCACAATAGTTCCAGTCAAAAGGATCTCAAACTCTTTTGATTCGAACGTTGGTCATCTAGCTAATGTCTTTTATTGGCCCTAGTTGACTTTTCGTCATATGGCTAAAGTCTTTCTGTGGACCCCATTCGAATTCTTTATGTATATATTCTCTGATGTCTAAACGGCTGAGATAGAACCCCGGCTAATGTCCTGATAAGGCCCCAGCCAATGTTCACTCCACTCAGTTGGTATTTAGAGTCAAGACAATCGAGTAGAGGGAATCAAGTCAAGGGCCCCTGCTAATGTCTTCCTTTGACCACGGCTAAAGTCCACTTTTATGATCCATTCTCTTTATAATTCATAGTTTAATATGAAATTGTGAGTTAATGGATCTAAAAATTAAATTTGCACATTCAACCCATATTCCAAAATTTATCAAAAGAACAGTGATTCAAAAGAATTTTTTGTCATTGCTAATCTTCAACAGAAGTATGAATACAATAAGAGAGAGAGAGAGAGAGAGAGAGAGAGAGAGAAATTTCCTAGTCATCGGAAAAGATTTGAAAATTTGCATTAAACTCCTTGAAATGACTTTTCATCATCTCTTTCTTGTTAGCTGCGTATTTCTTCACTATAAGCTCTCTATCTTGCTAATCAGCCCCAAGAGATTTGTTCAGCATAGCTTCAAATTCTCCTAACACCATCGCGTCAATGGAGAGGCTTGGTACTGAACGGCCTCTAGCCTCGCTAAATACTCATTCATCCTTTGTTGCTGAAATAAATACTCTTGCTCAAAGTTGGCAAGAGTCTATCTTGTCTTTTCGATACAGTCACGAAGAGTATTCATGTGGCAAGAGTTTTGGCTTGAGAGACTATGGGTGCCTCAATCTCTCATTGCTTATCTTCAAGATGGTCCCGATAAGCAACCAATCGCTCATCTACTTCTAGCTGGAATAAGATGTTGGGATCCCTAACATAGGTTTCCCTCCAATTGTCCAAGTGAACGAAAAGTTCATCGAAAGCAGCCCTCAAGGGCCATACATCCAAAGCCATCCAATCTATTTTGAGTGCGATATCATCTAGAAAACAACAACTCCTCAATTGCTCTAGCTTACAAGATGAGAGACACTTCAACAACTCTGACAGCATCATTTTCAGGCTATTATTTTGTTCCTCAACTACAGACCATTGCGGGATAAGTTCAAAAGGCTGGCCATCAAAATTTTCAGGTGCATCTTCCTTGCAAGTCAAAGCCCCGCCTTCAATATCTCATTCCTCATCCATGGGAATGACAGAGGACGGACCCTCACCAGCTGTATAGATGAAGCACTATTTGAGTATAAAAAAAAAAGAGAAAATGATAATGTGTGCACATGAAAAAGGAGAAAACAAAGAAATGTTACCTGGCTCGGTGGGTGCGTACATTCCTTCTTCTTCTTCTTCAAAGAACTCATCCATCGCAGAAGGATAGTGCGCCTCTATGAAATTTGCAGCTACAGATCGAAATGACCTAAGTCTATTTTTCTCTCTTTAGAAACAAGATTAACTGATGGAGTCACCGATGGTCTAAATGTGGCAGTATTGTCTTGATTCTCTGCTGGGCTACCGGACTGCATGGAAGATCTTGAGCTGGTTTGACCTGTGAAAGAAAAAGAAAATAAAAAATTATCGAGCCATTATCACAAAAGCAAGGGTACTAAGAATGTACATACCTTCAGAATTTGTTTCTGCTGTGGATGGATTCACGGGGGATACAATTTCTTTTGTGCTGAATTGGATAGAGGTTCTTGAGGCCACTATCTTAGGAGATGCTTCTCCAACTAAACCCATCTCAGTATTTGTAAGGGGATAAACACATTTACCCCCTATATGCGCGTTACTAAGTTCGAAGGATGGAGGCTGAAGCGTTTCATCTCCCTCTTGCCTAGATGGTTGCGATACAAGAGCAGTCTCCAATTGCAGCTGTACGGTTGTCGTGGCATTCATTGTAATTAACTATGGCTCTTCATAAAGGATAGCCGGATGCTCTCTCCCCAAAGAAACCTTTACTGCATCCACCAATACAGTGGACATAGACTCTGGCTCTTCTTCTTCTACACATTCTAGAATTATGGGAGCAATGGGAGACACTTTTGCTTCAGATGTCTCAACCGTCTCCATTTGTATAAAAGGCAGGAATGAAGGAGGAGGCGATTCTTCAACTTCTAGTTGTGGCTGCACATCAATCGAAGGAGCAACTGATTCGGCTTCATCCTGTACAGGAGTCGGAATAGGCGATGAACTCTCCGGTGCAACAAGTGAGTCCTATTGCAACTCCATATGTACATCCTGGTTTTCCTCACCAAGGGAAGGGATAGATTGCAGAGCTTCTGGAATAGTTTCTTCAACAACAAAATTAATTTTCCTCTAGCAAACTGGAGACAGTCCCCTGCTACTCTTTTTAGATGTAGGACCTGATGACACCTCTTCTCCTTTTCTCTTATTGCTTCGGCCTTCACCGGAGGATGGAATGACTTCTTTACTAGAAGGCCTTAGATATCTGGTAGGCTTTGAAGCGACGGATTCTTGACGATGTGATCGTCTAGGTTCTTCAAGTTCAAGAGGAACATTCTCAACTCCAAATTGATATTGCACATATGGTGCACAACAGTATGATCCATGTTCGCAAAAGCCTATTTCCCATTCGCTACTATCGTGTACGTAGGAATCCAGATGATCAACACCAATTAAGCCAGCGTTCTCTGGTTCAGACTTCACGTCGGTTATAAACGGACCATCTCTAGGGGCAGTGCGAATAGAGGTCTTACTCAAGGCATACCATTGAGCAAATCCAAAAGTAAAGACAGTAGCACCAAACTTGGGCAGTTGAAAAGAAGCATCGGTGTTGAAAGCTGATAAGAAGCACCAAGCATGTGATGCCTCTTGAAGGGAGCTGTTCCCAATGCGACCCCTAATGTGGCTAGGACTTCCTAACACTCCTTGGGAATAACCAAATTGTTGTCCGAATCTAGCAGGGACATATGGCTGAATATCATCAATAAGTCCATGACGACAGTAAACCAAATATGACGGCCTTATGGATACAAGCCATTCTTCTCCTAGTCGGTCAAAAGTGGAAGCCAGGTCTTCGAGTGAACTCTGTCTACAAAACATTGTTCACTAACAAGACCGGTATGCTACATCTCTCTCGCTATGGCTAATCTCTTGCAGACATCATAGCTTCTGAAATCAAACACCACTATTCGTGCCTGGTGAAGCAAAAGATTCTCCCCTGATCTATTAGTAACTGCTCTATAAAAGGGAAGGTTCACTTGATCCCCTAGTTTGTGCAATCCTATGCAATGATACACAAACCAGGCATATAGCAGATGCTCTCCAAAATATCTGTTATATGGCTTTGTACATCACATAAGAAAGCTGACTACTTTCAGTCCGGTGCAAAGATAACTCACTAGAGCAAGTGCCAGAGCAACCTTGATGCCAAACGCTATCCTGCAAGCTAGATAAATGCAGCCGATTTGAATCTCCCTTCCAGCAGTTGGGAAGATAACTCCAGACAACCAAATAGCTAAATACATCGTTGTAGCCACCTTTTTGATAGCACACCTGAAAACCTTTCTGTTACACAGGACAAAAATTCGGGACAGTCTTCAAAAGTTGTGATAGACTTGGGAGTCTTACGCCTCAGGCTCACCGAACTATGATTAACTCTTGTGACTCCCTTCTTAAAAACACCTTCATTAATTTTCAAAGAAGGGAATCCTATTGGTCGGGCCTTTTGGCATCATGTTCCTGATCCACAAATTAGCTTTCGCTTTCTGATGTTCATCATGAGACATCTAGGCTAAAGAGAAAACCTGTTGGAAGACAACTCTGAATTCTTTAAACTCACTTGCCAAATGAGCATCAAATGGAACGAGTTCTTCGTAGAGATCTCCAAGTATTAGAAGATCGAAGACTTCATTGATTTCTAATAGTGAAAATCCTAATTCAGAATTAGAAGTGATGAAAGTGTTGGTTGCAGGACAAAATGATTCCATGATCGCCCTACAAGATTCCTTCGATTTACCCCCTTTGCTGTCACTCGCGCTGCTTCTAAAACTCCAGCAGCTTGCAAAACATCACTGCATTCGGCCAACACAATCTTGGTCCACTACTCCCAATCTTTGGAATGTGTAAACCATCCCCTAGGGTTGTGTTTATCCCTTATCCAAAGGCTGCCATCTCCTGCTAAGATTCCAAGACCAATTGTCCTAAGCTAAGAAATAGGCAAACTAGAAGAAAGGGTAGAAGTGCTCGGCGCCAAGAAATCAAACTTTGTAACAACTGACTCAAAGAAGCCGGGTTCATCACTCTTAAATGAACCGGTCTTAAAATATCTTTCGCCAGAACCCCAAGCAATAACTTTGTCGTTTCTGTCTAGCATAGAAAATTTGAGATTCAAAGCAGATGAGCTTCTTTTATAAGTGTGCTGGGTACATGCTCTGAAGGATGGCAATCATAACAATCCTTGCTGTCACCAAAAATATATTCTGGTTTATCTAAAACTCCTTGACGACCATCACTCCAAAGAGGATTTGTCAATAGGTCAAAGTACACCCTCTCCGACCTATAAGTCAACAATTTTCTCCAGAAACTTAAAGCTTCAGCTCTATCAATGACATCTACATTTTGACAAACATTTTCCGGATGTCTATGTCCTTCTCGTATAACATCACAAGGAGAAAGAGGAACCTGCATAGCCTAAGTAAAAGAAGTAGGAGAAGTCTCTGCAACAAGTCATTTACCCTTGACAGCATCAGCAACAGAAGAATAAGAAAAAGATATAATTTTGTTTGCAAAAGAAAGAAATTATCAATGGAAATATTTGGCCTAATCTTCTGGAACTAAAAGGAAAGCCCAATAAAATCTTCATAGAATCTCCCTTTAATTTGGAAGTGGGTCGAAAATCCAAAGGAAAGAGAAGAACTTGGCTCTTAACCTCGGCAGTGCAATTGAGTGTGCACTCGGAAAGCTTCAGGTCAAAGTCTTCAGTTAAAGTAGGGCAATTTAATGCTCGCTAAAACCACATGGAGAGATATTTAGATGAATAAGGAAACAATCATGCAGGTTGATCCATATCCTTAACAGTCACCAGTTGATTACTGCATTTCTCCCTCAAGATTTATTGGCCATCATGCCATTCTCGACAAATTCATTAGTTAATGTTTATGGTCATTCTCGCGGTTCTTACATCGCAAGGTAAGGATAGCAATTCCAGAGATTCAGAACCAAATCAGAAATCCCTGATTCATGCAACTCAAACAAAGATCAAAATCTCATTCGATCTCCTGGTTTTGACTAATAACACAGCAAAGGGAAAACACCCTAGTTCCAAACGTGATTGAACTCCAGATCTATGGATGGAAGCTGTAGGTGCCTAAAAATTAAGGACTTTAATGCAAGGATTAGGGTCTCTGATTCGGGTGATTTGAATGAAGTTTGTTGTGGCTCCGACTGGACCTGAAAAGGAAGAGAGGGAAGAAGCGTCAAAGGACCCTGGCTGCAGGCAGCGCAAGGCTCTCCGATGCTTAAGTCAGTTCAGTGAACGAGCAGGGGAGAAGGAGAGGAAATTGCAGAGTGATAGTGTGTATAATGGGTTGCGTACCTTTGGATGGAAGTGGATGCGCTATTTATAGGCGATGGGGTTGACTTTCGTGGGCGAGTTCCAAGACTGGGCCGGCCACTCGAGTGGCTGCGTCCACTCAGCCCATAGTGCATTAAATGCTGGCCCATGCTTCATTAAATGCTAGGCTTGCTGGGTCAGGCGGCGGTGCTGACTTTTGGGCCAGGTCCCATCAGGCCTGGCCCGGAGCCATCCCCTGGGGGCGCATGTGTCCTGTACGCGCCGTTTTGTCAGTAATGATAATCTGCAGGGCATGCCTTGGCATGCGCCGTTGTTCTGTCGCTGGTCCCATCAGTCTCTGTCAAATCCGCGCTGCCGGGGTCGATGCCGAGGTCGGGTAGGTCAGTCTATGGGAGTTCTCACCTCGGCGAATGCCGCGGTCCTTCAGCCGCGGCCACCCTTGGCCTAAGGGAGGCATAATCGTTCTGTCGGAGGCCAGGGCTAGTGCTGGTCTCGGCTTAGTGAAAATACCCCCACACAATTGCCCCCCAGTCTTCCGAGCTCTTAAGGGTGCCAACTCTTTGAGGTCGGAAGCTGAATAGGTCTCGCCGAGATGCAATATGCCGCGGTGCTCAGATAACCTCCTGCCCGGGCCTGGGGGAGTTCAAACGTCTCCTGGCTTTCGGAATTCCACTGCTATTTTAGTAGCTGGCGTCTTTACCCCTATCTGCCGTCGCTTCCGTACTCGAGGCATTAAATGGCGCACGAGAATCAAGTTGACGCTTTCCACGCGTCTCTCTTTATTTGGTTGGCCCGTCGTTTCGCGACGGCGCGTGCAGTGAAAAGGCGCGCCTTCTTCGAATTTCGAACAGGCGCCATGATTAACCGCCCAATTTTTGGCTATAAATGAGGGATCGCCCCTTCTTCTTTCCTTTTTACTTGCATTCTGTCTTTCTCTTCCCTTGCCTTCTTCTTCCTTTCGCTTTTGGAGCCCTCGTTCTTGCTTTCCTGCCTTCATCTCTGCCGAAAGAGGCTGTTGCGCAGAGAATCTCTAGGCTTCTCGCTGCCAGGACTCTGTTCTGCATCTTGACCATCTTGTAAGTCTCCTTCTTCCTTTCCCCCGTTCCGTTCTGCTTTCTGGGTTTCTGCCTGGTCTAGGGTTCTCTCTGTTTTTTGGGTTTTCCCTGTTTTTGGGTCCCTCCTTTTCCCTTAGTATATTTCTAGCGCTTCCGCCTGAGAGATGGGCATCTATAGCCATTGGATAGAGTCCGAGAGGGGCCTAGCTGACCTTAGGGCTAGGTATGGTATAGCAGAAGGAGTCCAGGTCATGGCGGCTACAGTCATGTCTTATGCCCTTGGGGATTTTTGCGATGGCTGGATGCCGTTTCCCCTGGTTGCCGTGATCGAGGGCGGGGTTAGGTTTCCCCTCCGCCCTCTGCTTAGGGACTGTCTCCGAGCATGGCACCTCTGCCCCTGCCAACTGATGCCCAACAGTTTCAAAATTGTAATGGGTACGGACGCGCTTAATACAATACTGGGCATCAGTCTCGGCGTCCACGATATCGAGGAGGCCTATGATATCTGTAAGTCCGGGAAGGACATGTACTACCTCCGCGTCAAGTCGGGGCGGAGGCCCTTCGTGCAGGCCTTAGAAGATTCTAATAAATATGCCGGGGACGATCGCCTGATGGTCACTGGCGGTTGGGAGTTTGGTGAAGACGAGCCCATCTCGGCAAGAAATTTCAGGATCCCTCGTCACTACGGCACCCCTCCAAGTAATTAAACCCTGAGTACATCCTTTTAATTTTCGTCCCCTTTTGTACTTGCCGATCTGATATCCTTTGTTTGCTCTGCAGGCGTTCGTCAGAGGAGAGCTGCCGCTTTCCGAGAAGGCTGGGAGCCGAACAGAGCTTGGATCCGAACTTTAGAGAGTTACCACGGCCACGGTGACAGGTCCGCGTGGAAACTGCTGGGATACGAGCCCAGGTACCGCGGCTACAGGGAGAGGAAGTTGACTGCTCATCGCAGGCAAGCGCGGCGGAGGTAGAGGGAGAGACCAGGGCGGACGAGGACCGGACCGCGGCGGACCGTTCTGCAACTAATTCTGAGGCGTCCACCTCGGGGTCCGAAGACAACGCCGAGACGATCGGTAGGATCATCCTGTCCGACTCGGAGTCTGAGGGAGAAATGGACCGGACCTGCCCGAAGCCCGTCCTGCGAAACCTGAAGGCCGTCCCAATGACCGGCAAGGGTCGGGGCGCGCCTCCTTCCTCCCGCGCTCCCGCGCAGACGAGTGCGCCCTCGACATCCTCCGTGCCCCCGCCTTCCAGTACGCTGACGCCGCTGGCCGCGACCGGGAGCGGGACGCCTGGTCCCTCCACCATTTTGGCCGCGCAGGTGGACGACCAAGCCAGTAAGAGGGCCCGGGTAGAGAGCTCGGTGGGCGAATCGTCCGGACCTGCCATGGGAACGCGGGCTCACCCCGCTCCATGGAAGCCGAGCTTCATGATCCAGCCCGGGAGGCCGCTGTCGGTGGAGGATCGCCTCTCGGGGGGACCGTCCGTGGTCGCCTGCTTGGGTAGCGCCTGCGCCCTGCCGCGGGACATGGAAAACCATGATAAAATGGACGACATCTCCCTCCTGGCCGCGCAGATAAAGGCCAACCTGAGTGTAAGTCTGATTTTGTACTTCAATATTTACTATTTGATTACGGCTTCCGCTCACTGGTGGTTAACCTGCTTGGTTATCTCCTGCTTTCTTGCAGAGCGTCCAGATGGCTCAGATTTCGGTGTCTCGTATCCAGAAGTGCCACGCCGAGGTGAAAAGACTCCAGGCTGTATGCGAACAGCAAAAGAAAGACCTGGAGGAGGCGAAGGCGAAGGTGTCTGAGTACGAGGATACGCACCGATCCCTTTTTGCCGAACTTGACAAGCTCAAGTCGGTTTTTGATCTGACTAAAAGGAGGGAGGCCGAGCTGGAGAGGACGATTGTGGGGCTGGAGAGCCAAAAGGCCGATCTAGAGCTCACCCTCCAAGCCGAAGTCAAACTCGCTTTCCAGGATGGCGTCGACGCAGCGGGTGATGAGTACGCTGCGCAAGTCAACGACATTCGGGTCTCAGCTTGGGAGATGGGCTGGAGGGCGGCTCTGGTCAAGATGGGCGTCTCCCGCGACCATCCCACCTATGCCAGGCCGGATGAGTATCCTTGCCCGGACGTCGTCGGAGGTGCAGAGACGAGCCCTGGTGCCCAGCCGACACCGGAGCTGCCCACCGCATTGCCGGAGGCGCCTGCTGCGGTCGAGGACCCCGTCGCGGCTTCCGCACCCGAAGCTCCTCCTACCGCGTGAAGTCGGCTTGCTGTTATCCCTTTTGTTTGATGCTTTTGATGTATCTTTCCTTCTGACGCATCGCGTCCTTTTATGTAAAAAGACGCCTTTTTGAATGAAAAAACCCTTGTCTATTTCTATCTGTGTGACTGTGTTTGCGTTTGCTTGTTTCTTGTTTTGAATGTTTGCAAGTGTTTCTTTTCGGCTACATGGCCGAGACCACTTCTTCGTGGACTATCAATTTTCAGCCGAAAGACTGAGCGTTATGGCGAGCGGGTGACATGGGCTCGGTGAGTGTCGCGGCAATTTAGTGTGCAAGGCGATTCCCTTGGTTCGTGCCCAGTGATCGAGCTGGCCATCCGGTACGTTGCCGAGATAAGCTTTGTTGCCCGAGTGGAGATTTCCCCCTGGCTCGTCACCAAGGGCCGTGCTGGCAATCTGGCGCGTAGCCGAGATGAGCACGAGATGGAGATGTCCCCCTGGCTCGCCACCAGGGGCCGTGCTGGCAATCTGGCGCGTAGCCGAGATGCGCACGAAATGGAGATGCCCCCTGCCGGACTGGGGAATCGTGTCGTTGATTTAGAACACAGAGAAAAAGTTTTCTTAAGAGGAAATGGCCTTCATTGATTTTGCATAAGCTGAATACATTTAAAAGTAAAATTTCTTGAGGTGCGACGCATTCCATGGCCGCGGCAGCGGTTTCCCATCCATATCTTCAAGCTTATATGCGGACCGCCCCGCGGTCGAGACTACCTTAAACGGACCGCGCCAGTTCGGGGCCAACTTGACCTGATTCGGATCCTTGTCTGCGGGTAGAGCCTTCTTCAGGACCAGCTCTCCGATGGAAAACTTCCTTTCCCGCACTTTCTGATTGTAATCTCTTGCCAGTCGTTGCTGATAGGCTGCCAAACGGATGGAAGCGGCTTCTCTGCGCTCTTCGGCCAGGTCCAGTCCCAGGGTGAGGTTTTTATCGTTCTGGGCCTGGTCAAAGAGTTCAGATCTGAGGGTTGGGAGACCGATCTCGAGAGGGATCACGGCTTCCATTCCGTATGCCAGGGAAAAAGGAGTTTCTGAGGTGGAGCGTCGCGGAGTGGTCCTGTAGGCCCACAGCACGCTGGGTAGCTCTTCTACCCACCTTCGTTTGGCCCCATCAAGTCTTTTCTTGAGCCCATCCAAGACCACCTTGTTGGAGATTTCAGCCTGGCCATTGCTCTGGGGGTAGGCCGGAGTCGAGTAGTGGTTTCTTATGCCGAGCTCCTTGCAAAAGTTTTTGAAGAGGCTGGAGTCGAATTGGGTCCCGTTGTCCGAGACCAGGACTCGAGGGATGCCGAACCTCGTGACGATGTTCTTCCATACGAAGTTCTTGGAGTCCCGCTCTGTGATGGAAGATAGTGCTTCTGCCTCGATCCACTTTGTGAAATAGTCGGTGGCCACTATCAGCCACCTTTTATTCCCCGGAGCTCGGTGGAGAGGACCCACAATGTCCAGCCCCCACTGTGCAAAAGGCCATGGACTGGAGAGCGGGCTCAAATCCTGTGCAGGTTGATGGAGGTTGTGCGAGAATTTCTGGCACTTCTCGCACTTCATAGCGTACATCTGTGCGTCCTTTTGCATGTATGGCCACCAGTATCCTTGGCTTATAGCCCGGTATGCTAGTGACCTTCCTCCGATGTGACTTCCGCAGATGCCTTCATGTATTTCGTAAAGGAAGTCTTCAACTCGGCTTGGGTGGACGCACTGGAGATAAGGGCCCGTGAAGGATTTCCTGTACAGCTTTCCTTCTGGAGAGAGCCAGAACCGGGCTGCCCGGAGCCTGATCTTGTGAGCTTGCGCTCTGTCCTCGGGGAGTTGGTCGTCTTTGAGGTATGCGATGATGGGATCCATCCAACTGGGCCCGAGGTTGGCACACAGGACTTGCCGTGGTGGGCTGAGCTCTATACTCGGCGATGTTAGCGAGCCCACTTCTATAGTTCTCTTTTTTCCAGCCTCGACGGCGGAGGCTAAGTTGGCGAGCGCGTCGGCGTGCGAGTTAATGTCTCTGCCGATCTGTTTGATCTCTGCTTCCGGGAATTGGGAGAGGAGTTTCTTGGCGAGGGCTAAATAGGCTGCCATTCTATCGTCGCGAGCCTGATAATCTCCAGTGAGCTGGCTCGTCACCAACTGCGAGTCACTGTAGATTACCAGCTGTTGAGCTCCGAGAACCTTGGCACTATTCAGCCCTGCCAGCAATGCTTCATACTCCGCCTCGTTGTTTGACGCTCGGAAGTCAAGGGTCAGTGCTTGCTCGATTACTAGCCCTTCTGGAGACTGGAGGACTACGCCGACGCCGGCCCTTCTAGAGGTGGAAGACCCGTCAACGAAGACCTTCCAAGCCGAATCTCGGGAGGTGTCCCGAGATAGCTCGTAATCAGTCTCCGGGACTAGGCCATCCTGCCCCTTGCCCCCCAGTGCGGGGTCGAGTGGGCTCGGCGCCGAACTCTGAGGAGTGAACTCGACGATGAAATCTGCCAAAATCTGCGCCTTGATCGCTGTTCGGGGCTGGTAATGGATATCGTATTGCCCTAGCTCCACGGCCCATCTCGAAATTCGCCCAGAGAAGTCGGCCTTTCGGAAGACGGACTTGAGTTGGTGCTCCGTAACCACCACTATCGTGTGGGCCTGGAAATAGTGCGAGAGCTTCCGGGAGGCACTGACGAGGGCCAGTGCTAGTTTCTCCATTGGCAGGTACCTTGTTTCTGCGTCGAGGAGGGTTTTGCTTGTATAGTAGATGGGCTTTTGCTGCCCTTCATCTTCCCTGAGCAGGACTGAGCTCATCGCGTTGCTGGAGACTGCCAAGTACAGGTACAATGTCTCGCCTTTCTTCGGGGTTGATAGCAGTGGAGGCGAGGCCAAATAGGCTTTGAGTTCCTGGAGGGCCGAGTCGCATTCTGGGGTCCACTCGAATCTCAGGTTCTTTCGCAGCAATTGGAAGAAAGGGCGGCATTTGTCTGAAGACTTGCTGATGAAGCGGTTGAGGGCGGCAGCCATGCCGGTGAGCCTCTGGACCTGCTTTGTCGTTGCCGGGCTCTGAATTCCCAGGATCGCGGAGATCTGGTCCGGGTTTGCTTCGATACCGCGTCGCGTGACGAGGCTCCCTAAAAATTTGCCGGACCCGACCCCGAAGGCGCATTTGGAGGCGTTCAGCTTCAGCCCGAACTTCCGAAGAACTTCAAAAACTTGCCCGAGATCCGCCAGATGGTTGAGAGACTGGGTGGATTTGACGACCATGTCGTCGATGTATACCTCGACTGTCTTGCCGAGGTGCTCCTGGAACATTTTGGTGACCAGTCTCTGATAGGTTGCTCCTGCATTTTTGAGGCCGAACGGCATCACCTTATAGCAGTAGGTTCCCCTAGGAGTGATGAATGCCGTTTTCTCCTGATCCGGTCCGTACATGGGTATCTGATGATAACCGCGGTAGGCGTCGAGAAAGCTCATCCTTTCGTGACCGGCGGTGGCGTCAATCATCTGGTCGATCTTCGGGAGAGGGAAGCAGTCTTTGGGACATGCTCTATTGAGGTCAGTGAAGTCGACGCAGACCCTCCATTTTCCGGTCTTCTTCTTCACCACCACGGTGTTTGCCAGCCACTTCGGGTATTGGACCTCCCTGATGGCGCTTGCTTCGAGCAGTTTTTCCACCTCTTCGACCACGGCTGCAGACTGGTCGATTCCGGACCTTCTCGCCTTCTGAACCACTGGCTTGGCCTGAGGGTCTACATTTAGCCTGTGGCTCATAACCTCTGGGCTCACGCCTGGCATCTCCTGCGGGGTCCAGGCGAAGACATCTCTGCTCTGCAATAGGAAACTGAGCAGCTCGGACCGCTCTTGCTCGGCGAGCTGGCTCCCCAGAAGGAAGTACCTCTCTGGATCACTGGGGTCGATCCTGACCTCGGTGAGGTCCTCGATACTCTTTTCTCCTGGATCACGGCCGATCCTCTCTAGCTCTGCTTCTAGCTGTGCCATGTGCACTTGCTTTGGCTCTTCTTCGCCGGATACCACGGCCATCATGCAACGTTTGGCCATTTGCTGGTCCCCGTCGACTGTGACCACCTCGACTCCGCCATCCCTTTCCAAAGGGAACTTGAGCTTTTGATGGCAGGAGGAGGGGACGGCTTCTATCTGGTGCAGCCAGCTCCGCTCTACGATGGCATTGTAGGGAGATGGCGTGTCCACTACGAGGAAATCGGCCACCACTGACGTGCCACCTACTCGGACTTTGAGGGAGACTCTCCCTTTGGGGTATACGGGCTTGGCGCTGAACCCTATCAGGGGGGTCCGCGCCTCTTGGAGGTCTTCTTCCGTGAGCCCCATCTTGGTGAAGCAGTCGAAGTAGAGGATCTCGGACGAACTGCCGGAGTCGACGAGGATCCTTTGCACCTTGCAACTCCCCAACTTTAGGGTCATGATCAGTGGGTCATTGTGAGGGAGTTGAACCCCTTTCAGGTCCTCGTCTGAGAACCAGATCTTCGGCCTTTCTTTGCGGGCCTTCTTAGGGGACGGCCCGAGCTCGGCCGACATGACCTGTTTCCCATGGGAGGCCCTCCTGGCCTCGGCGCGGGCTTGACTACTGCTCTGCTTGGTAGGGGCCAGGTGGAT
Source organism: Litsea cubeba (assembly GCA_012931725.1). NCBI lineage: Eukaryota > Viridiplantae > Streptophyta > Magnoliopsida > Laurales > Lauraceae > Litsea > Litsea cubeba. The sequence goes on along the minus strand of CM022946.1, from coordinate 46,869,976 downwards.
GACGCTTATGAGCCTCTCTGACCCGTCGCTGTCATGATTCTCCTCAGTTCGGCGCCGAGGTCGGTCGTTGCTCCCGCTGCCCGCTGCCTTGCAGAACTCCTTCAGGTGCCCGTCCTTGACGAGCCTTTCGAGATGGTCCTTGAGACAGTAGCAATCATTGGTGTTATGCCCGTTTTGCCTTGTGAAAAGCGCAGAACCTGTCTTGATCTCTCTTGGAGTTATCGCCCTGCAAGGGGCGCGGCCACTTGAAGTATGGTTTTCCCTGGATCTTTTCCAGGATCTGGTGAATCGGTTCTGTAAAAACCGTGTTGACCCTCTCACGCGAACGGTAAGATGGTTTGTGTCTCTTGCCTCCTCCCGAGGTGCGAGCCCAAGACGAGGCCCGGTCGCCCGAGCGATTTTCTCGGCTCGCTTCATCCCTACGGGAGGTCCTCCTTTCTTCGTCTGCGGACCGATCCTCATGCCTGGATCGTTCTTCCTGCCGCGATCGGCTATCCTGCCGAGATCGGTTTCCCTGTCGAGATCGGCCCTTGGAGACGCCGAAACTTTCGTTGGCGCGCGCCTCGTCCTCCTCTTGCTCGATATATTTATTTACCCTCGTCATGAGGGCTGCGACGGAGGGCACAGGATTTCGGACGAGCTCTCTCCTGAGCTCGCACCCCGGCAGGAGGGCGTGCTGGAAAGACCTGATTGCCACGTCCTCGGAGGAGTTATCAATCTGGCTGTATACTGTCCAGAACCTCTTTGCGAACTGGGTGACGCTTTCGCTCCACCTCATTCTGAGAGCCATGATGTCGCTGTCGGTCTTGGGAATGACTCTGTGCGCCTGGAACTTCCCGAGGAAGGAGTCCCGCAACTGAGCCCAGCTCGAGATCGATCCCTCGGGGAGCGCACAGAACCATTTGAGGGGTAGATCCCCCAGGCTGGAGGAGAAGACTCTGCAGTTGAGATGCCCAACGTCACCCCAGACGGACAGTTTCTACGTGAAATGGCGGAGATGTGCTGCTGGATCTGAGGTCCCGTCGTAGAGGACGAACCTTGGAACACTGAACTTCTTGGGGAGGGGGTACTCGATTATTTCTCTGGTGAAGGGTGACGAGTCGAGGCCAGCGAAGTCGGGGAGGTCCAGCTGGCTTTGGGCGAGCCCTGCCTCCCTCAGGGTGTTCTGGAGGGCCTGCTTGACCAGGCGGTTGATCAGAGCCTGCTGGTCTGCCGCCTCCGATCTCGGCACTGACCCCCTGTCCTCGTGGTAATGGTAAGAACTCCCGACGTGACTTCGCTCCCGACTCTTATCGTTTAGATGATCCCTTAAGTCTTTGCCGGTGACGGGATCCTTCCTGCCTATGGGATCGCCGCCCCCGGGGACTGCTTCTTTCTCTCGGAGTTGCTGCCTAAGCCGGCGGATGAGATCGTCTTTCTCCTGGAGGGCGAGATTCTGGGCCCTGATTGCGGCTTGATCGGGGTCGGCTCTGTTGCCATCGCGGTCCGAGTGGCGCCCGGACCGATGTGATCCTGCCGCCGTCGGGGCCTTGTCCTTTGGGAAGCGCTCCTGAAGGGGAGCGTTTAGCCGCGGTGGGCCCCCCAGTTCTAGCGGGGACGACGCGGATTCGGTGTGGTAGCTTTCTACCTCTGCGGTCTCCGCCGGCGCATAGGGCAATGGCCCAGGGAGGGCCAGTGGCCCTACGGGGAGGGACTTCGGGTGCTCTGCGCCCCTCTTGTTTCTCGGAGCCATGGTGATTGGAAAGGGTTTTGAGAAAGGTTTTGGGAAAGGTTTTGAGGTATGGGTTAGTACTTCCCCACAGACGGCGCCAATTGTAGGTGCCTAAAAATTAAGGACTTTAATGCAAGGATTAGGGTCTCTGATTCGGGTGATTTGAATGAAGTTTGCTGTGGCTCCGACTGGACCTGAAAAGGAAGAGAGGGAAGAAGCGTCAAAGGACCCTGGCTGCAGGCAGCGTAAGGCTCTCCGATGCTTAAGTCAGTTCAGTGAACGAGCAGGGGAGAAGGAGAGGAAATTGCAGAGTGATAGTGTGTATAATGGGTTGCGTACCTTTGGATGGAAGTGGATGCGCTATTTATAGGCGATGGGGTTGACTTTCGTGGGCGAGTTCCAAGACTGGGCCGGCCACTCGAGTGGCTGCGTCCACTCAGCCCATAGTGCATTAAATGCTGGCCCATGCTTCATTAAATGCTAGGCTTGCTGGGTCAGGCGGCGGTGCTGACTTTTGGGCCAGGTCCCATCAGGCCTGGCCCGGAGCCATCCCCTGGGGGCGCATGTGTCCTGTACGCGCCGTTTTGTCAGTAATGATAATCTACAGGGCATGCCTTGGCATGCGCCGTTGTTCTGTCGCTGGTCCCATCAGTCTCTGTCAAATCCGCGCTGCCGGGGTCGATGCCGAGGTCGGGTAGGTCAGTCTATGGGAGTTCTCACCTCGGCGAATGCCGCGGTCCTTCAGCCGCAGCCACCCTTGGCCTAAGGGAGGCATAATCGTTCTGTCGGAGGCCAGGGCTAGTGCTGGTCTCGGCTTAGTGAAAATACCCCCACACAGAAGCAAACAAACAAAAATTGATCAAGGGCTGTTGGGCTACAAGAAGATTTATATATATATAAGAGGGGAAATAATAGATTTTAAGGAAAGCAAAGGGATATACCAGCCATTGCTCCAATTTAAAAGGGAAAAAAATAGAAAGAGGGCTTGAAAAACTGAAGAAAGCTCAAGAAATAGCAAGAAAAGGGTTTCTCCCTCGCTTAAGCCCTCTAAAAAAGAATCATAAATTTGAAAAGGGAGGAACGAAAAGGGGCGAATGAAGATTTTTATAGCTATCTATGCACCTCGAATCACACAAAGCCGCCTACCTATCACTTCGAATTTTACTGATCATTATGATGATATTTTGACGCTCATTGGAAAATGAAATCAAGATTCAAAGATCAAGCATTGTTTCGGCTGAAAGTAGAAATGATGTCAGCTAAATTTCCAAATTTTATGGTCCCGCCATAATTTTGAACGTCATCACAGGAAAATACTCAAAATATCTCCAAAGAACCTAATTTGTCTTCTCAGTTCATCAATTATCACTAATGCCATGGAATTATTCCCCAACTAAATTAACCACTATGACAACTTATATTTGTTTACCTTAATCCCTTACATATATTTCCCAAAGTTTCTCAATTGTTACCTAATACCTTTGAGATTCTTCCTTGGGTATTACCCATAATCCCCACAGATATGCATACAAGTGATATCTATGAAAAGGTAAGGTACGGGCAACCTTTAAGTTGAATCTTTTATCCTCAACCCATTTCCCATTCAAATCCAAGTTCAAATAATATGTTGAAAGTCTTGAAGCACAATGATTTCTCGGATATACTTCAATCATTGTACCTCGAGGGGTAAATTTTCATTTGATGAATTTCGAAGAACAAATGGCTATTATTTCCATTAACCGAGAGATGCATGGAATATAGAACGTCAAAATACAATTGGCTACGGCCGGTGAGCGCTCTATAACAATGCAACGACCAATGTTCACACTTTAATCGGACCATGCTGAAAACCACTGACCGCTGAAAGACATCAACTTCTGAGAACTATTAGCAGGTCAAATGTCTTTATGACAGTACAATAGCCGGTATTTGTTTTTGATGGACCACGCAATCTGCGCACTATTCTAGTGAGGTCGGCGGACGTGAGAGTCCGTGGGGTATGACCCTTTCGTGACTAGTGGCGAAGCGGGTATCAACATTTTTTTGTATGGGTGTGCCAGATTTTCTATTTTACTTGGAATTGCAAGTGGTGATCCGGAGATCGACCTTCGCAAGTAAAAAGGAAATCAACTTCTTTCAAGTTTTCCATTGCACATATATTTAAGAAAAGAGACATTTTCTTGATTTGCCATGAATGGCGATTTTTTTGACATTTATAGCCGATTTTTTGCGTTTATAGCCGATTTTGGCATTTATAGCCGATTTTTGGCGTTTATAACCAATTTACAATTCTTATCAATAATGAAGGACAAGAGTTGTGATTTTTATCTCTTTTAGAAAAATACAAACTACAATGAAAAGCAAGAAAAGGAGAATCTAACTTCTCAGGAGATTTTGGGGGACCCGTTCAGACTGACAGTCGCAAGCCATATGTGGACTTCGCCATCATCCATGCAGATGAGAACAGAAGATGCTCTTGATTCACTTGGCTTGGCTATAATTTCATATTTTTAGAGGACAAAGACCAAGAGGAGGTCCTATGTCCAATAAAAAGCTAAGTAGACGGGCTGAAAAGCCACGTCTAAGCCATTGGAGAGAGAAGGAGAAGGCTAGGACCTTGGGGGGGTACCCCCAAGGGACTTTTGTCACTTGCTGTGGTGGCCGGTGTAGAACTTTTGCAGAGTTTTCTCTCTTTCTTTCTCTGGATTTTCTGTGCTTTTTTCTAATCTGGGATCTGTGTTCGTGGCAGAAGTTATATGGAATGCTTTGGAGTGCTCTCCTATTTATAGGCTTTTAGGAGGATTTTTGAGCTTTAATTGTCATAAAGCTACATAAGGGGAGGAGTTACAAGATTTGTTTCTTTATTTTGTAACTCCTTTTTCTTGGCTTCTGATTGGCCGGTGGAGATTGAGGGCATTTAGTCCACCATGATGGGAGGAGTTTCATGGGTTAAATATCATGAATCAATTGACTTGTAACTCCTGGATGCTTGCTTCTGATTGGGCCGTCCAAAGAAATAAATTAATGACTGCAATAAAGCAAGTCAATTAATCGCATTAAGTGGTCGCCGAGCGGTTGAAGAGTTGCGGGCCGTGCCGCGTCTTTTGGGATTCTTCTGGCGATGATCATCGATAGATCTTCATGTAGATCGACATCGGATGACCATGTAACTTCAGGCATTGATTGTCAACAGCGGGTTGGTGCCATCTGTCCTGTCGATTTCTCGATCGATCGGGTAGAAAGCAAATTTTTTTGTTGACCGGTTGGTGATCAATGTTGATTTTGATACTCTTGACGATTGACCCATGATTTTGATGGATGTCGAAGGATTTGGTGCTTCAAAAGTATGAATTTTGACAAATCCCAGGAGTTGGAAGCTTCGACTCACGAAAAAATGAAGGAAAACAGGCCTTCCGGGGCGAACCCGGTGACCCGGGGATCCATGGTCACCGGCGACCCTGGGCCAGGGTCGCGGGGGTCTACGACCCTGGGGGAATTTTCCCCTTTTGTCCCGTTTTGCGGCCAATTTGAGGTGTTTTTTCATTCTTTTTTCTCCTGTATTTTTCCTTACATTTTTGCACATTTATTGGCATGATTTTCCTGTAGAAAACTTGACGAGATCCTTGCTTTTTGTACTGCAAAGTTTCCAATTTTTCGGGAAAGTCGAAGACTTTGTACGTAGAGCTGCCAATTTTCTGTTAGAAGCTGAAACTTGGTCAAACGATGTCGGAATGACCTGAAATTTGAGGTGAAGCCTCCTGAGCAATAAATAAGACCAACCATAGGCTTTTATTTGAGTTTTGAAGCCGTATGGGTCCTGTCGCCAATAGACTTGATTTCATCGCGAGGAAGATGTCGCGCCTTGATGTGCGGTCAACCGATGTCCGATTGACCTGAAATTTGACAGGGAACCTATTGGAGTCATTTTAAGATGATCCACAGGCTCTACCTTGGAAACTATGGTCGCGGGGAGGTTCGCCGCCAAGAGGCCTGATTTGGCTTCCGAGAGTCAAAGTATGGTCAAATGTTCTCGAAATGACCTGAAACTTGACGTGTAGCCCTTTGTAAGCATCTTGAAGCCATCCATGTGCTCTTTTTGATGAGTGATGGCCTCGGTGGTTCTCACCACCGGGAGGCTTGATTTTGTTGTTCGAGGCTTGATTTAGTTGTTCGAGGGTTGACGTGGAGCCTTTTAGATGTATTTTGAGATCATCCATTGGCTCTGATCGAAGATTTGGTGTCTTCGATGCTATCGCCGTCGAGAACTCCTGTTCAGCTATCGGAGAAGCGAAGTTAGGCCAAATGATTTTGAAATGACCCGAAACTTCTTGTGTACTCCTCTTTTGGCTGTCTTGAAGAATCTTGCAGTTTTTGTTTGATTCTGACAATATTTGATTTTCGAAAGTAACTGTAGACACCTCATTTACCCCCCTATGATAGCCTTAAATACCTGTCATATATAGCGATGCCCCCATTTCACCCATAATTGAATGATTAATGGCATAATTTAGATTAATTAATGACAATGAAGATGCTTTTTTGATAGTTTTAGACTTAGTTCAACGACTCCTAGAAATTCATGAGCAGAAAGCCGAATCGCATTGAGACCTCGAGTCCAACTCACCTTTCACACAAGGAGCAGACCACAACACTATTCAAACCTCTTTCGGACCACTTAAGACATGCTTAGGCCAGTTCTTACAAAGATTACACTTAGCTTCCCTAAATGCCATCCGATTATCCTAAGTTAGGAAGCCGGATCCATTGATCCAGAGATCCCCCGCTTTTCTCAGCCCATAATCATTAGGACAGTTGGACCATTGGATTCTTCACTTCGAGAGCTTTCCGACGGTATGTAGAACGTCCAAATCTGATAAGCGGATCAAAAGTTATGAGTTTTCGAAGTTTGCCTTAGGAAGAGTAACGGTAATCCATCTAGGCACCACCCAAGTGGCGCCCACCCTACTCCATTGCATGTACACGCCCCAGGCTAGGCGCCCACACTAGCCGTGACCACCTAGGCACCACATGTGTGGCGCCCACCCTCCAAAATTACTAGTTTGGCCTAAAACGGACCGGAACCACTCAACGTAGGGACCGAACTCTAAAAATGAAGGAGCTCCACCTAGGCACCCCATGTGTGGCGCCCACATGCTTCATTCTATCTAGACGCCCCATGGTGGGCGCCCATACTTTTCAGCCCACCTAGGCACCACATGTGTGGCGCCCACCCTCTTATTTCACAAATTTAACTTAGGGCAGCCCGCAACCACTCCAAACAAAGACCCACACAACTTTCCATCTAGGCACCACCCTTGTGGCGCCCACACTCTCCAGTCCACATAGGCACCCTGTGGTGGGCGCCCACACTGTCCAGTCCACCTGGGCACCATCCTTGCGGTGCCCAGTCAATTAAGTGCTAGTGTAGGTCCCCTCAGTTGAACATCTATCCATTCTATCCCGACTTCAGATGGGACCAAACTTTGAGATTGATCCGAACCACGTAGGCTCCACCCCATGGGCACCTACCATGAACCAGTCCACATAGGCACCAGCCCCGTGGCGCCCACCCTATGCAGTCACCTGGGCACCACCCCATGGGTGCCCAGCCTCTTTTCCAGACCATAATTTATCCTAAAACACTTAAGCCGCCTTGTGATGCGTGAAACCTTCTAGAAACACGAACTAATGAAGCCCTAGCCCTCCTAAACTCATCCCAAACCTCTATTTAAGGATCTCTTAACCTCATTTACAAAGGAGCTACCCTAAAAAGAGAAAAAAGTATAGAGAATAAGCAAAAGGAGAAAGGTAGCCACCATTAGAGAGAAAGCTTCAGATCTAGAGAAGAAGAAGGGGAAATAGCGGAGAAGACTTCCATATCTTCAACTAGGGCTATGGTTCTTCGCGTAAGCTTCATTCTAGGAACTTGAAAAGTGTGATTCAAACCGGTATTCCTAGATCTTTCTATTCTTTTATTGCATTTTATCTTCATCTTTGTTTAGAAACATGCTTAGGATCATTCATGCATCATAGATCTATATTAGTTCTTGATAAAAATGGTATCAACATCTCATCATATTAATAACATGTTTAGATTCATACCAGTGGTGTAGATCTGCATTGATTTCGTAGTTCTAAGTGCTTAACTAGGTTAGATCTCGCATTTATAGCATCATCATCATCATTTAGATTGAGGAGATCGCGAAAGGCCTATCTCAAGAGGCTGGGCGCCACCCACTAGGCGCCTACCATCTCTGGTTTGGCTAGGCGCCTACCCTTCCGAGACAGGGTTTGGGTTTTAGATCTCTACTTTTTACATCGTTTTCTAGTAGATTTGCTAGTTGCATCATTAGTAGTTCGCATTAGGACATCCGCATTAGTTACTGAATATCGGAAATTGTGTTGAGAATCTTAAGACTGTTGTGCATTCGTTGCGATTCTTTGAAAACCTTGACTGAACAGGGTAGGCACCACAGGTGTGGCGCCCAAGTGGACTTTTCCACCTCCACACACAATTTTCAATCTTCCGCATTTAGTTCTTAGAAATTGCATAACAATGATGTGTTTGTTTGCTTGATATGTTCTGAATTTCAAATTATCATTTCTATCACACACCACCATATCATTTGAATCATAAAGTCATAAAAACCCAAAAAAAAAAATCATAAAACATAAAACTATTTCTTCTCTTTCCTACTCTCTAGTAAATTAGAGGAGAAACCAAAAACAAATTAAAAATTACAAAGAAAACCCAAAAATAGTAGGTAGATAGCCTAGGTTATCAAATCTCGTGCCTAAGTAGGATAAACCCTAGGGTTAGCTAAAATATCATAATTAATTAACTAAAGGACCATCAAATCATTAAGAACCCTAAAATTAATAATCTAATTAATTTGGATTGAAATTGGACTAAGGAATCATTAAGATTGATTAGGGAACCCAAATTATTAAGATAGGCTTCTCCTCCTTTGAGCCTAGCTTGCTTATTCACTAAAAAAGTCCCTAATTAAGGATTAAACATAATTAATTAAGGCTCTAATCTCACATCAATTAATACAATAAATACCTTTAATCCAAAAGATCTTGAGACCTTAATTAATTCTGATTAAAAATAACCAAGAACTTAATTAAAATCCTAAAACATAAAACAACCCATTTGGGCGCCACCCCCTGGGTGCCCTGTTGCCAAATCCATCTGGGCGCCACCCCCTGGGTGCCCTGCTGACAAGTCCACCTGGGCACCACTCCCTGGGCGCCCAGCCTATTCATTCCCTAAGAGGCTCCACTTGAAATTTAATCTAATTAATTAAGACTTTAACCAACCCTAATTAACACTCTAAAATACTTTTAACTTGAAAGACCTGAAATCTTAATCAACTTAAACTCGAATCTACCTAAAAGATACAAAACCAAAAAACCCTAAAAATATCCACCTGGGCGCCACCCCCTGGGTGCCCTGCTTGCCAATTCACCTAGGCGCCACCCCCCGGGCGCCCATCCTCTCCTGTCACTAAGACACCCCAATTGAAACGAAACTTGAATCAACACATAATAAAACATTGATAACTTAAAAGATTTGAAAACTTAATCAATCTAAACCTGAATTAATCTAAAATGAATACACAACACAAAACCAAGACAGACATCCACCTGGGCACCACTCCCCTGGCGCCCATCCTTCCAATCCACCTGGGCACCACTCCCCTGGTGCCTAGCCTTCCAATCCATCTGGGCACCACTCCCCTGGCGCCCCTCCTATCCCTTTACAAAGAAATTCCTAATTGAAACTTCTAATTAAACCAACCCGAATTAACACATTAAAACACTTTAGGACTTAAGAAACCTGAGACTCTAATCAATTCACCCCGGGATTAACATAAAGGCCATCGAACCAAATCAAACCACAAGGCAGTCACCTGGGCACCACCCCCTGGGCGCCTAGCCTATCAATCCACCTGGGCACCACCCTCTGGCGCCCAGCCTGTGAACTCCACCTACACTACTCATTTCTTGGAAACCAATCAATTAAAAATTAAACCTAATTCATTCTCAACTGAATACTAAAAGATACCTTTCATCCAAATGCATTAAACCACAAAACCCAACTTCAAATCAACCTAGAACATCAAAACCAACCCGAACCTCAAGACAGCCACCTGGGCACCACTCCTTGGGCGCCCACCCTGTCAATCGACTTAGGCACCACCCCCTTGGCGCCTAGTCAGTCAATCCACCTGGGCACCACCCTCTGGGCGCCCAGCCTGTGAATTCCACCTACCCTGTCCATTCCTTAGGAGACCATTGAACCCAATTAATTGGAACCCAATTCATCCCAACTGAACACGAATAAACACTTTCCATCAAATGCAAAATCCTTAAATCAATTCAAGCTTGAGTTGACCAAAGAATCACAAAACCTAACCGAACCATAAAACACATTTGTCTAGGCACCACCCCCTGGGTGCCCATCCTGCCAGATTCACCTGGGCACCACACCCTGGGCGCCCAGCCTACTCTTTTTCATAAAAGCCCCAATTCACAACTTAGCCCGATTAATTAACACTCAAGTTAATCCCAATCAACATAATAAAGCACTTTTAACCTTAAAACACTTGGAACCTTAATCAATTCGGACTTAATACCTAAAACCCTTTGGAACCGACCAAACCATAAAGATTCCACCTAGGCACCAATCCCTTGGCGCCTATCCTATCAATCCATCTGGGCGCCACCCCCTGGGTGCCCATCCTGCCAGATTCACCCAGGCACCACCCTCTGGGTGCCTAGCCTACATTTCAACCCTACCCAACCAACTCAACTAAAAATCAATAATTAAACACCTTACAACTTAAACTAATTAAGACCAGAACCTAAACCAATCCCCGAACCCAAAGACCAATAATTAAATCCGATCCGGCACAACACAAAATCACAGGCGCCACCCCCTGGGCGCCCATCCTGCCAGATCCACCTGGGCACCACTCCCTGGGCACCCATCCTGCCAATTCACCTAGGCGCCACCCCTTTGGTGCCTATCCTTCCACTTGCACTAAAACACGAATTCTTGATTTTGTTTCAAAACCCGAACCCGCATCACTTTGACATTAGAACATCAGAGACATTAAAACATTTCTCAGATTAAAACATAGCCCTTAAAACCCTCGGAATTCCGAAAAGAGATCGAAAAGTCTAAAAAGCATAAACTGTCAGGATAGGCTCCACCCCCTGGGCGCCTACCCTGTTTTTAATCTTGAATTGTGATTTTCAACTACTTTTTAGAATTCTGATTTAAATTAAAAATAACATAACTTTAAAATATAGAAAAACACATTAACCAGATCCTTAAAACATCCATAAACCACTCTCAATCAAAACCACAACTCACAACAAATAAAATCAATTAAGATTTTACCCAACAAACTGCTTAGGCACAGGAATTATCAAACTTTGGCTATTTGCATCCTAGGATTAAATTGGATTACCTTGTTAGGTAGCCTAGAGCATTAGGCTTCACCCCATCACTCTTTCTGTTCCGTTAGGGAATCGGGAAAGCTGATGTGGGCGGTCTAGGACCTTAGGTTAGGGTTAATCCGATGATCAGTAATAAAGCTTTAATTACGTAAATCCAAATAGAATCCCTTAGTTAGGCCCTTCTAGCCCCATATCAAAAATCCATAAAAACTATAAAACCAACAAAATAAACCCAAAAAGATTTTCCCTTTATTTTTTCCTCCACCTCAGGTGCCAGATATTTAATCGAACTTAATGATAAAAGAAAATGAATAACTGACTTCTAAAATTGAATAAATGAGAATGACGAGATGAGATAAATGATTTCATACACACTTTTTACTTTGGCCCATCGGCCACCCTTAAACAAACACTGGCCCATCGGCCACCTCCAATCAATTACAGCCCATCGGCCTTTCATTTTTATCACTCGTGTATCGCACACGAAAAACACCGAAATCACAAGTCAAAATCTCATTTGCATCATCATTTTGATTTGAAAAGTCAGCCTTTAAACCTTATTTTGCCAAGGGATCTGAAGGGGGTACCCGGGAACGGGGCCAATCCTCTTCTTAAATATTTGGCACCTCCCCCCATTTATTTTTTTTATTTTAGTTACTTTATTTTCACTTGGATTTATTATGATTATGATGTGTGAGGATTAACCTTTATTTGGATTTTAACTCATGACCCTAATTTGACCCTATATTAAAAAGACCCAAAGAGACCCAGATTAATGTGACAGGACAACCGTCGTGTGTTGCCGGCAGCACATTAGACGAGAGGAAGAACCCACCCACTTATTTTCTCCCCACATTTCTTCGGCTTTCGTCAAAGAACGGTGTTACGGCCGTATCCGTAGCTGGCGATCGTGATCCATTGATTTTAAGGATAGTCGGAATCCTCATTTTTGATGTAAAAATTTAAATAGCATGTATAGATGAATAGAGATTTCCCCACGCAAAATGCAAATGCCCCTTTCTTCCCTTTTGGAGGGGTCGAAATTCACATCCGACAGCCTGGCGATCGTGATGGGACCTCTTTTGCTTTCCTGTCACTTATTTGGGTCTTTCCGGGATTTTATTATAGGACACGAACATCCAATCAATGATCAGATGCCCGTGTCCCATTCAGTTTAAGGTTGTTATGAGTCTAGTCCGAAATTAAACCTAAGGTTCGAATGCACCGTCCACTAAGCTTTCCCTCATTACATCATAAGAAACAATTGCACCAACACTCACTACAAAACAACATAAAACGTGCTCCTCTCATCCCCTCTTTCTCTCTATTCTCATCTAAGTACTTCTTCACAAATGGAGGGTTACATGTTCGGAATGCCCGACTTTCAATCCCTCTCACCCCCACTATTGCTCCGCACCACTAGCGGGCCACACCAAGCCCCACAGAGTATAGAATCCTCTAGAGTATTAGATGGATCCTCAGCAACATCAAGCCATGACCCACAACAAATGAGACGATCCCTCTTCGAAGGAGGCCCCCTGCCAGTCAATACCATCACAATGGGAAGGAACCAGTCTAACACATCCACCCCATCTCATTCATCAGGGGAGAATCATCTTTCCTAACATTCAGGGGTAACTTACACAGACTTAGTCAATCCTACCGGCCAGGTTATAAGGTATAGAGTTTACAATAATGATTTGTCGAGAGATTACTCTCTCCGCGCGAATGATCCTGTTGTCTCGCAAGTTACACCTTATTCTTCCCTGATCAGTTAGACCGAGCCGATTACATCTTCTATCCCACAGTACAGGATGCCTACGGATGCACCTATCACCACACCAGTTAGAATTGTCACACCATCCCGGACTCTCGCGACAAACGAGAATCCATATCATCAGATAAGTCATGGTCCAGTAAACACGGGTCAGTTGGCAATGCCCAACACCTCAAACCATAATCCCTTGACTCACATGGGAATGCCAGATGTCTACCGACAACATGAGGTAACCCGACCCCAATTCCAGGTGATGACTCCTTCGCCAATCAATCAAGCGGGTTATAATCCTTTGACGGCTAGCACTGATATATTATACCCCCAGCCGATTCAATATGAGAGGACCCCTCCCATCTATCAAAATCAGACAGCCCCGATCTACCAAATGCCTAACTCAGACCAGAGCCCCCCAGTCCACAACGCGCAGGTTGTCAATCCCTCAGGAGTTAGAAATCCTTATCAAACATATCAAGCGAACGAACCGCGCTATCAGCAGGCGTATCAGCCACCCATTTTAAATCCAATGGTTGACCCATACAGAGGACAGTCGGTCGCTTACGGAGGAACTCAGTTGAGCCAAGGCTATCAACCTATCTCACAATCATATTTCCAAGACCAGTTCCTAGAGCCAGCTTACGCTCCTGTTCCACTAGAACCACAAGGAGGTTACCGGCCACAGATGATTCAATACCTAGATCCTCTAGCATTCAAAGAACTGCAGAAAAATGTAGAAGAGCTTAAAAATGAAATCAAGAAAAAGTCCCCGAGCTCGATTGGAAAAAAGCTAGGGTTCTACGATTTTACTAAGAATGAAGAAAAAGAGAGGTCAACTTTCCCTATTAGAGCTCCTAAGTTCATACCTTATGATGGGACAACTGATCCTCAACACCACCTAGTCTCATTCTGTAACAAGTGTCGCGCCATCGCTGACAATGACTCCATGCTCATAAATTATTTTCAGGAATCATTAACGGGGGATGCATTAACTTGGTATATGTTTGTATCTTCCCACGAGATTAATACCTTCGAGGATGTAGTAGAGAAATTTCTAGCACGGTATCAGCACCTAACTAAAAACAAACCCCTGTGGCATGACTTAGCGAGCCTCAAACAAAAGAACAATGAGGACTATGAGGAATTCACGGTGAGGTGGCAAAATCAATTTGCACGATCAGACTGCAACATGCAAGAAGAGGAACAAGTGAAGATGGCCATATCAAATATGAAAGATCCGATGAGAGCCTTAATGACAATCGGAGAAGTCGTTAGTTGGAGTGGCCTATACCGTAGATTGTCCAGGATGAAGCAAAATTTAGACGGAGTATTGAACACCATCATTGACCATAAGAAAAACACGCGTAGAGTGGGCACAACTACCCAACCGGAAAGCCGCACAACCCCTGAAGTGAGCTCGAATCAAGAAGAGGTCTACCGACCATACCAAGAACGCAATAATGTTAGCTTTAACCAACACCAGAACCAGGGACAAAATGGCAATCCCAATTTCCAAAGTGGTAACCCGAATTATCAGAGGAATAACCAGAATTATCAGCAGAACAATCAGAATTACCGGAACCCTCCAAGAAATAACCAAGGTTATGAACAACCGCCAAGGATTCAAGGGCCCCCGGTGAATCAAAACCAAAATCCAAATCCTATACAATTAGTTCCGAATTCGATAGTTCTACCACAAAATCCGAACACAAATCCTCAACCTAGCTATGGTACCGTCCCCTTCAATTACAATAGAGGCAACAATGGCAACCAAAACAACACGAACAATGGGAATAGAAGAAGATTTGGGGCCAAAAGGGTGAACTACCCATCCTTTCCACAACCTTGGACCGCTGTCTTCTGGTCCCTCTTAAACTAGAACGCCCTCCAACTCCCTCCGGAACGACCACAAGCCTGGTTGGAACACCTGGATAAAAATAAGTTTTGTGCCTACCATAGGATGCCGGGGCATGACCTCACCCAATGCTACACGGTTAGAGACCTGATCTATGATTCAATGATGAAGGCAAAATCGATTGGAGCAATATCAGGCCGATGGGTGCGAACGACCCACGGAACGCCCCTCCTAATCAAAATGCAACCCCCAATCCAGTGCAAAATGTTCCTAACATGCAGATCTATACCAACCCGCTGCCTCAACATGGACCATCAACCTCTGGACAAAGCCCACAGACTCAATTGATAAATATCGCCATGATAGAGCACCAATGTGTTGATGCCCCGGCCCAAGGGAGCATAAACCATAGCCAACCATGCCACGATGAATTCTTTGAGGAAGAGGACCATCGAAAATACGTCACGCCATGGGATGGGAAAACCAAATTCAAAATTTTCAATGATGGAATGGGCACAATCGTTGATTCTCCTGACCTTTACAAGGTGAACTTTAATGAGTTAGATGACCATGAACCACCGGTCCTTACAAATTCCCAACTAGACCCTCACCTGGATACAAACGCGCCTCAGGCTCACCTCCGATCTGGACAGATTCGTTCTCCCTGGCTACCTCCTCACCCTATTGCTCAAAACTTAGATTCTCAGAATCCTAACACTCAGGTCGAGGAAATAGTTGATGAAAGAGCTTACACTTCGATAGAAACGGGGATAGAATATGACCTCTTAGGACACCTCACGAAGATCCCAGCTAAGGTATCCGTCCTCGATTTGATTAAAACCTCACCCAAACATCAGCAACAATTACTTGAGGCTATTACACGCTTACAAGTCCCTGTAGGCACAGCCCCTGAAGAGTTGGGAACTACCATCGCAGCCTTAGCCCTTGGAGCTCCCTTCCCGGCCGTCACTTTTACCGAACAGGAACTAAAAGAAATACCACCCGAAGCGAGGACATCGCCCCTACATTTAACGATTAAGATAGCGGGGAAAGAAATGTCAGGAGCCCTGGTCAACATCGGCGCGTCACTGAACATATGCCCCCTGAAAACCTACAAAGCATTAGGGCTTGCTATAAAGGACCTAACTCCAGCCCCTATGGTTGTAACCGGTTATGACGGGAATAAGAAAACAGTATGTGGAAAAATTATGCTGTTGGTGCAAGCGGGCCCGATCTCGATGCCAGAAGAATTTTATATCATGGATATCCCCGCCACTTTCAACTTAATTCTGGGACGCCGATGGTTGAACCATATGAACGCCGTCATGTCAAGCAGACACCAATGTGTCAAATTCCCCTACTTAGGCAAGATCATGAAGATGATGGGGGACCCACCTATCATTGAACCAGAGGAACTTCAGATACTCCCGACCCTACAACCCGCTCTTATGACCCCAGAGGTCAAAATCCATGGATACACGATTGACCCTCTCATCTCCTTAATGGATATGAACCCCATGCAAAATACGTTCTCTGGATTATCTTCCTTGCAAAGTCCAGCAACAAACAACGAAAGTCAAGCCCGAGGATGGACTCTAATGAAGAAGATGGGATATCAACCTGGATTTGGGCTAGGAAAGAACGGAGAAGGTATTCTCGATCCTTACATACCAGATCCTAGAGCAAGAGCGGAAGGATTGGGTTACGATACACATGGTAATATGAGGTATAAACGAGAGGACTGGGCCTTAGATGAACACTTTGTAAGACACGATAAAATCTTAGATTCCAGCGCACCACCAACTAAGGAGGGATGCCACAATTTGGACCCAAATGGCAAAGGCAAGGCCATTTTAGTAGAAAATTGGGAAGACTCTGTGTCATCTGAAAGCGAAACTTATGAGGAAATTTTTGGCACTTGGAGAGAGCTCCATTCACCAAAAGAAGCGGACAATGCAGACCACACCATTGATCCAGGGTTCCATATCCTATCATGTAACATGCTGACTGTGAGCAAGCCGACTCATTTACCCAAAAAAAACGTCGATTACCGAACTCCGAGAGAGTCGCGAAACATGGGAAGTTGAAGACCCTACCAGCAAAGAAGTGGTATATTGGCCCATTGCCTGGCGCCATTGGCGAGGAGACCCCTCTCAAGAAGACCATGAAATATGGGAAACCAGTGACCTCGATGATCACGAAGTGATATACCGCCCCACTGCCTGGCCACGCCAGCAGGGAGGATCCTCCTCGGTAGATAGCCCATCTCCAACCCCACCTGTACCATATCATTCCAAAAATCCCAAAAAATCAGAAAACCCCAAAAACCAAAAAAATTAGAAAATAGAAAACCCAAAAACATAGGAACTGTAGTGGTAGAAGATTTTGGTCATCATCAACACATGGGCAATCTAAGGCGATGGAAATTACCCCCGGTAGAGCAGTCCCAACTAGAGGAATTATGGCCAACATTGATAAGTTAGGCTGCGAATCTCTACCTGTCGTTCCAGAACCTGAATCCTCCATGCAACATGCGAACATCAATGATGGCATGGGTGTTTACGAATTAGTGGACGCTGAAGAAGGGGATGACGAAGTTTCTGAGGAATTTAGGAGAGTAATCAAGAAGTTTGATGAAGAAACACAAGCAGCTGCTGAGAAGACAAAAAAGATAAACCTGGGAATAGAGGAGAGGCCCAAGCAAGTTCAAATCAGTGTATGCCTAGAACCTAATGAAGAAAGTGAAATCCTTGAGGCCTTAAGGGAATATCAAGACATATTCGCATCGGATTATAACGACATGCCCGGACTTGCACCCGACCTAGTAGAACATCGAATCCCACTAGAAGATGAGGCTAGACCTGTCAAGCAAAAGTTGCGAAGGATGCTCCCCGACGTTGCCCTGAAAGTAAAGGAGGAGGTTGACAAACTCCACCAAGCTCAATTCATCAGAGTCGTGTTGTTTCCTCAATGGGTTGCCAACATAGTCCCAGTAAAGAAGAAAGACGGACGTGTCCGAGTCTGGATCGATTTTCGAAACTTGAACAAGGCATCTCCCAAAGAAGATTTCCTTTTGCCTCACCTCGACGTACTTGTTGATAATACTGCAGGGCACGCCATGCTCTCATTCATGGACGGTTACTCAGGGTATAACCAAATTAGGCTGTCACCAGAAGATCAGGAGAAGACCTCATTCACTATGCCCTGGGGAACTTACTGTTACGTTGTTATGCCCTTTGGCCTAAAGAATGCCGGTGCCACCTATCAGAGAGCCATGATGGTGATATTCCACGATATGATACACGACTGTGTGGAGGTTTACGTAGATGACATTCTAATCAAATCCAAAACCCGTGAGGACCATGTCTTAGCTCTCAGGAGAGTCCTTCAACGATCTAGGGACACCCAACTGAGGATGAATCCAAAGAAATGCGTTTTTGGAGTATCCTCCGGCAAACTCTTGGGCTTTATGGTGAGCAATTGGGGAATTGAAGTTGATCCTTCCAAGGTGAAGGCCATCCTTGAAATGCCACCCCCAAAAAACCTCCAAGAATTGAGAAGCCTCATAGGGCGGTTACAATTCATTAGAAGATTCATCTCACAGCATTCACAAAGATGCGAGCCATTCTACAAACTGCTAAGCCCCCTACCAGAGACAGGCCCCTCATTTTGTATGTATCAGCGACAGAATCCGCAATAGGCGTGGTCCTAGGTCAACATGATGAAACCGGCCGAAAGGAGAACGCAGTCTATTACCTGAGCAAATCTCTCTTACCCTATGAAAAGAAATACTCCCCAATGGAAAAACATGCTTAGCCGTAGTCTGGGCTGCTCAAAAATTGAGACACTACTTTCTAGCTCATCAGGTCAAACTTTTAGCCAGGATGGACCCTTTGCAGTATATTTTTGAGAAACCCATCACTTCGGGAAGAATCACGCGATGGCAAATGCTCCTGCCTAATTCGACATAACCTATGTTACCCAGAAGTCCGTAAAAGGACAAGCGATCGCTGATCATCTAGCACACCTTCCTCTGCCGCAGTACGAGCAAGTCAGAGCTGATTTCCCCGATGAAAGCATAGTGTTTGCAGGCATTGAAGAGACCAAGGATGATGATTTATGGACCATGTACTTTGATGGAGCTTTAAACCAAAATGGAAAAGGAGTCGGGGTAGTGCTATTATCCCCGGAAGGAGTTGTCATCCCGAAGGCCTACAAGATCGGATTTCCAGCGACCAATAATACAATGGAATACGAAGCTTTACTAGCGGGACTGAGAGAAGCCCAAGCCCTAGGAGTTGAAAAACTGAGAGTCTTCGGCGATTCCAAAGTTGTCATTTCTCAAGTAGCTGGGGAATGGAAAGTTAATGCCCCTAAACTTGCACATTACCATGAGAAAGTGAGAGAACTAATGTCTGACTTCAAGAAGATATCCTTTCTCTACATCCCTCGAGCTTTGAACCGACTAGCTGACTCATTAGCAATTTTAGCTTCGATCATAGAGATGCCTGACGACAAAGATTCTGAAAAGTTCCTTATTAGAAGGCTAGACTCTCCATCCGTCAAACCAATAGACCTGACCAGAGGGGACCCTGCCGAAGTTCTGCCAAAAGTTCCAAGAGAAAAGAGTAAGAAAGTCAAGGCCAAAGAGTCCGATCAGGAGAAAGATTCTAAGCCCAAAGAAGGAGTCCTAGCTCGCATACAGCATGATGATGAACTGGTGGACGATCACCCGTGGTACTATGATATCTAGAATTACCTACGTGATGGCTACATCCCTGAGTATGCCACCCGATCGGATAAAAGAGCATTAAAAGAAATGGTTCAGAGATATGTCATAGTCGCAGGACTATTGTACCGTAGATCGTTCAGTGGAATTCTCTTACGATGCGTAACCACAGAAGAAGGGCAAGAGATAGTCGAAGAAGCGCATTCGGGAGAGTGTGGAGGACACATCAATGGCCAGATGTTAGCTAAGAAAATCATCCGTTTAGGTTACTATTGGCCATCCCTAGAGTCAGATTCAGTCCATTATGTTAGAAGATGCAAAGAATGTCAACTGCATGCTGACCTAATCCATGCCCCCGCATCATCCCTTCACCCTACCATAGCTCCATGGCCTTTTTCGACCTGGGCCTTTGATATCATAGGACCCTTGGCCTCTACCTTAGAGAACACACAAAATAAGGCATTCATATTGACAGCCACAGAATATCACACTAAATGGGCAGAAGCAGATGCATATGTTAATATCAAGGCTACCTCTGTAGTCAAATTCATTAAAAAGAATATAATAGCCCGGTTTGGCATCCCTAAAGCATTCATAACAGACAATGGCCCACAGTTTATATCCCAACAAATGAACGAGTTGTGCACAAAATATGATATAGAACTGCATCATTCAACCCCATATTATCCCCAAGCGAATGGTCAAGCCAAAGCAACCAACAATACCTTACTGAAGATCATCAAGAAGACTGTGCAAACCGCCAAAGGTAGTGATTGGCCAGACCGTTTGGTCGAAGCGTTGTGGGCGTACCGGAATTCCATAAGAACTCCTACAGGAGAAACCCCATACTCTTTGACTAATGGAATGGAAGCAGTCCTTCCTCTCGAAGTTCTTCATCCATCACTGCGCATCTAGCTAAATGAATATATAACAGAAGACCAGAGGAGAGAAGCATTGCTACTTCAACTAGACCTACTCAACGAGAAAAGAATGAAAGCAGCAGAGCATGCACTAGTATATCGGAAGCGAATTGCCAGAGCCTACGACAAACATGTCAAACAAAGAAAATTCAAGATTGGCGACTTTGTGCTAAAGCGCATCACTCCATCCCAGCTTCCGCATCCTAGAGGTAGGTTACGACCCACTTGGGAAGGCCCAAGGTACACGGTATGACCCCTCCCTATTTCTTGCAGAGTATGACCCTCCTTGCTCCTTGGTGTAGTTGTAGAAATCCCATAGGAGGACCGAAGAGATGCACTCTGATCAAGCTTGGAACTCGAGCACACACCAGCACTTAAAATTACACAAAACGGTGAATCTGCCCCACACAAATTCCGCACGGTTAAACCCATCCAATGTGAAGGTTTGTAGGTAAGTTTGCCCATGTCATGAATGATTTTTGATCGTATGTAAAACAAAAAGGGTGTTTAGTTAGAATTAGTCTTGGAAAGAATAAAAAGCTTCATGACTAGTTTGGGTTCGTAGCCTTTTTAACCCGAGCCGGGAAGCCCGTAGGGGTATTTACATACCTAATGCCCTAAAGCCATCTCGTTTGGGAGTCATT
Organism: Litsea cubeba; assembly: GCA_012931725.1. NCBI lineage: Eukaryota > Viridiplantae > Streptophyta > Magnoliopsida > Laurales > Lauraceae > Litsea > Litsea cubeba. The sequence continues at coordinate 46,848,875 of CM022946.1, read as the reverse complement.
GGCCTAATGCTCGTTACATGGGTTAATTAGAAAGCTTAAGGGACCTAGACATTGCACAGTCAGATGTTTTAAAAAAAAGTGTTTAGTTAGAAGTCTTGAATAGAATAAAAGTTTTGTGACTAGCTTGGGTTCGTAGCCTTTTTAAGCCGAGCCAGTAAGCCCGTAGGGGTATTTATGTACCTAATGCCCTAAAGCCGTCTGGTTTGGGAGTCATTGGCCTAATGCTCGTTACATGGGTTAATTAGAAAGCTTAAAAGACCCAGGCATTACACAGTCACATGTCCCAAAAAAAAATCTATTAGAATTAGGCTCGCTAGAGTGACATGGGTACTTATCAAGCGAACTAGGCAGAAGGTGGTCTAAAACCACAACACTAAGGACACACGGTGGCTCACCGTCCCCCACACACGAACACAACTCACAAATGAGCCCCCAAAGGCGGTCAAGTACTTTCTAAAGTTCAGCTGAAAAGACTAAGCAGCTACAAGAGGGGGCCTGTGGGGGCTCGACCTCCAAAGGATAGTTAGGGAAGATTACTTTGCCACCAAGGTGACAATCATGGATCGAGAGGCCAATTCACTTTCACGCTCTCGCCCACAGCCATAATGAACACAAGTCTTATGCTGGGGCATTTTATATACATTTATATATATACATACGAATATATGTTTATCTCACACGGCTTCCCAATCTGGGTCCTCATGCCATACACGATTGCCACGAGCACTCACTAGCCTTCACACACTCACCTCATGCATGCTTTATTACTAATGACTTTCGGTTGGATGCAGGAAAAACAGATTCCCTAAGGTACCAATTCTATCTTGTTATTTTCTAAGCTTAAGTGCCAAAATGGCCCCCTGACATTTTTACCGAGAAAGAAAAATGCTACCCTAGCCAAACTATGCAGGGGGCCCAAAAAATATTAAGCTAACAAGTTTGTTTTGAGACCTTACAGGGAACCGAACCCCAATCACATCCAAAACATCCCACAAGCTGGGGCATTTTTTTACGGGTATTGTTTTGTGCACAACTCCTCATGACCTCAAAAGATTAAAGTGATGGTAACCAAATTTGGGATATATAAATTATGTCTGTTATGATATCCTACAATGAATTTGATTAGAGATGTATGCTATGCACATCCTTTTATGATATCATATATTGTGCGATTCGAAAATGCAATTTGAAAATGCATTTATCTTGAGTCTCTGCCTTTATACTTATAGCTGACAATGTGAATGCCTTAAAACATAGAATTGTTTAGGCCACAAGCATCACACACCCAGGCACTCCCCATTGTTTGAAAACCCTGAATCTCTATATTGTTTCTCCAAGTCAAAGTTGATATGGTATTTTATTCGCTTGGTCTATTATATGGATTTCATTTTGTCTGTCTTAGGTTCTAATGTTCTTTTTTCACGAGAACTGTGCTAGAGCAACAATTTTGAGAAATTTTAGAAAAATTTCGACAGCACTTCCCCTTGTTTTTGGACCCCGGAAAATCTCCGGATACAAAAGACCTGTTACCTGTGAAAGAAGTACACTTCATATATTCCTGACACCCCACAAAAGCTCCTCATCAATCAATCACACATGCCTAGTACACACTATCTCAATTACACATACATAATACACATGTTCACAACATATACATCAGATCAAGTACACACCGTGAGCTAAGACAAGACGGAATGACATAGATACATGACCAACACATATATGGATACAACATGGAACACATGGAGACGGATCCTGGACAGATCAATCAAACAACGATAACCCTATGGATCAGCTCCCTCATGACGAGCCGATGAAGTAAAGGAAGATGGACCAGGAGCACGCTGAGAAGGGGCATGGGTCGAGTTCGAAAATGCATAACCTCTCTCCTCCGCCCTCTGGCGATACCGATCAAGGCGCCTCTGCAAGTCGGCAACCACCTCATCGTGACTTAGCTGCATGCGGTCCATGCGCTGAGCGTATTGATCATGAATGAGAGCCCTTTGCTCGCTCAAGCTAAGGGATGGAGGAACGGAAACAACAATAGCACCGCTCTGCAAGACGACATACGAGGAAGCGTTACATTCAAAAACTCGAAAGCAGGAAACATGGAATTTAAAAGGAAGGATGCTCACCTGCGCAGAGGTCTCAAAACTCCTGAGCTTGGCACGTAAGTCCTCAATCTGCACCCAAGAAGATTACGAAGCATGTCAATGTTAGAAGAATCAAATCAAATCATTACAAGAGTAAGGTTCATACCTGCGCCGCTGAAGCAACTCTCTCCGTAAATGCCTTGTCACGCTCGCTATGAAGCTCTGCCTGAAGGTCACAAAGATAGATGATTAAGAATTACTCATTATACGCCTTGAATACAAGGGCAACAAATTGAAACCCAAACTTCGTTAACCTGCAATCGATCCACCTCAGCCCGCAGAGTGAGAAGATCACTCTCCACTTAGATCCTCATAGCCTTAGACATGTCTCGCTCCCTGTTACCCTGCATAGTGACCAAAGGTCATGAACAACAATTCAAAATGGACAACTAACCCCATGACCTCGTACCTCATGAGAATCTGCCAATGCATCAATGATCGCTTCATTTTCTTGGCGGCGCTCCTGTTATCAAAGCAATGTGAGTAAAAAAGGTATAAAAGAGACAGCATGTGGCCAATTAAGGTTGACAATTCTCGTACCCTCTCGGCTGACAATGAGGCCCTCAGTCTCGTGACCTCTGCATCCTATGAAGTACCAATCGTGCCAAGAATGATAAGGATTACTATAGAAGATGAACACTGTTTGACTCAAGCACTAAATCAAGTAGTCATACCTTTTTCTCTACTAGTTGGGACAATTGAAGTACCTCCTCCCTGAGGATGGACTCCGCATCGGGTACTACTCCCCCAGATGTCCCCTGTCACACATGAGAGTTACGATTAGAGAAATAGAAGAGGCCTATGTCTTTGAGATTACAAAGCTTATAGCCAAGATTGGAAGTCCCATGAACCCTCACCTCACATTGTCTTTTAGATGATGGATGTGCCTGCCGATGCCCTGCTCCAGCCGGTATCTCCCCCTGAAAAATAAAGGAAGAAACAATATGATTCACAATGGAAAGAAGACGACGTTAAAGCGAGCAAGCTTCAAGGGTTACCCGAAGAGATGACGAAGCCTCAGCCACTTCTATGCAATTGCTAACGGAATATGAAGCCCAGCAAGAGTACGACTCGAGGAGTATATACCGATGCAAAGCTGTCTTCCAATATGCCTCATAATCACTCCAGGCACTAGCATCCGCGCCAAAAATGGCCTTCCTCCCTTTTGATCTCCGATTTTTTATTTCTCTCCGACAAGGATGGCGGCGCTTGAACGTTTTCAGACCCCACTCTGGGTATGACCGACGCATGACAGACTTTTCCGAGGGAACAGCTTGATGGCGTCCCAGTTGGTGCGCGACTCGGCTGACGACCAATCTAACCGCTACCTGAGGGGAGTGGAGCCATATGTCCCTCTCAAATAAGGCACGCCCCTCCTGGACTACAACCATCTCATCATCCGGTCCACCCTAATAGGGCTGCCAAATCACCTGACAAACTGTGGTATATGCAGCAAATGAGAGCTAAGAGCAGTAAGTGTTTGATGTAGCAAGTGGATAAGGGACAATACATACCTCATAATTTTTAAGTTCATTCAAGATGAACCGGTAACCTTGCTCACCCGGCCTCATCCTAAGGGCTTTAATATGCTCGGCCATTTCTGGAGGCAAGATGTCAGCAAAGCCTCGTAAGTTTGCATTAGGGTACCACTGCGAAGCCCGGGGAACGCAACTCAGCCTCACTGGCAAGCGCTCGGGCCGACACTGGACGATGTGCTCCCAGAGCCATACCTACTCAAAGTTAAAGCTCTATAAAAGCAAGGGGAGGTTGGATCTCTTGCTCTTATTTCTTTCTTTTGCAACAATCTCAAGAGTGCTCCAAGACCAAGAGTTTTTTTTCTTTAAGGATCTTCAAGCTTTTCTTCTTTTCCTCCATCAATGGCTTCAAGTAAGTTCTCTTTCTCAAGAAAACTCCATTATAGAAAGTACGATGGTAAAAGAAAGTGTTTGTTTTTTTTTTGTTTCTTTCTTCTCTTTTCTTCTCTTTTTTCTTTTCTTTCCATGTGTCTTCTTCTCTTTTTTTTTTACACGTGTTTTTGTTTTTTTTTTCTCATGCGTTTTTCTCTTTTTTTCTTTTATTTTGCACTTTTTTTTGGGGCCGTACGGACAGATCCGTATGGATCTGGCCGTACGGCCACGTGGCCTATGGGCCAATCCCATTTTTTGTTTCTTTTTTTTTATTCTTTTGTTTCTCCTTTTTTTTAAAGAAAGTTTCATTTCTTTTTGTTTATCATGATAATGCATTTTTTGGCCAACCAAGATGTTCATTCATGCATTCTTTTGTAAATTGAATCGGTAGCATGATGTGATAGCATACCTGAAAGTTTTTACAAATTTGGAAATTTGGAGCTCGCAATGATGTTGAGCCCTTCTTGATTTTACAGAGACTTTGAGGTTTTGAAAGTTTGGAGTTCTGGAGTGAAAGAAACTACGATTCAGATCTGAACATCACTAGCGGAAGACATTCATGGCTAATTTATAACATGACAGATTTTAAAAAAATCTGATTTGGGCAGCATAAGTCAGCCATAGTGATCACAAAAGAACTCCATGAATTCATGACCAACAAGTGTATAATTTAAGGAAAACCAAGAAGACTATTACCTTGAAGATTTGTAGACTTCAAATCTATGAAATAATAGATCCAAAGGGCTGAACTCAGACTTGCAATTAGCAAACAAATTGCTGGAATTTTCTGCAGTAGTATTGCCTTTGATCTTCTTCTTTATCTCACTTCCAAATCTGATTGGCTAAGATGGTGGGATTTTAATCTAGGGATTTGAGAAGTATTTTCTAAGGAAAAATCTCAGACCTTAAAGTTTCTTCAATGAAGAAGAAAGAAACCAAGGGCTGGACGTGTGGGACTCCTTGTGGCTCCCTTAGTGTTGGACGTCCAAGGGGGTGTATGGTTCCTTTTATAGAAACTTTGTGAATTGCTTTCCTAAAAAGCTATCTCTTCCAATTCTCATAGATGTCCTAAAAGGAAAGTATAATCTAAAGATTTATTTCCTCTTAGAAACACTCCAATTAGAAAAGGAAACTAAGGAACTTCCCACAAACTTTGGTAATTAGTAATCCTAGTTGTACAACACTTACTAACTTAAGTTTCTAATTCAAAAAGGAAACTTTCTTATGGGAATACTAATCCAAAGAGGAGTCCAACCTTCCAAGTAGAGAGACCTACTCAAAATTGGAAACCTTACCCATGGAAATCCCATTATGGACGTCCCACATGATAATGCACACCATGGCCCACTAATAATTTATTTAGAATTAAATTCATGTATGCCATCAAAGGCCTATTTGAATTTAAACTCAAAATTATTTTTCCACTAAAATAATTCATCCAAAAGTCATCTAAACATTTTAGGAAACCATGCCAATCTTGAAAAGTGACTAGAGAAGGGACCAAAAGACATATTTGCCTTGGCTCCCAAAATGACCAAAATGTCCATGCTAAACCCATAGCAAGATAAAGACCATTTTAACCTTAACTCATTCTACTAAAGAGTTATGGTTGAACTCCAGGGACAAATATATAATACAGTAAGATCGTCATAAAATGACAGTTGTCTTCGACTACTAAGTGTAATGACCTGAATGCCCCTCTATGTAACATCCATAATCGAGTCAGGTTATCACATGTGCTATCAACCTTCTCGATTACATCTAAACCTTAGAACTTCATATCTTTAACTTAATCATCATCCGGATATCATTCTCTTGGTCCAGGGAGCGACCCACAAGTTCAATATCCATATGGAACATCCATATACTAAGATCTTAGATTTTGATGATTAATCGGATAATTCTAAGGGGACGATCATTCCATTATTAGATGGCATAGATTCTTTATTGCATCTGCACGTCCCAACTGATCAAGTCCGAGTACCCAAAACACAGAGCTGTTGACCCATAAAAGAATCTCACCCATAGTGAAGTAAAGCACAAGAACTTGACTTCGTCAGTTTCATCCACAAATGCTCAAGATTAAGAGCACTAGTCACTCAGTAGCATGAGGTGACTTGATCTCTCTCAGTGATAGTACTATTTTAGAGATCACACCTACCATGGTCCTGTTCAATGCATTGCATATGCACTAATGAGATAAATCCAGGGAAAGTCCTCCCATGACTTAGGTAAGTCACCCTGAATACAGGAGAGTCTCTCATTATAACTTATACCAAGATGAAGTGCCCAGCTCCGTCTCTTAGTTATGAACAAATATGTTGTTTCTAGTGTCCATGAATTAGACATATCTGTGTGTAGACACTACACACCTAATTCATTTACTAGAAACAATGGGCCTTACACAACCATACATATATACATGTTTAAGCAGAAAAGAGTCATTCCATTAAATAACCAGAAAATATCCAGTAACAAAAGATGAGAGTGCAGCTAGTGGGTTTTAGGGCATACACCAATCCCAACAAACTCCCACTTGCACTAAAGATCACTACTTCCTAACCTAACACCCATAGACTCAACATGAGAAGTGAAGACTTTCTCAGTAAGAGTCTTAGTGAATGGGTCAACTAAGTTATTTGCTGAAGCAATATGCTCCACCACTATTTCTCCATCCTGAATGAACTCCCGGATCAAGTGGTACTTTCTCTGAATGTGCTTGCCTTTTTTGTGATTCCTGGGCTCTTTGCACTGTGCTACCGCACCAATGTTGTCGCAGTACATGACAATCTGTTTATGCACTGCAGGAACAACTCCCAATTCCAATAGGAATTTTCTGAGCCATACTGCTTCCTTCGCAGCTTCCGATGCCGCCACATACTTTGCTTCCATGGTAGAATCAGCAGTACAGGATTGCTTGACACTTCTCCATGATATAGCCCCTCCTGACAGAGTAAAGCCGTATCCCGAAGTAGACTTTTTGGCATCTCTATTAGATTGAAAATCAGAGTCTGTATACGCCAAAGGTGTTAGAACATCTGCTCGAAAGGTTAGCATATAATCTTTCGTTCTCCGAAGATACTTGAATATATGCTTAACAGCTGTCCAATGCATAGGTCCAGGGTTTGACTGATATCTGCTAACCATGCCAACGGCAAAGCAAATATCTGGTCTAGTACATAACATAGCATACATGAGGCTTCCAACAGCGGATGCATATGGAACTCTCCTCATGTTCTCTATCTCTTCAGATGTCTTTGGACATTGATCTCGAGACAGTGGTACTCCATGTCTAGAAGGTAGGAGGCCCTTCTTGGAGTCATGAATGTTAAACTTGACCAATATCTTCTCAATATATGAAGATTGGGATAAAGCTAACATCTTATTCTTGCAATCTCGCAAAAGCTTGATCCCTAAGATATAGCTGGCCTCACCCAAATCCTTCATCTGAAATTGAGAGGATAACCAAACCTTTGTGGATGACAATAAACCTACATCATTTCCTATGAGTAATATGTCATCTACATACAGAACCAAAAATGCAACTGCTTTTCCACTTCTTTTCTTATACACACATGGTTCATCAATGTTTTGATCAAAGCCAAAAGATTTGACTGCCTGATTAAACTTGATGTTCCATGCTCTAGATGCTTGCTTAAGTCCATAAATGGACTTCTTAAGTTTACAAACCATGTTATCTTGGCCACTAGCAATGAAGCCCTCTGGTTGCATCATATAGATGCATTCGTCAAGACTTCCATTGTCGCGACCCCGGACCGGGATTAGGGGAAAAAGGCCAAGTCCGGGAATTGGGACGGTGATGATGCCGCGCCACGTGCATCTCTTTGGCTAAACCGCACACAGAATTAAAAGAACATTTATCCGTGCACGTGATTTCCCACAGGGTTCCGCGGTGAGGACTATCTTTACACATCATTTCACATATAACCATATCAAACACATTCTCAAGATTGCGGAAGTGTGTAGCAAATCATAATAATGTTATCCCATCCCATAAATGAGATTGACATATGATTAACATGACAAGATATTAGAATGAGCAATGATCATAAGCATAATTCCCCAAAAGTAAAGTTAAGTGTAATTACAAAAGATCAGTTGATTAATGCCCCAAAATAATGGTCAACAAAGACCATACAACTAACAAAACCTAAAATAAAGATATCATAAGATCCTAAAATGTATCGTTCTCAAGGCAAGGCCGAATGTCTACATGACATCGTCGGCTTGCCACTCAATCACTCGCTGTGGTTCACCGACCGCATCCACAGGCTCCTCCTCAATGGCAATAAGCTCGGGACCTGAGTACCAAAATAAATGGATCAGACACGATGGTCTGGCAGGTGGGTGAAAATATATTATAATAATAAAATAATGATATTTTGCAAGAGTTAGAAAACTTGTATATAAATGATGAACTTCGTAAAGGAATAATATATCATTTAAAAGAAGTACATATGCAAATAAAACATGTAAGGTAACAAGGATTTGGGACTAACAAGGTGGCAACCACACAAAGCTAAATCCTCTCTCACAAAAGTGATGAGAGCACATCGGGACATTGACCTCAGTCACACGAGGTGAGGAGAATCAACGACGTTGACCTCAGTCACACGAGGTGAGGAGAGTCAACGATTTTATATAATAAATATATATAATACTCTGCAGGACCACGGTAGCGAACCGGGTATATCGGGGCGAGGCGGGAACCATGCTGCAGCGGGTATAACAGAAGGGGGATATCCAAACCGGTGGATCAAACCGATAAGGTTATCCAAGCTTAGTGGTGCCGACTCATCGATAACATGCAAAAATCAAAGCAAATAAATACACATAACGGGGCGGGGTACCCATAGGTATAAGACGCATAAAAGTCGGGACGGGTCTAAACAAATTAACAATATGGTAACACAATGCCCTCGGTCAAGCGTACTCACATATCATGGGTTGAAATCCCTAAATAGGAGTTTGGTTGAAAATCGAATACAAATAGTTTTCCACACATTTACAGGCTAAACAATGGGGTTCCTAGAATTGAATCAGTGTGAATAGGGTCCCGTATGTCGATCATGATGTAATTTGGTACTCTTTAAGGGTTAGGGACATTCCGGGTCCTTATACACATTGGTCAATCTAGAAAGCCTCATGGAATCTCCATGATGAGGTTCCTCCTCCCTCCGAACTTCATGTAATGCTTTACAAGTCCTTAAATATCATTGGGGCTCCAAATAATACCTCCCCACTACAACCCATCACAATTTACCCAAATCTTTCATGGGTTTAAATGCATCATTACAGGTTCAATGTCTTTAAATAAGAAGAGAAGGGATAGAGCTGAATTGGACTTGAGTATGGGCTTAAAATGAATCTGGAGAACAGTCCCACAATTCCCTTTATTTTGCAGTTCATCTCGTTTCTGTCTGATCGATCGGACTCATTGGCCGATCGATCGGTCCTGAAATGTTCTCAGTTATTTACAGTCCGATCGATCGGACCTGATGGGCAATCGATCGGTTCTGAAAACACTCTCAGTTATTTACAGTCCGATCGATCGGACCTGATGGGCGATCGATCGGTTCTGAAAACACTCTCAGTTATTTACAGTCCGATCGATCAAACCTGATGGGCGATCGATCGGACAGCGACGAATCACAACCCATTTGGTTGAATTCCTCTCTTGTCCAACTCCTATCCATTTCCTTTCTTTTCCCTTCTTCCAAACATAACTTCATGAATATTTGGGCCCTTCCTTGACCTCCTCATCTCATCAGATCATCATTCAAAATCAATAGTACCAAACTATCAAGCATGATAAACCATTAAAACTATTAATGAAGATAAATCAAGATTTTGCATAAAACATGATAAACCATTAAAACTATCAATGAAGATAAATCAAGATTTTGCATAAAACATGATAAACACATGAGAATCATTTCATCCACTTGCCTTGGGTCCAATGCAAATCAAATTGAGCTCTAATCACCTCTTAAGCCCAAAATCAAACACCTATACAAAAACCCCCAAATCCAAACCCTAGAATATCAAAATCCAAGTAAAACAAAACGAAATCTTCCAATAAACGAAATGGAGCTTCCCTAGGGCTAAACAAACAAGATTCTAAAACTTTTAGGAAGATCACTTACAAGGAAGTTCTTCAAAAAGCAAGGTGTTGTTCAAAGGAAGTTTTGGAGTGGGCGGTTTTCTTCAAAAATGGTGTCAAGATGAAGCCCTTGAGACGAGGAAGAAGATTGTAACCTCTATTTCTCCATTAGCACTAGCTTGGTGAAGGATCGAAGATGAAGAGGCAAGAAAAAGGCAAGAGAAAACCCTAGGGCTGGAAATCTCTTCTCCTTTTAGGGTTTTGGCCAGAAATGGAAAAATGAAGAAGAAGCTTTCTATATATAGTAAGAGGGAATGGGGCCCACAACTTAAAAGACTTCACGGGCTCAAAATATGGCATTCGGGGCTTCAAACGACTTCGACGAAGAAGACAAAGTTGATCGACAAAATTTCTAATTTCCAAAAAGTATATATTTTGCACATTTTGGTGATATTGAAATTGGTGTCCAGATTTTGGGTAAAAAGACCATTTTGCCCTCAATTTGTGGAAAGTCGGGTTTAGGGTCCTCGAATGGAAACGATGTCAACATGAAAGTTGTAGGGATTAACAAGATAAGTCCAATGGGGTTAAAAACATAATTTTTGGAAATCATCGGTAAACCCCCAATCTCACACAATTCGTAACAAGAACCCCCAAAGGGTCCCACAAGTAAAAAGGCTCTCCAAATTCCCCAAACTATTATAAAAGCTATTCTAATCCCCAAACTAATCCAAAACCACTAACCACACTTAGAACTAAAACACAACTTAATTAACTCTAATCATGGTCTCTCGGGTCAGGGTTTTACATCCATTAAGAAAAGCTGTCTTGACATCCATTTGCCATATCTCGTAGTCATAATGACATGCGATGGCTAAGAGAATCCTTATGGACTTAAGCATAGCCACTGGTGAAAAGGTTTCCTCATAATTGATACCCTCTTTCTGAGTATATCCTTTCGCCACCAGTCTTGCTTTGAAGGTTTCCACCTTCCCATCCACTCCTCTCTTCCTCTTGTAGATCCACTTGCACCCTATGGGTTTAATCCCTTCAGGTGCATCTACAAGTTCCCAGACTTGATTGGAATACAAAGAATCCATTTTAGATTTCATCGCTTGCTGCCACATGTCAGCATCTATATCTGTTACTGCTTCATCATAACTAGTAGGATCCTCAACCAGATTTTCAGAGTCTGTCTTAAAAGACACTCCTAGATATCTTTCTGGCTGTCTAGAAATTCTCCCACTACGACGAGGCTCCGAAGTGTTAAAAGGAATATCTTGTTCATCTACTGTCTCGGGATCTGGTACAGATGTTGTAGGAGATCCCGGAAGAATCTCCTCAAGGGTTTCTTTACAACTAAGCTCTTGGTGCATCATACAATCATCCTCCAAGTATCTAGAATGAGTGCTGATGAGTACTTTTTGCTCTTTTGGATGATTAAATATGCCACCTCTCGTTCCCTTAGGATACGCAATGAAGTAGCACATTTCTGATCTGGGTTCCAGCCTGGTAGCTTTATCATTCAGTACATAGGCTAGACAACCCCAAATGTGGATATGTCTTAAACTAGGTTTTCGACTTGTCCACATTTCTTGGGGTGTCCTAGGTACTGATTTAGAAGGTACCAGATTTAAAATATATGCTGCTGCTTCTAGGGCATATCCCCAAAAATATATGGGTAGGGTTGCATGACTCATCATATCAAGAAGGGTACGGTTTCTTCTCTCCGCTACACCATTTCGCTGGGGGTACCCGGTGCAGACAACTGAGACACAATCCCATGTTGTGTGAGGTACACTTTGAACTCACCCAGGAGGTACTCGCCACCTCGATCAGATCGAAGGGCTTTGATATGTTTCCCTAGTTGTAACTCCGCCTCAGCCTTGAATTGCTTGAATTTATCAAACGCCTCAGACTTGCGTCGCATTAAGTACACATATCCATACCTAGAGTAATCATCGGTGAAGGTGATGTAATACTCATACCCTCCTCGAGCCGGTTTGTTCATAGGACCACACACATCAGTGTGAATCAATTCTAACAACTCCTTTGACCTTAGTCCCTTTCCAGAGAATGACCTGTTGGTCATCTTTCCCTTGAGACAAGATTCGCACTGAGGAAAAGGTTCGAAGTCTAATGAGCTCAGAGGCCCATCTTCTACCGACCTCTGAATCCATTGTAGGTTAATGTGACCCAAACGTAAGTGCCAAAGATATGTGTCGTTGATTGAAGATACCTTCCTCTTAAGGGAAGTGGAATTTTCTTGTTGTACATTATGCAGTGTGGGAGCAATAGGATATATATAAAATAAGTTGTCATGTATTCTACCAGAACATATAATATTTCCATCTCTACTGATATCAACACCAGAATGGAAAGAAACTGAATAATTAAATTCAATTAGTCTGGAAACCGAAATTAAATTCTTCCTCATGTCCGGAACATAGAAAACATTATTTAAAACTAATATCCTCTTGCATGGAAATTGTAAGGTAATAACTCCTACTGCAACAGCCCAAACTTTAGCTCCAGTTCCGACTCTAAAAGCAAACTCTCCTTTCTCAATCCTCTGCATTATCTGAAACCCCTGCAATGAATTGCAGAAATGATTAGTGGCTCCTGAGTCTACTATCCATGAGTCAGTAGAATCAACCACTAGACAAGTTTCAATGTAGTATGAAAAGGATGTACCTTTCTTAACTGAGGCCAGGAACTTGGGACAATCTTTCTTCCAATGACCTTTGAGGCCACACTTGAAGCATTTCCCTTTGGGCTTTCCATCTGTACCCTTATCCTTCTTATTACCAGTATTGTCCTTTTTCTGCCCTTTTCCCTTATTCTGCTTCTTCTTGAACTTCTTCCCTTTCGGGTTTAGTTTAGAGGAAGACTGGAAAAAGTGTGCTTGGGCTTTGGGCTTCACGATGGCCTCCGCCGCCTGGAGTTCTTTCATTAACTCAAGTAGAGTCATGTCCATCGTGCTCATATTGAAATTGAGCTTGAACTGATTGAAAGAGTTCGACAGAGTTTCGAGAATCATATCAGTTTGACTCTCTGCAACAATCTCAACCCCTAGAATCTCAGCTACATTGAAACAATCCATCAGCTTGAGCATATGCTCTCTGACAGGTGTTCCCTTAGCCATCCTAGTATTCATGATAGTCCTTATAGCAGCTTGCCTAGCTGGTCTGCTTTTGTCTGCGAACATCTCAGACAAGGACATCATGATTTCATAGGCTGTGTCCATTTGCTCGTACTGTGTTTGCAACACGTTGGACATGGAAGCGAGCATGTAGCATTTAGCCATGCTTTTCGCTTTCTTCCATTTCCTCTCAGCCTCTAACTGGTCATCAGTAGAATTAGTATCAATATCCGGACAGGTTTCCAACAAGACATACTTGTACTCCTCAGCAGTGAGTACTATGTCAAGATTTCTCTTCCAATCTACGTAGTTAGGGCCAGTCAGTTTGTTCTCACGAAGAATGCACATCAACGGACTAAAAGAATCTTTACCCATCTCTCTCTGGATATGAAACGGTTTATAATTAGACATGCAGTATATATGTAATATGCATATGGTGCTTGTTATAAAAGGAAAAACAAAGCACAAAACTTTTTACATTATTCAACCCCAATCATAATGTATCAGTGTTTCAACCTCCTCATAGACCCTCCATCGAAGGGATGGCCGAGCCTACAGTCACGTTGAATTAAGATATGCTGGTTTGGATTATCACTATCTGGATACACATATCCAGTGGTAGTCCAATCACTGATTGGTTTGGCCTCATATGACAAATAACCCTTAACTCCTATGGAGAGGTCATTACCGTCTTATGTCAAGTGTATAACCATCTCTTATGAAAATTTCCAAAATGTCTATGATTAAGTCCTCCGAAGGGAAGAGACTTTTATTCAATCTAGAAGTGACCTTTAGTAAAGAGCTCCACCGAAGGGATGGCCGCTCTTACTAACACCTCATTACGAATATTCACATTAGTTCACCCATTAACCCATCAAAGCGGTCTTTAGTAAAGAACTCCACCGAAGGGATGGCCGCTCCTACTAACACCTTAATGAGATAACATGAACCGAAAATGGAAGGCCATGGGGTCTTTCAAAAACCCCTCTCCCACTTGATTATTTATCACTAGGGTTTTTACTTTTTGACCTTTACATTGTTTTACTCAAAAGCTCTTTTAAATCTAGCAAACTTGGTTAATTAAATTTATGACTTAATGACTTAAGTCACCTTAAAAATAAATAACCTTTGCTTTAAAACTTTTGAGAAAATCCCTTTGAAGAATCAAAAACCTATCTTGGGTTATGGAAACCCATAGGTAGCATCTAATTAGATTTTAGTTTAGCCTCTTTTGGAAACCAAGGGTACCAAGATAAACTAAACCATATCCAATTTTAAACCTTAGACAAATAGAAGGTGCTGGTCTAAGTTCTGTTTAAAACAATTTGCCAAACTAAAAACAATCTAATATAAAAAGATGCCAATTTTAGAACCTAATGGTGGCCATGTTTCTAGGTGACAATTATAGCAATTATATAAAGCATTCATCAATGCATTCCATATATAAGAGCAAATAAAAGTATGCAATCCTTGATGGCTCCCTGCTCTTCGGACTTGTAGTCCTTATCGAACTAGGACATCAAAAATAGATCTCATCTTTCACCAAGAAGTCTTGTCTCCTCCACCACTAAGGAATCCGGTTACATGCAACCTTTCTTGCTTGAAACTTTCTTCTTCTTGCTTGTTCCAATAAATTAAATTTATACAAGCAAACCCATAAAAAATAAAAACCCAAAATTACATTGGAGATACCTATGCTTTTTAAGAAAGCTTACATCAAGGCTAGTTGGAATAAAAGTAAAGAAAGAATTACAACTTCCTATGATTGCTAAACGCGCAATCATACACTTTCCAACTAATGAAAAAAACATCCAAATCCACATAACAATCATGCGAACCATCAAGGATGCAATACACGGCTGCAAACAAAGAGGTTAGTGCATGCAAACACACTATGTGCATCATTAAACAAATCTGGAAAATAAATTCCAGCAATGTTAATGAAACTTGCACACAACATGCATCAAAACATAACTTTAGTAGGGTGCCACCATGCCCATAATCAATCTATGATTAATTATACACAACATGGGATCATAATTTCACATGGAGTGCTCTGATACCACTGAAAGAAACTGCGATTCAGATCTGAACATCACTAGCGGAAGACATTCATGGCTAATTTGTAACATGATAGATTTTAAAAAATCTGATTTGGGCAGCATAAATCAGCCATAGTGATCGCAAAAGAACTCCAGGAATTCATGACCAACAAGTGTATAATTTAAGGAGAACCAAGAAGACTATTACCTTGAAGATTTGTAGACTTCAAATCTCTGAAATAATAGATCCAAAGAGCCGAACTCAGACTTGCAATTAGCAAACAAATTGCTGGAATTTTCTGCAGTAGTATTGCCTTTAATCTTCTTCTCTATCTCACTTCCAAATCTGATTGGCTAAGATGGTGGGATCTTAATCTAGGGATTTGAGAACTATTTTCTAAGGAAAAATCTCAGACCTTAAAGTTTCTTCAATGAAGAAGAAAGAAACCAAGGGCTGGACGTGTGGGACTCCTTGTGGCTCTCTTAGTGTTGGACGTCCAAGGGGGTGTATGGTTCCTTTTATAGAAACTTTGAGAATTGCTTTCCTAAAAAGCTATCTCTTCTAATTCTCATAGATGTCCTAAAACGAAAGTATAATCTAAAGATTTATTTCCTTTTAGAAACACTCCAATTAGAAAAGGAAACTAAGGAACTTCCCACAAACTTTGGCAATTAGTAATCCAAGTTGTACATCACTTACTAATTTAAGTTTCTAATTCAAAAAGGAAACTTTCTTATGGGAATACTAATCCAAAGAGGAGTCCAACCTTCCAAGTAGAGAGACCTACTCAAAATTAAAAACCTTACCCATGGAAATCCCATTATGGACGTCCCACATGATAATGCACACCATGGCCCACTAATAATTTATCTAGAATTAAATTCATGTATGCCATCAAAGGCCTATTTGAATTTAAACTCAAAATTATTTTTCCACTAAAATAATTCATCCAAATGTCATCTAAACATTTTAGGAAACCATGCCAATCTTGAAAAGTGACTAGAGAAGGGACCAAAAGACATATTTGCCTTGGTTCCCAAAATGACCAAAATGTCTATGCTAAACCCATAGCAACATAAAGACCATTTTAACCTTAACTCATTCCACTAAAGAGTTAGGGTTGAACTCTAGGGACAAATATATAATACAGTAAGCTCGTCATAAAATGACAGTTGTCTTCGATCTACCAAGTGTAATGACCTGAATGCCCCTCTATGTAACATCCATAATCGAGTCAGGTTATCACATGTTCTATCAAATTTCTCGATTACATCTAAACCTTAGAACTTCATATCCTTAACTTAATCATCATCCGGATATCATTCTCTTGGTCCAGGGAACGACCCACAAGTTCAATATCCATATGGAACATCCATATACTAAGATCTTAGATTTTGATGATTAATCGGATAATTCTAAGGGGGACGATCATTCCATCATTAGATGGCATAGATTCTCTATTGCATCTGCACGTCCCAACTGATCAAGTCCGAGTACCCAAAACACAGAGCTGTTGACCCATGAAAAGAATCTCACCCATAGTGAATTAAAGCACAAGAACTTGACTTCGTCAGTTTATCGACAAATGCTCAAGATTAAGAGCACTGGTCACTCAGTAGCATGAGGTGACTTGATCTCTCTCAGTGATGGTACTATTTTAGAGATCACACCTACCATGGTCCTGTTCAATGCATTGCATATGCACTAATGAGATAAATCCGGGAAAGTCCTCCCATGACTTAGGTAAGTCACCCTGAATACAGGAGAGTCTCTCATTATAACTTATACCAAGATGAAGTGCCCAGCTCCGTCTCTTAGTTATGAACAAATATGTTGTTTCTAGTGTCCATGAATTAGACCTATCTGTGTGTAGACACTACACACCTAATTCATTTACTAGAAACAATGGGCCTTACACAACCATACATATATACAAGTTTAAGCAGAAAAGAGTCATTCCATTAAATAACCAGAAAATATCCAGTAACAAAAGATGAGAGTGCAGCTAGTGGGCTTTAGGGCATACACCAATCCCAACATGGAGCTCGCAGCAATGTTGAGCCCATCTTTAAGCTTTCTATTTCTTTCGGGGTATTTCCTTTTTATTCGGAATTGCCCCGAATTCATGTCAAAATTTCGCCAGATTTTTTTAGCGAAATTTTATCATTTTGACTATGATCGTTTTCTTTTTTTTTTTTTTCATCCTTTGCAAGTGGTTCCTCCAGAACGAACAAGGGTAAAGAGCCTACTATAAGCGTACCTCATCGATCTGCTAGATCTTCCAATCCTGCCGTTCAGCAGCCTGGGAGAAGGTCCAGTATGTTGAGAGAAACCTGAAAGAGTGCGACTCCCTCAACAGAGATGAGATGAGGCAGCGACTGATCGCTCTCAAGGATGAAGAATTTTACAAGATCATGGTAAGCGACCGTCCTTGGGTTATGAACGATCAGAGGGTTTTGTCCAAGCCTACCTTCTTCTTTGGTGATGCAGTCCCTGATGACGTGACATACCAGAGGAGATGTTTTTAGTTCTCTTACATAGCTGATGGTGATGAGAGAACTATTGTTACCCGGTCGACTTTTGATCATACCATCTCGATTATGAGCCTTTCTCCCACGTGCTCTAAGAGGGAAGATCCTCCAAGCTGGGTGAAGAGGACAAATGTAATCAAGACCGGGATTTTTGTTGGCGGTTCTCCTGGATATGCAGAGAAATCGCCTGCTGACATGGACATGTTGATGCCGGCCAACGGCTACCAAAGCTCTGATTATCCGTCGGTCCATTTGGGACTGGTGGGCCTTGTGATTTTCAGCGGTGACGACAGCAACTGGGTGAAGCCTTTTCGACATCGTGGCCGTTTCAGTGCCGACTCAAAGTGGAAGTCGTGGACTGATCGCGTCCTGCTGATTAGCGGCGCTGTTTTGAAGGAAGCTGGGATTTTTTATGGGGTCCTCACCTTTAGGGAGACCGTGATCTTTTTCGACGAGGCCTTCATGGCTATGTTGGAGGCATTCCTTCCACAAACCAATACCTTCGTTGTCACGAAGGTGAGATAGGTTTTTTTTAAGGAGCTGAGCACCATTACTGGATTGCCTATCCTTGGCAAACTCTATGAAGAGTTCATGCCGACCGACAGCGTCTTGGAGGAGCAGTCGGAGGAGTTCAGGCTTTTGTACTTTCAGCTTGTCGCCTTCTATGATTTTTTGAAGGAGACGGAGGGCTCGAAAGTTAGATCCAGTAGTTGGAAGAGTTCAGGCTCTTTGTTCCTCGACTTTTTTTACAGTAAGAAGTCCTCTGATGGCATGACCCGGAAGCCAGAGCTCAGGATCCAAGTTCGAAGAAGACTTCGACTATGCAAGAAGAGTTGAGGGGTTTCTTCGCAAGAACAGATGCCATTTGTTCTAACATTGTACTGCGGAGAGATCTTGTTATTTACCTCACTTATTGGCTAGGTGAGGCTGTTTTTGCTGGAGCAGATGGAATGCACATCAGGTGCATTGTATTTTTCCGGCTTGTCAGATGGCGTTTGGATAGTGGCTTGCTTTGGTGCCAGCTCTTTACTCCTACTTGTGCACCGATCTGCAGGCTGCTGCTTTCTTGGTTCGGCTTGGGCTTCCCATGAACAGGGTATTTTCAGCCCATATTTTCTATTGGTGGTATGTATACCACTGTCCTGGCTTCCATCGGCTGGGTGCTCACAGGATGATGATCCTCTGATGATTCGACTGGTTAAGGGGAAAGCCGTGTCCGAATCACTTTTGTTTGCTCGCATGAGGATCCGACGGTTTAGGGACATCGAGATGGGACAGTCTTCTGTGAAGCTTTCTCCAGAGTTGCGAAAGAAGGCTTTTGACTTTGGTGTCTCCCGAGACTCTACCAGGGTAGGGTTAGGAAGTCATTACTCCTTGACAAATGCAGAGAAGGAGTAGCTTTTCAGCATACATGTCGGCACGATGGTGTACCGCAGACATCTTTTCGTCGACATCCAGCCGTATGTACCTTCTCGCTTTGCACTGCAGTTGGGTTTTTCTCAAGGCGTTGTTGGAGCGCCTTCAAGCATGGTGAAGCGCTTTGGAGGTTTAAAGGATGGGAGAGATGCATGGGCTTTCTATAGTGTTGAAGACACTACAGCCATGATTTCCCATCCTGTATTGTCGATTTCCTGGACCTCCGGCTTCGCGAAGTGGTTCGCGGAGAGCTTTTCGGCATATCGGGGGCTTTCCAAGAAGGAGCTTGATGTGAAGCTGTCGTCTGGAAAAGGCCTTGGAAAGTCGGATGGAGTCCGGGAGAGGAAGTTTGGGCCTTCCTTTCTAGAAAGAAGCACAAGATAGGCTTTCTCGGTGACCAGGGCGTCATTGGTACTGAGCTGTTTAAGAAATACTTGATGAGACTTTAGAGCAGCTAGAACATTAGGAAGTTGAGCTTGACGCTTGGATGTAAGCGGCACAGAGGCGAGCGTCCGTGGAGTCTACTGATAAGGGTAGACCATCCAGCGAGGAGTCAAATGAGAGACCTGATTCTGACAGTGGGGCAGGTTCTTCTAGGAAGCGAGCCCGTTGAGGTAAGAGGAAGAGGAGTCAGCATTGCAGCAAGGAGCAACACGAAGACTCTCCTGATATGGAAGTTCCTCTTACTATCAATGAGGAGGTGCCAGAGAATGCCGACGAACCTCCAGAAAAGAGGAGCCGAGAATAAGAGATCGTCTGTGAAGGTATGATTCTTCCACTTTCTCTTTTCGTTCCTTTCATGGGATTTTTCCATGTTCTGATTTGCTTCCTACTTCTATTTTTCTCTTCTTCTTTTTTTAACAGAGGAAGAAGACTTGGCGATGCCTGAGGTCCCGACCGATGAGGCGGTGACGAATCCTGTTAGGGCACCTGAAGAAGAACCGAGGGACTCTAGGGTGAATCCAAATCTCCAGTTGGTATAACTTCTTTTGCTTTCTTTTTCTTTTTTTTTTTTGTCTGTGACTTGATTTGTTAACACATTTTTTTTTGTCAGCTGACTTGCCACAGGATTCTGATGACTTTGAACCATCGATGGACGCAAATGTTGATGATGCTTCCGATGAGTTCATGGAGGAAGAGAGTGTTCTGCCAGTCGTCGAAGAAAGTACTTTATAGTAATAACCCTGATAATGATTTAAAAAAAAAATAAAAACAGGATCATATTCATACCTTTTTGTGTTTCTTTGGCAGGTTTTGAAGTGATAGAAGAGAGTCCATCGCTTCCTTCAGGACCAGAGCAAGGGATGCCAGAGGTTGACCCGGAGGTAGAGACTCCTAGAACCAATTCTGACACTTTTGAGGAGATACCTCGTGCTGAGATTATTTCCCCTGTGGCTTCAACTAGAAAGAGTTCTTTTTTTTTACTCTTCCAACGGGTCATGACATGAGCAGCCGACTGACAGAGCGGGGCGAATCTTTATCTGGGCTATCTCTCCTATTTTGCGAAGAAGGTACTGACACGGGTTCTGAGCTCTTGGATCGAGA
The DNA here is from genome assembly GCA_012931725.1 of Litsea cubeba. Classification (NCBI taxonomy): domain Eukaryota; kingdom Viridiplantae; phylum Streptophyta; class Magnoliopsida; order Laurales; family Lauraceae; genus Litsea; species Litsea cubeba. Next base: position 46,828,014 of record CM022946.1, on the reverse strand, counting down.
CTCTCTTTTCTGGGCACTTGATGCCGGATTTGGAATGATCCCGCATGTGAAGGAGATTCTCACTGATGCTGAAGAAGTTGGTATGGACGTCACAGGTGCCAGGGCGATCATTGATAGGATCATTGCACTGGTTGACAAATGGTTTGAGACCATGGACTTCCCTGATGACTAGTTTTTCAAGGAGATGTTCTTGGATCCTGCTAACATGGCTAAGTCTGACCTGAATGAGGCTACACAGGGCAGGAAGTAGGTAGTCCAAGAGAAGAACTTAGAAGAGCTAGCCATCATTGGGTTGAGGCACGACCTTAACATCCTTGATAGGGAGGTCGATGAGGCCAGGAAACGTCTTGAGCATTTGAAGGCACAAGTCGTTGCCAAGTGGGCTACTATAACAGAGGCTCGCGACAGGGAGAGTGCTCTGATTCGCCGGGTCGCAGATGCCGATCAATTTCTCGAAAGGAAGTTTCAAGAAGACAAACAATGGCAAACTGCTTGGGATAAGCTTCCCGGTATAAAAGAAGGGTTGCGGCCTTCTCCAGCATCTCATGGCAAGTTCCTGGAGAAGCGTGCCTTGGAAACTATGACGGCTGAGGCCAAGAGTTTGCTTGAGGAGCTAAAACTTTGGCTAGAGAACATTTTTGGCTGAACTCCTAATTTTTTATAGCATAAACTATCCTTCTTTTTTTTTGGTACCACATGTATTTTTTTTTGTACGCTCTCTTTTTTTTGTGTAGTGCTTGTAAACACTTTATTTTCTTTTTTTTTGGTACCACATGCATTTTTTGGTACTCTTTTTTATTTCTTTTCCCTGCGCTCAATTAAATCTTTTTGTGATGGAAGCTATTGCTAAACGGGATACTTTTTTTTTTTTGTTTTCCTTACGCTCACATAAATATTTTTTGTGATGAAAGCAATTGCTTAATGGGATACTTTTTTCCCCTATGCTCACTTAAATCTTTTTGTGATGAAAGCAATTGCTAAATGGGATTTGATCAAAAGCTTGTCATTTTGTGAAAATCTTTTGTCAAATGATTGTTTTGGCATGGGAGCCAAATTTTGTTTGAGGCATGAGAGCTGATTTTGGCATGAGAGCCGGTTTTTGTGGCATTGATAGCCGGTTTATGGCACTGATAACCGGTTTTTTTTTTTGAAAGCCAAGTTTTGGTTGGTGGCATTGATAGCCGGTTTTGTTTTGTGGCATTGATAGCCGATTTGCTGGCATTTATAGCCGGTTTGTGGTATTTATAGTCAGTTTGTGGCATCTATAGCCGGTTTTGGTTTTCAAAAATGCAAGTATCGACTAAAAGTCGCCTCCCTGCTGAATGGTCTTGCAAGTATCGATTGAATGTCGCATCCTTGCTCATTTGTTTGCGAGTATCAATGGAATGTCACCTCCTCGCTGATTTGGGTGCAAGTATCGATGGAATGTCACATCCTTGCTTTTTAAAAAATTTTGATTTTGCGGGTACTGACTTGGTGTCGTTTCCTCATGATTTTTGAAATTTCCGGTTTTCTCGAACCTTTGGGTTGTGGATATCAACTGAAATGTTGCATCTCCACGATTTCTTGGTTTTTTCGAACCTTTGAAATTTGGGTTGTGGATATCAACTGAAATGTTGCGTCTCCACGATTTTAGGTTTTTTCAAACCTTTGAAATTTGGGTTGTGGATATCAACTGAAATGTTGCATCTCCACATTTTTATTTTTATTTTTATTTTGCAAGTATCAACGAAATGTCACTTCCTTGCAATTTTGGAAGTGTCGAACATGGTTCGCATGATTCTAATTTGTGCGAGTACCATGAATTTTGGGTTCAAGGATCGAAATTTTTTTGTCAAGTTAGGGAGAGGCTCCTAAACTTTGAATTTTTTTTAAACAATGAAAAGATGAAAGTAATCATTGTTTGAATTTCTAGAAATTTCAACATTTGATATGAAAATTCTAAAAAGAGTGGGCTTGGCGAGCGAGTACTGGAAACAGGTTTTGGCCGTATAGGCATTGCTCTTACCCAGTTGGATAAGTCTTCAAGGGTAGTACCGCTTTAAGAACTTGCCGTTGATGGGTAACGTACATCTGTCACCCTCCATGTTTAGGAGTGCGTATGCGCCGTTGGAGAAAACATTGTCGATGACGTAGGGTTCCTCCCATTTTGGCTCAAACTTGCCTTTGGACTTGTGAGCGAAGACCATTGGTCTTTTTACCACAAGAACCAAGTCACCCTTTTTGTAAGCGCGTTGCCTGACCTTCTTGTCAAAAGATTCTGCCACGCGTGCTTGGTAAAGTTCAATGTTTTGTCGAGCTTCGAGCCGTCTCTCATCGAGATTGTCCAGCTCACGGAGTCTTAATTTGACATTGCTTTCTTGAGTCGTGTCATTTTGTAAAGATACCCTCAAGGAAGGAATTTGTACTTCCAAGGGTACGACAGCTTCGCATCCATAGACCAAGGAGAATGGTGTGCTATGGTTGGTTCTCGAACGGTGGTTCGATAGGCCCACAAAGCTTCAGACAGTTTGTTGCTCCTGTCTCTTTTGTGACTAGAGACCATTTTCTTGAGGATTTTGTAGAGTATCTTGTTGAAAGCTTCTGGTAATCCATTTGCTGCCGGATTGTATGGAGTTGAAGGACAGCTTTGGATTTTGTATTTGTCGTAGAACCTGTAGAATTGATGATCTCAGAATTGTGGTCCGTTATCATGGACGAATCTTTTGGGTATGCCAAAACGATAAATGATGTTGGTGTGTAGGAACTGAAGGACTGATGAGGTCTTCACTTCGTTGAGCGCAAATGCTTCTGACCACTTGGAGAAATAATCTGTAGCGGCGAAGATGAAGCGATGACCTTTACTTGAAGGGGGAGAAATAGGACCAATAATGTCCATACCCCAGGCTTCGAAAGGCCATGAGATCACTGTTGGATGTAGCCATTATTGAGGCATGTGAATGTAATCCTCGTGAACTTGGCATTGTTGGCAGCGTTTAGCAAATTGCATTGCATCATCTACCATGTAGGCCAGTAGTAACCTAACCTTTTTATCTGATCATAGAGCTTGGGACCAGCCTGATGGGCTCCACAAAGACCAGCATGAACTTCTTTGAGTGTTTCTTCAGCCTCTTGTCGTGACAAGCAGCATAGAAGTACTCCGTTGAAGGATTTCATGTAAAGGATTTTTGAAGGAATATCCAAATGAAAGTTTGGGGTTCGCCTTTGGATGCTTACCCGTTCTTTTGGATCTTCATGTAGGATTCTGAACATAGTGTAATCAATGAACGGATCCCTCTAGTCGCCGATTGAAGGTTGAAGGATAGAGATCCGACTTCCAACCACTCGTGGCATTCAGCAACTGCTTGGTGTGTGTTAAGGGGAGGGATGATTCTTCTCTCGCACACAGTGATTTGCATGTTTTCCCCTTCTTAGATTTCCATAGATGCGGCTAGTCCGGCCAGGACATCTGCACGGATGTTTTCACTTCTACGAATGTGGGTGATGTGACAGATGTCAAACTTTTGTAGAAGCGATTGTGCCTTGTTATAGTAAGGCAGTAGATCAGGCTTCCTGACTTGAAATTTCTGATTCATCTGGTTGATGATCAGTTGAGAGTCTCTAAAGACTTCCAGCATGGTGATGCCAGATTCGATGGCGAGTTCCAATCCTAGGATTAGAGCTTGATATTCAGCTGCATTGTTTGTGCATGGTTCCAACAGCGAGAAAGCATGTGGAATCGTATTTGTTGGGGATAAAAAGAGGATGCCAACTCCCGAGATCAGCTGTCTTTTTTCATTTGTCCTGGTTGCACCATCAAAGTACATGTCCCAGGAGGCATTTTGTGAGAAAGTCTCCACGTTGTAGACTGATTCATCTGGGGGATCATCTCTGAGTGGAGAATCTTTAGGTAATGGACGCTCTGCAAGAAAGGCCGCTAGAGCTTGCCCTTTGATCGCTTTTTGTGGTACATACCTAATATCAAATTGTGACAGAAGGATGGACCATTTTGCCAGTTGGGCATTGAGAGAACCTGCTTTTGTGACGAGGACCTTTAAGAGGTTGATCCTCGAGACCAGGTAGACTGTGTTGGAAAGCAACTTTTGTATGGCGAACATCACTGCAAGGCATTCTTTTTCGACTGGAGAGTAGTGATGCTCTGCACCTACTAGCATGCGGCTGAGGTAGTATAGAGCAGCTTCTTTTCTTTCATCATTTTCTTGTGCAAGTAGAGCGCCTAGTGAGTGATCAATGGCTCTTATGTACAAGATGAATGGTTTTCCAGTAGTAAGAGCAACTAATATTGGAGGTTTGGTCAGGTATGACTTGATATCTTGAAATGCAGCTTCATAGTCAGCATCCCAGACAAAGTTTACACCTTTTTTCATCAACCGGGAGAATGGACGGCATTTCCCCGAAAGATTGGAGATGAACCGTTTGATGTAGGCCAATCTCCCTTGGAGCCCTTTGACTTCTCTCAAGGTTCTTGGAGAGGGCATTTCTAGAATAGCCTTGACTTTGATGGGGTCAAACTCTATTCCAGCTTTCTGAACTAGGAATCCGAGGAACTTACCCGATGAGATGCTAAAGAAGCACTTCGGAGGATTCATCCGCAGTTTCTATTTGCTAAGCCAGAGGAAGACTTCTCGAAGGTATTCGAGATGATCTTCTTTTCTTTTGCTTTTGACGGCGAGGTCATCAACGTAACATTCGACCGCCTTTTGCTGCATATCTTGGAATATTTTCATCATAGCCCTCTGATATGTGGCACTAGCATTTTCCAGACCAAATGGCATGACATTGTAGTAATACACGCCAAATGGGGTCCGAAAGGATTTGTGTTTTTCATCTTCAGGATGGATCTTTATCAGATTATAACCAGAGAAGCCATCCATGAATGTCATTTGCCCGAATCCACAAGTATTGTCAATCATTACCTCCTGTATAGGGAGCGGGAATTCATCTTTAGGGCATGCACCATTCAGGTCTCTGTAGTCAATACAGACCCTGATCTGCCCGTTTTTCTTTGTCACGGGGACAATGTTGGCCAACAATTCAGGATGTTGTTTCTCACGGATGAAGCCGACGCTTTTGAGTTTTTGAACTTCTTGTTCAATTTTATCCATCACATCTGGACGGAATCTTCTTTGGCCCTGCTTGACAGGCTTGATGTCTTTCTGAAGATTGAGTTTGTGTACTGCTACCTTGGGGTCTAAACCAAGCATTTCAGCGTAAGACCATGCAAAGCAATCAACGAACTCACGAACAAAAGCGATATACTCGGGTAACTCATCATCCTTTATATTCTTGCTTATGAATACAAGACGTGGGTTATCTGGTGTTCCCAAGTCTATCTTTTGAATAGGATCTTCTGTTGGAAGGTTCGAAGGTGGTTCCTCCACAACATTTTCGGAGGCTTCCATCTCAATGAAACCTTCTGGGGTTTCAAGGGCATTTCTAGACCAAGGTTTTGTTCCTTTCCATGGGTCTTCTTGATCGGTGATCTTCTCAAGGCTTCCTATGAAATGGTCCCAATTGCCTGTTGAAATCGGGTCAAAGTAAGGTACTTCTTTTGGAGACGAGGGTTCTTCTAGGTCAGAAGACCACACGTCTGTGCCATCAGACAATTCCTCTTCATCGTCAGAGAAATCATACCAATTAGATGAGCTTCCTGGATCTTTGTCAGGTGACTCATCGAAGAGATATCCAGGGAGATTGATGTCTTCATGGATACGAGATGTTGAGGCTTGGTCGGTAAGTCGACTTTTAAGCCTTTGTGTCAACTGTCTCAGAGGATTGTCGAGATCATACCCTAACCCGTGTGAAGACTTTTCTACATGACCGTAGAGTCTCCAATCTTCCAGCTGGCTTCTGGTCAAGGTGGGCCCCAATGGCGTGAGAATACCACATCCTTCTCCAAACCGAATGGGTTTTGAGCATCATAGCCCATTTTCTTCATAATAGCTTGTGCCACAGGACTATATAAGGATAGTTGAGGCATACCTTCATTTTTGAAAGGTTCAAGCATGGAGTTTAATGAAGTATCCGATCTATGGAAGAAGATCGGTTTTTCCTTCACTAAAGTTGCTGGAACAACGAAGGAAGCAGATGTAGGATCTTCTACATCAGTAGGTGTCTTCATTGGAGTAAGAGCCGAAAGAAATTGCGATTCAGATCTGAATAAGCGGAAGAGATTTATGGCTAATTTGTAACATGACAGATTTTAAAAATCTGATTTGGACAGCATAAATCAGCCATAGTAATCGCATGAGAACTCCATGAATTCATGACCAACAAGTGTATAATTAAAGGAGAATGAAGAAGACTATTACCTCGAAGATTTGTAGACTTCAAATCTCTGAAAAAATAGATCCAAAGGCCCGAACTCAGACTTGCAATTAGCAAACAAGTTGCTGGAATTTTCTGCACTAGTATTGTCTTTGATCTTCTTCTCTATCTCACTTTCAAATCTGATTGGCTAAGATGGTGGGATCTTAATCTAGGAATCAAGAAGTATTTCTCCAAGGAAAAATCTCAGACCTTAAGCTCTCAACTATCAAGAAGAGAACCTCCAAAGGGCTGGGCATGTGGCTCTCCTAGTGTCTCACAAAGTGTTGGACGTCCAAGGGGTTGCTTGGTTTCTTTTATAGAAACTTTGGGATAGCTTTCCCACAAAGTTATCTCTTCTAATTCTCATTGATGTCCAAAAAGGAAAGACTTATTTCCTTTAAGAAACACTCTAATTAGAAAAGGAAACCAAAAGGAACTTCCCATGCAATTAGTAATCCTAGTTGTAGAACACTACTAATTTTAAGTTCCTAATCCAAAAAGGAAACCTTCTCATAAGAATACTAATCCAAAGAGGAGTCCAACTTTCCAAGTAGAGAGTCCTACTCAAAGTTGGAAACCTTACCCATGGAAATCTTATTATGGACGTCCCTTATGATAATGCACACCATGGCCCACATATAATTTATCTAGAGTTAAATTCATGTATGCCTTCAAAGGCCTATTTGAATTTAAACTCAAAATTATTTTTCCACTAAAATAATTCATCCTTATGTTATCTAAACATTTAAGGAAACCATGCCAATCTTGGAAAGTGACTAGAGAAGGGACCAAAAGACATATTTGCCATTGGCTCCCAAAATGACCAAAATGTCCATGCTAAACCCATAGCAACATTAAGACCATTTTAACCTTAACTCATTCCACTAAAGAGTTATTGTTGAACTCCAAGGACAAATATATAATATAATAAGCTCGTCATAAAATGACGGTTGTCTTCGACCTACTAAGTGTAATGACCTGAATGCCCCTCTATGTAACATCCATAATCGAGTCAGGTTATCACATGTACTATCAACCTTCCCGATTACATCTAAACCTTAGAACTTCATATCCTTAACATAATCATCATACGAATATCATTCTCTTGATCCAGGGAGCGACCCACAAGTTCAATATCCATATGGAACATCCATATACTAAGATCTTAGATTTTGATGATTAATCGGATAATTCTAAGGGGACGATTATTCCATCATCAGATGGCATAGATTCTATATTGCATCTGCACGTCCCAACTGATCAAGTCCGAGTACCCAAAACACAGAGCTGTTGACCCATGAAAAGAATCTCACCCATAGTGAATTAAAGCACAAGAACTTGACTTCGTCAGTTCATCCACAAATGCTCAAGATTAAGAGCATCGGTCACTCAGTAGCATGAGGTGACTTGATCTCTTTCTGTGATAGTACTATTTTAGAGATCACACCTACCATGGTCCTGTTCAATGCATTGCATATGCACTAATGAGATGAATCCGGGAAAACCCTTCCATGACTTAGGTAAGTCACCCTGAATGCAGGAGAGTCTCTCATTATAACTTATACCAAGATGAAGTGCCCAGCTCCATCTTTCAGTTATGAACAAATATGATGTTTCCAGTGTCCATGAATTAGACCTATCTGTGTGTAGACACTACACACCTAATTCATTTACTAGAAACAATGGGCCTTACACAACCATACATATATACATGTTTAAGCATGAAAGAGTCTTTCCATTAAATAACCAGTAAATGTCCAGTAACAAAAGATGAGAGTGCAGCTAGTGGGCTTTAGGGCATACACCAATCCCAACAAGAGCAGGCTGAACTTGCTGAGTGTCAGCTTGGCTTGACGATGCATCGTCTTCTGGATCTGAATCTGAATCCGTGTCTTGCATGATAGACACGAAAGAGATAACAAATTTGCCCCCAGATAACAAATTTGCCCCCTGATTTTGCCGATAGGCCTTTGAGTACTTCCATCATATCCAAAGATAGATACATATGTGTGGCTCAGCTTTCTGGGTCGGATGCCCAGCTCTTCGAGAGCCGAAGTGGAGATGAGGTTGAGTGCAGAACCTGGGTCGATCTGAACTCTGTGCATAGGTATTTCCTTGGTGTACCCTGTGAAGTACAGGGGTCGGTTGTGCCTTGTTTCGCAAAGTAGGAGGTCATCCTTAGTGGAGGCGATGGTTGCACTGGATGCCTTTTGAACCGAGAGGCATTCGATGCATGATCCCTAAGTTTTCTTATTTTCTCCCTTTGAGGAAGTTTCTGAGTTTTTGACTTGGTAGTCCATTTCAATTTGGAGGACTTGCGGGGCATGTTTGTCGACATCCTCATTCAGCTTTTGTAATTCTGAAATGAGATTATCACGAGTGCGCGGAGACATTCGCAATAAGTCTAGGATGTGCAGACGTGCAGGTATGTGCTTGAAGTGTTCAATCAAGTCATACTTGAAAGCCTGCTTAGGGCCTGCATGTCCATCATGGTTGCCACTGGGGGCGCCTTTTCCCGAAGGATTTACATAAGTAAAGGAAGATTGGTTGTAATTCTTGTGGTAGTCCCGGCCAGAGCGGGTGCCGCTACCAACTTCGAGAGCTTCTTGTGAAGGGTCTTCGTTTGGAAGATTGCCTTCAGGATCAAGAGGGTGTCGTTTTTCATTTGCTGAGGATGTATCTACAGCAGAGTTGCCATCCTTAGTGATTGTGTTGCACGGAGCATTTTCGGGAACAAGTCTTGAACAGCATCCAGCAACCTTTCTTCTTCGTTGACCAATTCATCGTCCCAAGCATCAATAGCTGGGGATTCTTCAGTAAGGAAGGGTGTGAGCTCTGAAGTCACAGTCTCAGGAGAAGAAACCTCAGAGGGTGCCATCTCTATGAAAGTCACGTGAGACGAGGTTGCCCCGGAGGATATGGTGCTAGGCGTCGTCGGAGTGTAAGTGATTTCATCAGACGAGGCTTCGGAAGAGCTATAATCTCGGATTATCACATTACAGGAAGCTCTGACAGGAGACGTTGCCTGTTCGGAGTCAGACTCATCCTCAGATGTAAGAGGATCGTCTATTCAGTAATTTTCTCCATTTTTAGGATTTAAGGGAGAAGGTACCTGATGGTCTTCAGGACTTCCGGTACTGGATTACGAGGAGGCTCGTTGATGCGGTCTTGCTCTTGTTTTAGAGCAAGATGCTGCAAGATCCTTGCATATTCTTCAAGATCAGGCATGGGAGCCAAATCTTCTTCTTCGTCTACTCTTTGTGGCTCAACATAGTTGATTTCCACTGGAGCAATGACGGGTGCTGAGTCAGCAGCATTTTCTTGTACAGCCTCTTGGTCTTCTTCATCATCAGACCAGGATCCTTGTGGCTGTAGGGGGTTATACCAGATTACTGGCATAAGGTGAGTTTCGGGAACCCATTCTTCATCGGAGAGATATTCTCCTGTTTCAAGGGATTCCTCCCACTCGTCGGTGTAGTTGGATTCGAATCCATCATCGGTGTCACTGAACTCGTATCCATCAATGGAGAATCCAACTACCGAATTGCAAGAGTATGATGCCCCCTGCGTGGCTTTTTCATTGAATTGAGGTGGCATGAAATCACTGAGAGTGAGTTTTCTTACCCCCTTTGAAGTCTCTGGAAGGGACGTTTTTGTTGCCTCCAGTGAAGCGGTAGAGGAGACCTCTGCCTTTTCTTTGACTTCTTATTTTGGCTGGGTCTTCTCTTGTCGTTTGAGCTTGAGGAGATGTTTCCTATCCTGCCTTCGCTGTTGAGTTATAGGCTTTGTTTTCTCGACCTCCCAATTTTCATCTTCCAGGAGATCGGGATGTACCCATATGGGTTATCCATCTGGTGTCGTGTAAGGAACCAGTTCTTCAGATGCTTAGATTGTGTTTATCACCTTAAAGGAAGTAGTGATCTTCTTCTTCGGTGATTTTGATGTTTGTCCACATGACACCATGTTGACGGAGGTAGACCCATAGTTTTTGTCAAAGGTGATGACTCCGTTTTTCCACATCTCGTTTATTTTCTCTCTTACAACGAAGCATTAATTGAGAGGATGCGTGATCATCTGGTGGTATGGACAGTACCGAGGATCATTGGTTTTGCCAACATCTCCCGGTCTTTTGGGTTCAGGCAAGGTGAGCTTTCCATTTGCCATGAGAGCCCCGAAGATTTCATCAACATCTTCATCGAACGAGTATTTCTTTTATACTCGCTCTTTGAAGGCATCAGAGAGTTCGGGTCTCTTACCAGCAACTTTGTTTTCAGCTTTCGTTGGTGGCTGAGGAGCTGACTTGGTTTGCACATTGAGGACCTCTCTTTTCTTTGGTTTAGAGGTTGCAATGGCGGTTGGTTCTTTTCTTGATGATTTCTGACTGTTGAGGTCTTTAATCACCGTTTCAGCTTCCATGGAATCTTCTAGGAGTTCTCCCAGGTTCTTTGATTTGTTACCGATGATCATGGAGAGGATTCTAGCTCTCATGTTATTTCGGCAGATGTCGACTAGCGACACTTGTGGCAGTACATCAGAGCATTTGTACGCCATTGCTTTCCACTTGTGAATGAAGTCATATGTTGACTCATTCTCCCCCTGTTTTAGGCTGCACAGCTGAGCCATTGTAGCGGGATGATCCTCACCTTTGAAGTGAGTCAGGAAGCATGTCTCTAGCATGGCCTAGTTTTGGATGGAGTCCTCCAGAAGAGTGGAGTACCAATCAAAGGCTGTACCTTTTAGGGTACTTGCAAAAAGGTGGATCTTGAGTGCATCTTGATCTGCGATAGCTCCCGTCAAGATCTTGAAGTGGATGACGTGTTGTCTGGCTGATCATTTCCCCGTATATGTTTGGAGAGTAGGATGTTTGAATTTTGTACAGAATGGGACCGAGTCCATCCATAAGGGGTATGGAGGTTTGATCCTATGCTCTTTGAGTATATCCTCTTCTTTAGCTTTTGCGAGGATACTGTCTACGTCCTTTTTGGTGAGGGCGCATGACTCATTTTCTTCTCCATTTACCTCATCGTCTTGATGATTCGGGGGAGGTTCATTGTTTGCCTGATTTTGAAAGGCGAGGAGAAGGTTTTCAAACAGAGTTTCAATCCTCTGTTGGCTTTGTTCCAACTGCTGGATGCGTGTGAGCGCATCATCTTGAGGTGGATTGCGAGGTGGTGATTCAGAATTTGTAGCCAGGACGTTCATCCCTCGAGATTCGAACGAAGAAATTGTCCTGGTTACTAAGCTGGGGCTCATTCTTTATAATGAAGAGCTTGAGGAAGGATCACTCTGTCGTCCTTGGCTTGAAAGAGCAGGGGATTCTTCTGAATGTCTTCTTGTCCTGGAGACGTTGCAGGTCACCGGACATCGGACATGGATTTTTGTTACTGACTTTTGGTGTTTTCTGGTTTTTCCAACCATATGGACAGCAGCAATTTGGTCGGGTCTTTCTTTTTCGATCCATTTGTGAGACACTTGAAGTGTAGGAGGCTGAGTCCTTGCTTCTCTAGTCTTTTTTGTCGATGCGACGCACGGCGGCATATACGACAAGCAATTTAAGCTTCGGTCAGCTCTTGCTGGACTTTGATGATGAAGGATGTTCTCCCTCGAGCGTAGCAGCCGAGCCTATCTTCTTTGTAGCTAGGCAAGGACAGGATCCGAACCCGGTCCTTCGCCTGTTGTAGCGAAGCTTTAAGATTTTCGAGTTCGGCCCCTGTAGATATGAAGGGTCAAACTGAAGGATTGTAGGCCTTGGCAGGAGCTTACAGAGGCCTTGTGACGCATGACTTGATTTTGGGCTTGTAAGAACAAGCCGGCTCATGCTAGGTTGACTTGGGAGTCAGGTTGGAGATGGGCCTCTCCTCTTTCATGTAAGCAAGAGGGTAGAACTGATTCTCCTTGAGTGGGGCCAGATATGCTGGCTTGGTGGATGTTTGGGACCTTCTTTGTTTTGGTGAAGGTCTTGGGGACCAAGTCTTAGGATAGACCTGGTTGTTTGTGGGTTGAGGCTTCGCGGGGGTGTCGCGGGCTTCGGGCCTTTTGGTGCCCGCCTTTGGTGTCACGGTAGTGACACATTGATAGGCGACCTTCTGCTTCTTGGAAGGAGCAGTTTGTTCTTCGGGAAGTGGGAATGGTCCCAGCGTCCCAAAGACGATAGTCCAGGGAGTCGAGGTCGACCGGGAGTTCAGAGAGTTGCCGAGGGAGTTGACACTTCAGCAGCTGATGGGCGCTTGTAAGTACGCGTGTTTTGCTTCTATTGAAGCATGAGTTGGTGCTTGTTCTCATCGAAAATAATGGTTAGTGAAGCTGCCATTGTTAATTTTCGAAAAATTTCTGAAACAAGACCACATCCATTAGTAATCACAAGAACATAATGATCATAAATGGGAAGTTCTATGGTTTTTGTCTTTTCAAATCACTAGAGGGGCATGACCAAAGCAATATGAAGAAGGCAAAAAGCCATAGATGGTATAATTATTCTGATCGCAGGTATCGTGAACCCAGAATGAGCATCCCAGTGACTGCTAGAAGCAATTGTTAACCTAAATTCAACTTATCGAGAAGCACAGCTTACTCGAGGTAAGAAGAATATAAGGTTGGAGTTACAAATGTGCCGGTCGCACATACGGTAGACCCTGAAAGGGCGTATTAGTACCGTTAGGCACTAGTGTTTGGAGACCGCATCCATGAGATGAGATTCTCTATTTTGAAAGGTCAATATTGGATTCATCAAAGAGAGCAAATGGTATTCCGATCCAAATACGGGCTCAACGATTTCCGCGAGCGCTAGTACCCAGAAGGGAAGGAACCATTATTTCTCGGATCTGAACCCAAAAATGACGAGATTTTTTTTGAAAGGTCAAGATCGGGTTCATCAAAGAGAGCAAAAGGCATTCCAATCTGAACACGGGCTCAACGATTTCCACGAGCGCTAGTGCTCAGAAGGGAGGAGACCAAAATTTCTAAGATCTGAACTCAAAATGACGAAAGTTTTTTTTTTTTTTTGAAATTTTTTTTTTAAAGATTTTTTTTGAATTTTTTTTTTTTTTTTTTTGAAATTTTTTTTATTTTGAAAAAAAATTATTTTTTATTTTAAAATCTTTTTATTTATTTTTTTTATTTTAAAATTTTTTATTTAAAAGACGAGAGAGTACACATAAGCCTCCTAACTCGGTCTTATGAAATCTCGATTGATAGAATTGCCCCCAGGTAAGGGTAGGATTACTTAATGAACCTGTTTAGAGGACCCTTGCCTAGAATAGTCAAGCTGTCTCCATACTCTGGACAAGGCTTTTCTTGAATCAACCGTGATCAAAGAACGCAACTGGTTTAACCTTAGTGGTCTATGTCTTTTTTTATCCCAAATAGACTCATCGAAGAGAAACGATGGCCCAATCCCCGATTCGTCATAGGCTCAACATTTCTGCAAGCACCAGTGCCCGAAAGGGAAAGGATCAAAGTTTCTCAATTTTGAATCCAAAATGAAAATCTTATTTTTTTTTGTTGAAATCTCAAACCGACTCATCGAAGAAAAAAGATGGCCCAATCCCCGATTCGTCACAGGCTCAACATTTCTGCAAGCACCGGTGCCCGAAAGGGAAAGGATCAAAGTTTCTAAATTTTGAATCCAAAACAAGAAATTTGATTTTTTTTAAAGAGAAAGAGTGGAAATAAATTCAAACAATTCGAAATTTTCAAAAAATCTCATCTCATTTTTTTTAGATGCGGAATCCAAAATAGGCCACCAATTAGAAAGTAGACAAGGAATCTAGAAAAGAAGTATAAGCATAGAGCAAAAATATGGTATGCAAATACTTTATTTCCAAGCATCATGTTCTCAAATGAACGAGTCCCACCGGGTGTGCCAGCTGGATGGACCGCACAATCATCGCACTGTTCTACTGAGGTCAGCGGACGTGAGAGTCCATGGGGTGCGACCCTTTCGTGACTGATGGCGAAGCGGGTATCAACATTTTTTTGTGCGGGTGTGCCAGATTTTCTATTTTACTTGGAATTGCAAGTGGTGATCTGGAGACCGACCTTCGCAAGTAAAAAGGAAATCAACTTCTTTCAAGTTTTTTATTGCACATATATTTAAGAAAATAGACATTTTCCTGATTTGCCGTGAAAGGCGATTTTTTTTTGCATTTATAGCCGATTTTTGGCGTTTATAGCCGATTTTGGCATTTATAGCCGATTTTTGGCGTTTATAGCCGATTTACAATTCTTATCAATAATGAAAGACAAGAGTTGTGATTTTTGTCTCTTTTAGAAAAATACAAACTACAATGAAAAGCAAGAAAAGGAGGATCTAACTTCTCAGGAGATTGTGGGGGGACCCATTCAGATTGACGATCGCAAGCCATATGTGGACTTCGCCATCATCCATGCAGATGAGAACAGAGGATGCTCTTGATTCGCTTGGCTTGGCTATAACCTCATATTTTTAAAGGACAAAGACCAAAAGGAGGTCCTATGTCCAATAAAAAGCTAAGTAGACGGGCTGAAAAGCCACGTCAAAGCCATTGGAGAGAGAAGGAGAAGGCTAGGACTTGGGGGGGTACCCCCCAAGGGACTTTTGTCACCTTGCAGTGGTGGCCGGTGCAAAACTTTCGCAGAGTTTTCTCTCTTTCTTTCTCTGGATTTTCTGTGCTTTTTTCTGATCTGGGATCTGTGTTCGTGGTAGAAGTTATATGGAATGCTTTGGAGTACTCTCCTATTTATAGGCTTTTAGGTAGCCTTTTAGGAGGATTTTTGAGCTTTAATTGTCATAAAGCTACATAAGGGGAGGAGTTAAAAGATTTGTTTCTTTATTTTGTAACTCCTTTTTCTTGGCTTCTGATTGGCCGGTGGAGATTGAGGGCATTTAGTCCACCATGATGGGAGGAGTTTCATGGGTTAAATGTCATGAATCAATTGACTCGTAACTCCTGGATGCTTCCTTCGGATTGGGCCGTCCAAAGAAATGAATTAATGACTGCAATAAAGCAAGTCAATTAATCGCATTAAGTGGTCGCCGAGCAGTTGAAGAGTCGCGGGCCGTGCCGCGTCTTTTGGGATTCTTCTGGCGATGATCATCGATAGATCTTCATGTAGATCGACATCGGATGACTACGTAACTTCAGGCATTGATTGTCAACAGCGGGTCGGTGCCATCTGTCCTGTCGATTTCTCGATCGATCGGGTAGAAAGCACATTTTTTGGTTGACCGGTTGGTGATCAATGTTGATTTTGATACTCTTGACGATTGACCCGTGATTTTGACGGATGTCGAAGGATTTGATGCTTCAAAAGTATGAATTTTGGCAAATCCCAGGAGTTGGAAGCTTCGAATCGTGAAAAAACGAAGGAAAGCAGGCCTTCCGGGGCGAACCCGGCATCCCGGGGATCCATGGTCGCCGGCGACCCTGGGGGAATTTTCCCCTTTTGTCCCGTTTTGCGGCCGTTTTGAGGTATTTTTTCATTCTTTTTTCTCCTATATTTTTCCTTACATTTTTTCACATTTATTGGCCTGATTTTCCTGTAGAAAACTTGACGAGATCCTTGTTTTTTGTAGTGCAAAGTTTCCAATTTTTCGGGAAAGTCGAAGACTTTGTACGTAGAGCTGCCAATTTTCCGTCAGAAGCTGAAACTGGGTCAAATGATGTCGGAATGACCTGAAATTTGAGGTGAAGCCTCCTGAGCAATAAATAAGACCAACCATAGGATTTTATTTGAGTTTTGAAGCCGTATGGGTCCTGTCGCCAATAGACTTGATTTCATCGCAAGGAATATGTCACGCCTTGATGTGCGGCCAACTGATGTCCGATTGACCTAAAATTTGACAGGAAACCTATTGGAGTCATTTTAAGATGATCCACAGGCTCTATCTTGGAAACTATGGTCATGGGGAGGTTCGCCGCTGAGAGCCCTGATTTGGCTTCCGAGAGTCAAAGTATGGTCAAATGTTCTCGAAATGACCTGAAACTTGACGTGTAGCCCTTTGTAAGCATTTTGAAGCCATCCATGTGCTCTTTTTGATGAGTGATGGCCTCGGTGGTTCTCGCCGCCGAGAGGCTTGATTTAGCTGTTCGAGGGTTGATGTAGGGTCAAATGTTGTCGGTTTGACTTGGAACTTGACGTGGAGCCTTTTGAACGTATTTTGAGACATCCACAGGCTCTGATCGAAGATTTGGTGTCTTCGATGCTGTCGCCGCCAGGAGCTCCTGTTCAGCTATCGAAGAAGCGAAGTTAGGCCAAATGATTTTGAAATGGCCCGAAACTTCTTGTGTACTCTTCTTTTGGCTGTCTTGAAGAATCTTGCAGTTTTTCTTTGATTCTGACAATATTTAATTTTTGGAAGTAGCGTTGCCTATTTATGGTAGGCTGCAGCTTCATGTAGCTTTCTTGATGTTGAGGAGGCAAAGTGACATTTTTGTTGTCAACAGTTCTTCTCTCACACAAAAAGAGGATTAGAAACTATGCTACAAAGATTCATTTTACTTCTCTTTGCAAGGTAATGACCAGTCGGCAGTAATTCTTAGCCTCTCCGAAGGTCTCCAGAATCTTTCTTTGTTTTCTTTCCATAAGGAAGGAATAAGGATGATGTTTCTTCAATTCTGATGTAAATGTCATTCAAGAAAATTCTCACGAAGTGGTGAAGAATTATTAAGATTGATAAATGAGATTACATTCAAAGAAGGATGACGGTGTTCAGCTATCATCTTTCAATCAAGTCAAACATGGTCCCCGAAGACAGCAACTCTGCTTTGTCCTTCCTTTCTCTTTAAATCTTTTATTTTTAGATTCTCCTTTGTATTCGATCTTCTAAGCCCGATGAAGGGGTTGTATCAAAAATTCTAAACAACTTGCATTTAGAAGGTGAGGCACGTAGAAATCATGTAAAAATAAAAGCAAGAGTGACTTTTCAAATGTACCATCTAACACATGTGCAAGTCACTCTTATGTCTTCTTATAATTTGTTGAAATTGAATAAAATAAGCATTCTATGCTCATTTTTCAAATTTCTGCAGAACAATGCCGCGTAACCATGCAGTTGAAAGAATTTAGCCGATGTAATTTGCCAATTTGTTAAGTTTTGTATATTGAGTCATATTTTCTTTTATTTGATCTATTATGCGATTGTTATCATATTTCAAGCATAATCTACCCAGTTTACTTACATTTTAATTTTGTTGATCTTATCTGTCAATTATTCTTATTTGAAACACATGCATTGTTGTCTATATTGAACTATTTACCGGGTTATCATAACCTGACTCAATTACCTTTGGTACTGTAGGTATTGACCCCATTGTCCCTAAGGAGGAGCTTGAGACGGCAACTGAGGTGCCGCAATATATTGGCGAGTAGTCCGCTGACGATGTCATCTAAACATTGTTTTATCATTGAGTTGTATATCACTCTTTGGGGAGCCGAATTATGTATTTTGGTTTTTTGGGGGTTTTGTTATCTTTTGTATATCTGTTTGAGTTACATTGGTGTTATTCTGTAAAGGCAGTGTTGGGTTGTAATTAATACACTTTTAGTATCTTTTGTGTATATATTGTAACTTCAATTATAATGCCAATGCTCTTTTGGAATATGTGTACTCTAATATTTGCCCCACTCATTTATGTTTAACTTTATTCATGTCTATTGTCGATTACCATCAACTTCTGCTAAATCATTCAAATACATGTGAGATAAGCTTGTTTCATCTTCATTGTGGAAACTTGTGGGAATCACAAGTGCGCGCGGGCCAATTTTTATGGCAATACCCCGTGTGCGCAATTGCTGCCTCGGAATGTGGACCGTTCACAGTAAACTGGTCCGGGGTCGTCATGAACGTCTCCTAAGATTCTTTCTTTATCTCCACCTCTTAACTCTTTAATGGCTTTTTATGGTGTTAGCTTTCACCATGAGTCCCTATTTAATTCAATGTAAACAAACACACTTGAGATTAGCTCCAGGAGAGAAAAATATTTACCTATGGAAATACCTGCATGCGGATGTCATCATCTGATGGGCATGGTAGTGTGGGCATGTAAAAAAGGTGAACTCTTTTGAATATAAAGGTGGTTACCATGACAACAGGTTTGAGATGGAGAAAACTACCCCCTTTAGCATGTTTGTTTGCATAAGGGGAGGAGTGAAGTAAAATAAATGATCAAATCAAGAGTAGGAAAAAGATATGAGGTTGAGAGTAAAAGATACTAAATGATAAAAGAATTACTCTTCTCTGAGTTAAAGTTTTTTTTATCATTTAGTCCCTTTTAAGAGTAGCTTTTTATTATTTAGGACATGTTTGGGTACCGTCCTCAGAGAGGAACCCTCTCCAGTTCAGAAGAAAAAACCCACATTTGGGTGAAGAGAGGAATTTCGAAACCTCCCAACCCCTCAAAAATGTATGTTTCCTTGGTCTCCACCTCTCTACATAGAATTTTGAAAATACACAAAATGGAAGAACTTCTCAAAAATGCTTAGCAATAGTAACTCCATACGGTCATGTATAAAAGACTGTTTGTTTTTCAAACATCTGTAATTCTTGGGATCCTCAAGCAACATCCGAACCGATAATTATGCTTAAACCACCCAAAACATGTAGGTGGTCAAACATTAGTCGTCGTTTCATGAAAGATTTTGAGCAAAAATGTCCAAACAAATAAATGACCATTTCTAGATTTCTGTGTGCCTATTCGCACAATCTAAACCGTAAAGGGTCTTGAGAAGGCCAATTATAACTATGGAGTTTAATCTGGGAGTTTGATTCATCATGGATAATGAAATAATTGAGAAAGCTTCAAGACATCTTCCATGCATGCAAAAAATGTGATGCTTGTAGTAGACCGCTCTTGTCCAATATGTGATTCATGTGGGCTACTAATTAAGGATTTGAACCGTTAATGATTTTTTCAATAGGTAAAAAATTGTATGGGTCAAATATTAGTTGTACATCATAGATTTGAGAAATTTTCAAAAAGTCTAGAACCTGAAAATTGCATTTTTTTTCGGGGTTCATTTGGAAAATCAAAATCATCAATGATCTTTAAGACTGCCCATCAAAATTAAGGCCTCCATTCATCACGGATTATGAGAAATTTGTGACCGTTGGATGCAATAACTCCTTTTCTAAGAAATCCTGGGTGTTTGCCAAGCATGGAATGTGGTGATTCTCTCCCCTCAGAAATCCTACCATATTTCCAGGGTAATGAAGGAAATAAAGGAAGCCTCTCTCCAGAGGATTCCTATCCCAACAAGGAAGGTACCCAAATGTACATTATCTTTTACCTCGATTCCTTGTCTTTTATTTTCTTTTTATTTTTACTTTTCATTTTAGGAATATTTACAAAGAAATTAGTCCTAAATCTTAATTAGACGAATTGACTAAGAAAGACACTAAAATGTCGAATTAGAGTGTCATACAAAGCCAAAAGACCAATTTGCCTCAGAATAATATCGTTAGGACTATTTTAAAAAATCCTTATCTTTCTTCCCCGGACGATGCCATTAGGCTCCCTTAAAAACTTTTCCTCTTCTTCCCACCCTTGGCCGATCTTCATTTCTCGCCTAGAAAAAAAAATTAATTGTCTACTCTCGTTTCTCCTCTTTTGCTCTCTGCGACTCAAAACCTCTTTTTTCCTGTAATCTCTCCTTTCCAAAAATATGGTGAAGAGAGTGAGAAAACTCACATCAGTCATGTCTTTTAGTTGCAATGACTACAGAGTGGCGGCGAGGAAGAGTAATAGAGACCACAAAGGGGAGCACGGGTAATGGAGGAGAAAATTATAGTGCAAGTGGAACAATGAGCGCGGGAAGCCAAATATGAGGAGCACTAAGGAAGATCGTTCATGTCTGCCAGCCACCTAATTGAGAATTGTGAAGAAGGGGAGAAGGCGAGAGATCGATGAAGAAGAGAGGAAAAGTCGTAAAGAGGGATTTTTTTTTTTGAATGGGCCTTGTTCCGAGGAAGAAGCAAGAAATTGGAAAATGACTTTTTACAAAGGAGAGATTGTTGGAAGTAAGAGGTTTCAAGTTGCAAAGAGCAAAATGTGAGAGAGAAGACGATGGATTTCTTTTTCCTAGGCAAGAAATGAAGATTGGTGATAAGTCCACAAAATTGCACTTTAATTCATAATTTTATGTAGGATTGTGGACTTAATTAGGACCAATTGCATTCAATTTCAAAGGATCACATTATTGCATGCATATGAGCATCAAAGTTGGAATTTTAGTCAAAATCATTAATCCTGCATGTATTTTATGAAATCAATGGTCTGCATTATCCTAGTGTCACACAAATTAGGCTTTTGGTTTTTAACATGCATCAATTTTGACACCAGTTCATGGTTCATGATGAATTAGGCACTAAGATGCATTGATTTGGGTCCCATGCATGAGATTCAAGAGTTTTATGCTATTAGTTATCATTAAAGTATTATTTTTGTCTTTGTAAGAAATTATCACAAATTTCGGGCCCACTTGGAAAGAAATTGAGAGGAGAAGAATAGAAGGAAGGAAAGAAAAATAATATAATGTGGACCACACCTTTATTGGGCTGAATCCCAATGCATGCACAAAAAGGGTGGGGCCCACTTAGTTTCTCATTCAAAATTATCTCAAAAGGTCTCTCTCCTTAGTGTTTCCAAAACTTAGCAATCTCTTACCTTCTCTCCAAGATTTGAAATTCAAATTCAAGCAAGAAATTAATGGAAGTGGATCAAAGGGAGATTTGAAACTGATGGACCCGCTTCTTGTTGCACTCACGGCGGTACCGGGGCCAACGGACGTGAGAGTCCGTCAGGTCCAACCCTTTTGCGGCCGAAGGCTGTGAAGCGAGCATCAACATTTTTTTTGTACGGGTATGCCAGATTTTCTATTCTACTTGGAATTGTAAGTAGTAGTCCGGATATCCACCTTCGCAAATAGAAAAGGAAATCAACTTTTTTCTAGTTTTTCATTGCACGTATATAAGAAAAGAGACACATTTGTTTTGAATGCTGTAAAAGGCGATTTCATTTATTTTGCCGTAAAAGGCGATTTTTGCCGTGAAAGGCGATGTTTGCCATAAAAGGCGATTTTTTCCGTGAAAGGCGATGTTTGCCATAAAAGGCGATTTTTTCTGTGAAAGGCGATGTTTGCCGTAAAATGCGATTTTTTCCCGTGAAAAGCGATTTGCAATTGTTATCAATAATAAAAGACAAGAGTTGTGATTTTTTTTATGTCTCTTTAAATAATACAAAATACAATGAAAAGCAAGAAAAGTGGGATCTAACTTCTCAGGAGATTGTGGGGACTCGTTCAAATTGACGATCGCAAGTTGTATGTGGACTTCGCCATCATCCTTCAGATGAGAATAGGGGGTGCTCTTGATTCGCTTGGCTCTGCTTAAACCTCATATTTTTAGAGGATAAAAACCAAGAGGAGGTCCTATATCCATTAAAAAGCTAAGTAGACGGGCTGAAAAGTCACATCTAAGCCATGGAGACAGAAGGAGAAGGCCTTGGGGGGTCGCCCTCCAATGGACTTTGGTCACCTTGTAGCAGTGGTTGGTGCAGGAGATTGGTGTGTGTGTGTCCATTCAAATTGTTCATATGGTGGGCCCCATCAGTTGTTTTGTATGGTATCTCCACGCTAGGGAGCAAAAGTATGTCTTATATATATAGAGGCCAGCTCCTCTAAGCTCAAGCTTAGGTTAAGGTAAACTCAAGTGTGTGGTGGGGCCACTTGGGGACCTACATGGGGATGGGGGAGGGGAGATTTCAAGGACTCCCTACGATCTTCCTCCTTACAAAAAATCAGCCACAACCATAATTTCTATCATCTTCATATGGGCCCAAGAGTTTAATGGTCAACAATCCATTCGGATTGATATATAGTCAATCCAACGGTCCAGTAAATTCGAATCGTACGGAGAGCTGGTGGACATGTGCAATTTAAGGGGGTCATGTGTTTGACCCATTTGGATGGACCAAAGGTGGGCCCCACAAGCACGAGCTTACAAAATTTTGGTAAGATCCGAATTTATAGAGGCCAGCTCTCCTAAGCTCAAGCTTAGGATAAGGTAAGCTCCAGTGTATGGTGGGGCCCACTTGGGGACCTACATGGGGATGGGGGTGGGGGGGATTTCAAGGACTCCCTATGATCTTTCTCCCTGCAAAAAATCACCCCCAATCGTAATTTCTATCATCTTCATATGGGCCCAAGAGTTTAGTGGTCAACAATCCATTCGGATTGATATATAGTCAATCCAACGGTCCAGTAAATTCGGATCTTACCGAAAGTTGATGGACATGTGCAATTTAAGGGAGTCATGTGTTTGGCCCATTTGGATGGACCAAAGGTGGGCCCCAGAAGCATGAGCTTACGAAATTTTCTCCCTAAGCTCGAGCTTAAGGGAGCCTTGGCCTTATATATATTTATTTATTTATTTAAGCTTCCCTTATCATCTTACGGTACAATCCGCCTACTGGGGACCACTTAGGACCCCACAATTTCTAGTTCCTATTACTCTCTGTATTCATACATACATTGCAATGCATGCATGCATGCATGAATGAAACTCAGTAAAACCCGAACAACTTTAAATGAATCAAGATGTACTTCCTCTATCCCTAACTAGACTCCTAAACATGATTAAATTCTTTAAAATAACCAAAAGAAACAGAACGAGAACTTTCTTGGATGTCCTAGACAGTCTTCATGATTCTGGTTGTGGTCCCCACATGGACTATGATTTAAGAAAAAAGGCTCCACCACTTTAAAGTGGATCCGTTGGTGACCCAGAGAGTACAGGTCCCTAGTAGATTTGGCCCTAGTTGACCCAGATAATTAGGTCCATGTTCAGCCTGTTTGCCGTAACATTCTGTGAACAGAATTTCTAAGAATTACAGAAACCCCTTGCGGTTTCAAAATTTAATGAACAACCCTTTTATACATAGTAGTAATGAATCTTATTATGGGACTGTTTGGGCCTAACCCTTGTTCTGAACCACTGAAACCCAGCCCTTGCGCGTCTTCTTTGTGCCTTCATAATTCATATTGGTCGATAAACTCCTAGGTAAGTGAAATTATGTGATATTTGTCGATGTCGCCATCAAGATTGATCCTGGCCCTTTTCGGATGTTGGCATTGTGAATTTAGATTTTGGTTGCCACTTTAAAGGGAAATTTGGTCTAAAGTGAAAATATAGATTCTTCAGCCTTGCTTGTGTGTGCTAGGTCAGTAAGAGAGATTGACTCTAATTATCCAATTTTTTTAGAGTTCATATCAGTCTTTCCATCTATTTATGAAGTTTCAGAAACATGTCACCTAATTCTTCACCCTACCTGTTTCAAACTTTCCCTCAATAAATTATTTTGAAAAGCTTTCTTGCTGTTTAGGATACTTTAATGACTAAGGTAAAGGTTCCATCTATATGCATGATCATGTAATATTCATAAATTAATGATGACGATATTTTTTATTCTCTCTCTCTCTCTCTCTCTCTCTCTCTCTCATATTCCGGTTGACATGTACAGTTTTTCTTATTACCCTTAACATTCACTAAATGACATGAGGTATCCAGGTCTTTGGTATTCCACTAATTTGAATATCTTATATTGGTGTAGTCAGTTATGTTGGGAAATGGATTATCAACAGCATACTTGAAACCATATCTCTACAAGTTTGAATCTCTTCTGTAAGTGTAAAAATAATAACTCACAAGATTAAGGGGTGCCTGATAGGACTTATCCAAATGAAAGATGAAGATCAGCTGCCCCAAAGCCTGAAAGGGGAAGAACAAACGGTCAGAGGACCCTGGCCTGAGTGGCGCAAGGCTCTCCGATGCCTAAGTCAGTGTATGAACTGAACAAAGGAAGGAGAGGAAGAAGAGAGGCAGAGTAACAGCTCTAGAGTGTGTTAATTGTGTACCTTGTCATGGAATGTTATCCTATTTATAGAGAACTCTACCTGA
Source organism: Litsea cubeba (assembly GCA_012931725.1). NCBI lineage: Eukaryota > Viridiplantae > Streptophyta > Magnoliopsida > Laurales > Lauraceae > Litsea > Litsea cubeba. The sequence goes on along the minus strand of CM022946.1, from coordinate 46,803,773 downwards.
TATCTTGGAGTGGGCCCCCTGATTTGACAGGGAAGCTGTCATTAGCACACAAAGTAATAAATGCGGGTCCATCACAGCCCACAAAGCATTTATTGCCAGTCCGATCAGCCCACATTGCATTAAATGCATGTCATGTTGGGCCTGATCGTGTTGGACGCCTTTGGCGGTAGAGGTCCCATCGGATCCATCCACGGGCTCTGCCCTGATTTTGCTACAGCCGTTGGATGCCGCCTTGTCAGAGATGTGGCGAAAATTGTGGACGGCTGGGATGGCCCATTTGTCTCACTGGCTCGCGACCCTACTCTGCCACGTGTCCTGTGATGTGGCGGGCGTGGGGGCGAGACCAAGGATTTTTCTTCATCTCGGCTTCTGTCCCGGCTTCTTTGGCCGGGGTCAGGTGCACAGCCGAGGTCAGCCTTGGTAGCCGAGCTCAGCATGGGCAGCCGAAGTCAGTCTGGTTTCGGCTGAGGCCTTTATCCCGGCGGCCGAGATGTGTCTGGGCGGCACGTGGGCGCGCTAATTGTCATCTTATAGCCGAGATCAGCATAATCCTGGTGTCTTTGAAAATCTCCCCACACAATTGCCCCCTAGCTTGTGACTTCTTAGGGGCCCTAGCCTTTAGAGGTCAGAAGCTAGAGAGTCCGTCTGGAGATGTTTGATCATTGCTCGGCACCGCCTCGACTTCTTTGAGGTAGTCAATGTCGCGTCCTGTTCACCCCGGGAAACGAACCGGGAGCTATACGTGTCGCTTCCTTACTAACTGTGTCGTCAAATTGATGAGACAGGCGCGGATCGCGATACTGTCTTTTCAAATTCTTGGATGACGCCCAAGGAGGGCTTCCTTCCCCTATAAATAGGGTCGTCTTCCTCCGTTTTACTTTCTCTATCTTTTCTTCTGATTTTCTTTGCCTCCGCCTTTGATCCATGTTCCGGTCTTCGTCCTTCTTCTCAAGATCTTCCCATAGGCTCAGGCGAGGACGACCGCAAGGCGTGCCCAGGGTGATTCCTGTTTCCTGACTCGCCCCTCTTTTCCAGTAAGTGACTTCGTGCCCCTGTCTTTTTAGGGTTTTCCTTAGGGCTTTTTATTTTCGCCTTTCCTCCTCCTAGGCTGTAGGAATGGCCAGTCCTAGGTTTCAGTTAGAGACACCTGAGGGCATGGCTAGGTTTAGGGCGGCGTATAATATTTTAGAGGGGGTCCGCCTCAGGCTGGCGACTCCCTATGACCATGCCCTACGCTGCTGGTCCAGCAGCTGGATGTCGTTCCCCTTGATCTCTGTGATCGAGGGCGGGGTTAGATTTCCCCTACATCCCCTGCTCAGGGCCTGCCTCAGCGCTTGGTCTCTTGCCCCTTGCCAACTGATGCCCAACGGCTACAAGGTCGTCATGGGCACGGCAAAATTAAATGAGATTTTGGAGATCAACCTTGGTGTCCACGACATCGAGGATGTGTACAATATCTGTAAGGCTGGGGGAGGTAACTACTATCTTCGGGTGAAGCAGCTCCGAAAGGGCTTCGTCCTGGCCTTAGAGGATTCGGGTAAGAACGCCGAGGACGACCTATTCTGTATCTCGGGGGACTAGGAGTTTAGCACCGGTGAGGACAGGACGCTCAGGGTCCCTCGCCACCTCGGGGCTATTCCAAGTAAACATCGCCTCTTCATTATGCTCATTTCGCCTAACTTTCGAATTGCCGAACTGATACTCTTATTTACTGTGCATAACTGCGAGAGAGGCAGCGCCAGCCGAGCGGTAAGCGACGGTTGGAAGAAGAACGTCGCCGACCACAGAAAGGTCAAAAAGTACGCCGGGCACGAGAATAGATCGGCCTGGAAACTGTTAGGCTAAGCGCAAAGGTATCGCAGCCACTACAAGAGGATTGGAGCAGCGCAGGAGAACGAGCTGCAGCCCGATCTCCCTTGTTACTTTGGCCGTGCCTGGGGTATTCCCCTGGCCGATCCTGCCGCAAGCCAAGCTGCGTCTGGTGCTGAGGCATCTTCTTCCGCCAGTTCGGAGTCTTTGAGCTTGAGGGAGGCTGTGGAGGCCTATACGTCTGATCAAGAAGAGATGATGGAAGGCAGTTTGCGAGTGCCAGGAACCAAGGATCTGGCAGCTAAGTTCAGGCGCGGGTCTTCATCTTCTGCAACGCCTTCTTCTACCAGCGCCCACGCGGCTTCAGGCTCGGGGCGCGTTGTTGTTTCTTCCGCCCTCGTCATTACACCGAGCAAGGGGGCGCAAAGACGCTCTCCGGATCACACAAGGGATGGGTCTCTGGCCAGAAAGAGGTCCAAGGTGGGGGAGAAAGACTCGGGGGCCGAGCAGGCTTTTAAAGGCAAGGCGCCTGCACGTGCTCCTGGAGGTAAGGCTCCCCTTGAAAAGAGTGCGCCAGCGAGCATAGCCGCCGCCGAGACGGTTCTCGATCTCAGTGTCCCTTCAGGGCAAGGGTCCGGATCGGCCTCCGGACCTCGCGCTGCCCCGGCAGTGTGGAGGCCGAGGCTGGAGACTCAGCCTGGGAAGCCCTTAAATGTGGAGGACCGGGTATTGGGGAACCCTCTCGTCATCGGGCCTCTCGCCAAAGCCTGTGCCCTCCCGCGTGACATGGAGCAGCACACGAAGTTCGACAACGAGAGTCTGCTGGCCTCGGCGATCCAGGCTGCTCTTCTGGTGAGTATTCCTGATGCTCTTGTGATATACTTTGTTTCGGCTGCCCCCGTCTGATTCGTTTTCTTTTGCAGAATGTGCAGAGGCTTCAGTTGGTGGTGGAAAGGAGCGATAAAAACGTCTCCAGGATCGCTCAACTGGAGTCCGAGAGGGAGAAGGTGAGGAAGCAGCTGGCGGACTTAAAGAAAAGCAACGCCGAGATGAATGCATAGCTGGAGGTGACATTGGTCAGCAACACCAATCTCACATAGACGATCCACCAGCTGAGGGGTGAGATCTGGGTGAAGACGAAAAGGCTGGCCGAGCTGGAGACAGAGCTGGCAAAGCTGAAGGCAGAGTCGGCAGCAGAATCGACGAGGCAGCGTGCCGAAGTGCTCGCTACTCGTGCCGAAGTGGAGAAGCTTGAGAGGGAAAACGCCGAACTGAAGGCTCGACATGTCGAAGTGGAGCGGCTGCGGAAGGAAAATGCTGACCTTAAGTCCTCACTGCAGGTCGAGGCCCAAGCCGCCTTTCAGAAGGGAGTGGACCAGGCCACGGAGGAGTATGAAAGACAGGTGGAGGAGATAACCTCCATTCTGTTCGAGGAGGGATGTCTGGTCACATTGAGACAGGTGGGGGTTCCTGAAGACCACTCGGTTTATCAGAACCTGCCGAAGTACTGTGGCCCAGAACCCGAGCCGAGTCCCGCTCCGCCGACTGAGAGTGCCCAGGTTGGAGCTCCTGCTGCTGATCCTCTCATGGACGGTGCTCCACCTATTCCTCCAGCGGACGGTGCTCCATCCCCCCCGCCTGCGGGTGATGCTCTATCTGCCCCTCCTTCAAGTGATGCTCCAGAGACAGTCGTGGGTGCAGCCGAGACCGCCGGCCCTTCGGAAAAGCAATGAGGGCGCTCACCAAGTTGCCGAGGTTCTTGCACCCTCATGAACATTGTATTTTTCATGCTTTCAATTTGTAGCCTTTTCACTCTTTTGAAATGTAATGTGAATCAGCTTGTAATCTCATTCCCTTTAAATGAAAAGTCAAGTTGTCCAATTGAGCTTTCTTCTTTCTTCTTTTTGAGTTCGACTTCTTTGTGTTTGAGTCCAACTGAATGTTGTGACATGAGAGTTCTGAGTTGGAAAGAGGATTCCCAACGGTCTTCATGGTTATTCTCTCCGATATCCCGCATCCCGAGGCTCATAAATAGCATTAAATACAGCGGTACGGCCGATGTGGAAAACGAGCAGATGGCTCCACGTGTCACCATCGGAACCGTCAGTCAATTTGTTGAAAACATGCGCTCCACGCGAGGCATGGGAGACCTCTCCCCATTAATGGGCCCTTGAGTACCGAGCCCTTCTTCCTCCTATAAGTAGGGGGGTAAGTCTGCTGCCATGAGAGAGTAAAAAGGAAAACCTGAACCAGTAGCACTTCATAGTCATGAGGACCCATCTGCCCCTGCCAGATACTCTGGTAGTTTCACCCTTTAGAAGTAGCTTAGGTATCTTCACCCTAAGTGAATCTTCTGCGAATGAACACAACTCCTTCCGAGCACTGTCCTTGGTGGTCGTGGTCTGCGCGTTCTCTGAATATGGTCCCCATGGACCACGCGTTCTCTAAACGCGGGTCCACGACTAACTCCCACCTATGCGGCTGCGAGGAGATCAACTCCTGTCGATGCGGCTAGGAGTTGGTTGCACGCTTGATCCTACAGGGTCTTGTGTGGCATTGAGGACAAGATCGAGAAGCCTCCGGGCTGAGGATCAATGAAAATCAGAGTCTCCGAGTAGCGGACCAGTGAAGATCAGAATCTCCGAGCTTCCCTTCTTTTTCTGTTTTCAGAGGACTGCGAGCCTCCTTATTATATTTTGCTTTTCTGCAACTTATGTAATGAGGAAAATACACTTAATAAAAAATAAAGTTTCTAATCCAAATGAACTGTGTATTCTGTATCTCTGCAATTTCTTGCTTTTCTCTTCACTTTACTGCTTTTTTATGCATTTTACTGCTTGCACTGCTCTTTCCTTTAAAGACAGCTATTGGCCGAGATGAGCCCAGAATTTCGAAGATCTCGGCTGTGCGAGCCCGGGTCCGGGATTGATCTCGGGGGGTGTATGAACCAAGAGTTTTGGGGGCGACTGGGTGTATGAACCCTAAGTCAGTCCCTGGGTGAGTGAACCCAAAGTTTGAGGAAGACTAGGTGTATGAACCCGAGGTCAGTCCCAGGGTGTATGAACCCAAAGTTTAGGGAAGACTGGGTGTATGAACCCGAGGTCAGTCCCAGGGTGTATGAACCCGGAGTTTTAGAAGTGACTGGGTATATGAACCCTAAGTCAGTCCCTGGGTGCGTGAACCCAGAGTTTAGGGAAGACTGGGTGTATGAACCCGGAGTTTTAGGAACGACTGGGTGTATGAACCCTAAGTCAGTCCCTGGGTGTGTGAACCCAAAGTTTAGGGAAGACTGGGTGTATAAACCCGAGGTCAGTCCCAGGGTGTATGAACCCGGAGTTTTAGGAGTGACTGGGTGTATGAACCCTAAGTCAGTCCTGCTGGGATTGGTGTATGCCCTAAAGCCCACTAACTGCACTCTCATTCTTTGTTACTGGATATTTACTGGTTATTTAATGGAATGACTCTTTTATGCTGAAACATGTATATATGTATGGTTATGTAAGGCCCATTGTTTCTAGTAAATGAATTAGGTGTGTAGTGTCTACACACAGATAGGTCTAATTCATGGACACTGGAAACATCATATTTGTTCATAACTGAGAGATGGAGCTGGGCACTTTATCTTGGTATAAGTTATAATGAGAGACTCTCCTGTATTCAGGGTGACTTACCTAAGTCATGGGAGGGCTTTCCCGGATTTATCTCATTAGTGCATATGCAATGCATTGAACAGGACCATGGTAGGTGTGATCTCTAAAATAGTACTATCACAGAGAGAGATCAAGTCACCTCATGCTACTGAGTGACCGGTGCTCTTAATCTTGAGCATTTGTGGATGAACTGACGAAGTCAAGTTCTTGTGCTTTAATTCACTATGGATGAGATTCTTTTCATGGGTCAACAGCTCTGTGTTTTGGGTACTCGGACTTGATTGGTTGGGACGTGCAGATGCAATATAGAATCTATGCCATCTACTGATGGAATGATCGTCCCCTTAGAATTATCCGATTAATCATCAAAATCTAAGATCTTAGTATATGGATGTTCCATATGGATATTGAACTTGTGGGTCGCTCCCTGGACCAAGAGAATGATATCTGGATGATGATTATGTTAAGGATATGAAGTTCTAAGGTTTAGATGTAATCGGGAAGGTTGATAGTACATGTGATAACCTGACTCAATTATGGATGTTACATAGAGGGGCATTCAGGTCATTACACTTAGTAGGTCGAAGATAACCGTCAATTTTATGACGAGCTTATTATAATATATATTTGTCCTTGGAGTTCAACCATAACTCTTTAGTGGAATGAGTTAAGGTTAAAATGGTCTTAATGTTGCTATGGGTTTAGCATGGACATTTTGGTCATTTTGGGAGCCAATGGCAAATATGTCTTTTGGTCCCTTCTCTAGTCACTTTCCAAGATTAGCATGGTTTCCTAAAATGTTTAGATAACATTTGGATGAATTTATTTTAGTGGAAAAATAATTTTGAGTTTAAATTCAAATAGGCCTTTGATGGCATACATGAATTTAATTCTAGATAAATTATATGTGGGCCATGGTGTGCATTATCATGAGGGACGTTCATAATAGGATTTCCCTGGGTAAGGTTTCCAATTTTGAGTAGGTCTCTCTACTTGGAAAGTTGGACTCCTCTTTGGATTAGTATTCCTATGAGAAAGTTTCCTTTTTGGATTAGGAACTTAAAATTAGTAAGTGTTGTACAACTAGGATTACTAATTGCATGGGAAGTCCCTTAGTTTCCTTTTCTTATTAGAGTGTTTCTAAAAGGAAATAAATCTTTAGATTATACTTTCCTTTAGGACATCTTTGAGAATAAGGAGAGATAACTTTTTGGGAAAGCTTCCACAAAGTTTCTATAAAAGAAACCTCATACCTCTTGGACGTCCAACACAACATAGAGAGGTTAATGCTCCCACACGTCCAGCCCTTGAAGTGTTTTCTTCTTTAGTGAAGAAACTTGTAGGTCTGAGATTTTTCATTAGAGAAATAGTTCTCAATTCCTAGATTAAGATCCCACCATCTTAGCCAATCAGATTTGGAAGTGAGATAGAGGAGAAAATCAAAGGCAACACTACTGTAGAAAATTCCAGCAATTTGTTTGCTAATTGCAAGTCTGAGTTCGGGCCTTTGGATCTATTTTTTCAGAGATTTGAAGTCTACAAATCTTCGATGTAATAGTCTTCTTCATTCTCCTTTAATTATACACTTGTTGGTCATGAATTCATGGAGTTCTCATGCGATCTCCATGGCTGATTTATGCTACTCAAATCAGATTTTTTAAAATATGTCATGTTACAAATTAGCCATGAATGTCTTCCGCTAATTCAGATCTGAATCGCAGTTTCTTTCAAGTCCATGGGTGCGTGAACCCAAAGTTTAGGGAAGACTGGATGTATGAACCCGAGGTCAGTCCCAGGGTGTATGAACCCGAAGCTGCCGAACTCAGATAAGGTGGCACAGATTGATGATAGGGCGAACGCTACTTTTATTGATCATGAGATTCTCATTACATCTTAGAAAAAGAACTTCTTTAGGTGGGATGCATTCCATGGTCTCGGCAACTGCCTGCCTTCCAAGTCTTCGAGTTTGTAGGAAGATCACCCCGCTACCGAAACCACCCTGAACGGGCCATGCCAGTTCGGGGCTAGTTTGCCTTCGTTTGGATCTCTGTCAGCCGGGAGGGTCTTCTTCAGGACCAGCACTCCTACTGAGAAATTCCTCTCCCTGACCCTTTCATTGTATCCTCTGGCTAGCCGTTGCTGGTAGTCGGCCAGTCGTATGGCAGCTGCTTCTCGGCGTTCGTCGGCCAGGTCCGGCTCCATTGCCAGGTTCCTCTCGTTTCGGCCTTGGTCAACAAGTCCTGTTCTCAGGGTAGGGAGGCCAATTTCCAAGGGAATGACCGCCTCCATCCCATAGGCCAGAGAAAAAGGTGTCGCCGAAGTGGAACGCCTCGGGGTTGTCCTGTACGCCCATAATACGCTGGGGAGCTCCTCTACCCATCTTCTTTTCGCCCTGTCCAATCGCTTTTTCAGGCCGTCAAGGAGTACTTTGTTAGAAATTTCGACCTGACCATTGCTTTGTGGGTACGTCGGGGTGGAGTAGTGGTTCCTGATGCCATGCCTTTGACAGAAGTCTCTGAAGAAGTTGGAGTCGAACTGAGTCCCATTGTCCGAGATCAGGGTCCTAGGGATGCCGAACCTCATTATGATGTTTTTCCATACGAGATTCTTGGAGTCCCTCTCAGTGATGGAGGACAACGGTTCAGCCTCTACCCACTTCGTGAAATAGTCTGTGTCAACTATCATCCACCTTTTGTTCCCTAGAGCCCGGTGGAGAGGTCCCACAATGTCTAGCCCCCATTGGGCGAAGGGCCATGGACTAGAGAGGGGGCTCAGGTCCTGTGCTGGCTGATGAAGGGAATGGGAGAACTTCTGGCACTTTTCGCACTTCCTGGCGTATACCTACCCGTCCTTCTGCATATAAGGCCACCAGTAACCTTGGCTTATAGCTCGGTAGGCCAGCGACCGTCCTCCGATGTGGCTCCCGCAGATTCCTTCGTGGATCTCATACAGAAAGTCGTCAACCTTGCTTGGATGGACACATTGGAGGTAGGGACCTGTAAAGGATTTTCTGTAGAGCTTGCCTTCAGGGGATAGCCAGAATCGAGCTACCTTGAGTCTGATTCGGTGAGCTTCGTTCTTATCTTCGGGGAGCTGATCGTCCTTGAGGTAAGAAATGATCGAGTCCATCCAAATCGGGCCGAGATCAAGGCACAGAACCTGCGAGATGAATGGAGCTCCAAGTTTGATCTCGGTATCGACCCAACCTCAACGGTTCTTTTATTTCCTGCTTCGACAATGGAGGCCAGGTTTGCGAGCGCATCAGCATGCGTGTTAGTATCTCTGGAGATCTGTCCGACCTCGACTGTCTGGAAATGAGCGAGCAGTTTCTTTACGAGGACTAAGTAGGCCGCCATCCTGTCATCCCAGGCTTGGTAGTCTCCAGTTAGCTGGCTAGTTACCAGTTGTGAATCGCTGAAGACCACCAATTACCGGGCTTCGAGGATTCGGGCACTGTTCAGTCCTGCAATCAGAGCTTCGTACTCGGCTTCATTTTTCGTTGCTTTGAAGTCCAAGGTCAAGGCTTGTTCTATGACCAGTCCTTCTGGCGATTGGAGGACTATGCCCGCGCCAGCTCTCTTGGAGGTAGACGAGCCGTCGACGAAGACTCTCCATGTCGAGTTAAGGACGTGGCTCTGAGAAAGTTCATCGACCTCGGTGACTTCATTCTCATGCCCTATGCCCCCTAGTTCGGTGCCGGGCTGGGCCGAAGCCGAGCTCGGAGAGACGAACTCAACAATGAAATCTGCCAGGATTTGGGCTTTGATCGCAGTCCTGGGACGGTACTGAATGTCGTACTGCCCCAATTCGACCGCCCACTTTGATATTCTTCCTTAAAAGTCATCTTTTTTTAAGATGGACCGGAGTGGATGCTCCGTAATAACCACAATGGTGTGGGATTGAAAATAGTGAGAGAGCTTGAGGGAGGCACTGACCAGTGCCAGCGCGAGCTTCTCAAGCAAAAGGTATCTGGTCTCGGCATCGAGGAGGATCTTGCTCGTGTAATAGATTGGCTTTTGTATTTCGTCGTCCTCTCTGATGAGGACAGAGCTCACCGCGTGATCCGAGACCGCCAGATACAAATATAATGTCTCCCTCTGAGTTGGGGTAGAGAGCAAAGGTGGTGAAGAAAGATAAGTTTTGAGTGCTTGCAATGCTTGGTCGCACTCAGGGGTCCACTGAAATTTTAAATTTCTTCTTAAGAGCTGAAAGAAAGGCCGGCACTTATCTGATGATCTGCTGATGAATCGGTTGAGTGCGGCGGCCATGCCAGTTAGCTTTTGGACCTCCTTGGTAGTAGTCGGGCTCTGGATTCCCAAGATCGCCGTGATCTGGTCTGGATTGGCCTTTATCCCCCTCCGCGTCACTACACTTCCAAGGAATTTGCCAAAAGCGATGCCGAAAGCGCATTTGGAGGCTTTCAACTTAAGCTTGAACTCTCTGAGGATGCCGAAGACTTGAGCCAGGTCCGCTAGGTGGTCGTGAGACTGCTTGGATTTGACAACCATGTCGTCAATGTAGACTTCGATGGTTTTGCCGAGCTGAGCCTGGAACATCTTTGTGACAAGACACTGGTAGGTTGCCCCCGCGTTCTTTAATCCAAAAGGCATCACCTTGTAACAGTAAGTGCCGCGGGGGGTTATGAATGCAGTCTTCTCCTCATCCGGCTCAAACATCGGGATCTGGTGGTAGCCTCGATAAGCATCGAGGAAGCTCATCCTATCATGGCTAGCAGTGGCGTCAATCATCTGATCAATTTTCGGAAGCGGGAAGCTGTCCTTCAGGCAAGTTCTGTTGAGGTCGGTGAAATCGACGCACACCCTCCACTTGCCAGTTTTCTTCTTGACCACCACTGTATTGGCTAGCCAGACCGGGTATTGGATCTCCCTGATTGCGCCTGCCTCTAGCAGCCTGTCGACCTCCTCGGCCACGGCTTCTGTCTGATGCAACCCTGTCCTGCGGGCCCTCTGCACCACTGGCTTGTGGTTGGGATCTGCGTTCAGCATGTGGCACATAACCTCAGGGTCGATCCCAGGCATTTTGCTTGGAGTCCAGGCGAAGACGTCTCTGTTCTGCATCAAGAATCTTGAGAGCTCGGTCCTCTCGGGGTCGGGAAGCTGGCTGCCGATCAGGAAGAATCTGTCTGGGTCAAGTGGATCGATCCTGACTTCGGTTAGATCTTCGACGCTCTTCTTCTTAGGATCCCGGCTGATCTCGTCCAGCTCCCTCTAGAGTTCTGCCATATGCACCTGCCCCGGTTCCTTTTCCCCAAGGACTACGGCCATCATACATTGCCTGGCCAGCTGCTGATCCCCGTCCACAGTAATCACTTCTATCCTGCCCTCCTTGTCCTCAAGCAAGAACTTCAGCTTCTGGTGGAAAGCGGAGCGAACTGCTTCTATCCTGTGGAGCCACGTCCTGCCCATAATAGCATTGTAGGGGGAAGGGGCGTCCACTACTAAGAAGTCGGTCATCACAGAGGCTCCGCCCACCCTGGTCTCCAGAGTGATCTTTCCTTTAGAGTAGACAGGTTTGGCGCTGGACCCTATTAGGGGCGTACGGGCCTCTTTCAAATCAGCCTCCGAGAGTCCCATCTTCTTGAAGCATCCATAGTAAAGGATTTCGGATGAACTGCCAGAGTTGACGAGGATCCTCTTCACTGTGAAGTCCCGGAGCTTCAGCGTTAGGAGCAGAGGATCATTGTGGGGAAGCTGCACTCCTTCGAGGTCCTTATCTGAAAACGAGATAGCTGGGCGCTCGCGCCGTGCTCTCTTGGACACTGGTCGAGCTCGGCCCTCAGCACCTCTTTCCCATGAGAGGCCTGCCTGGCCTCGGCACGAGCCTGGGTGCTGCCCCTAGGGGAGGGAGAAGGCACTGAGGGTACCAGATGGCTGACATTGATGTTCTTTTCATATTCGTCGCTGTCTGGGTCCTTGTCAGCCCTCTGATGAGTTCGGCCGCTGCCAGCATCTCTTGTCTTGATGTATTCCTCTAGGTGGCCTTCCTTGGCAAGCTTCTCCAGGTGAGACTTCAGGATCCTGCACTCCTCGGTTTTATGCCCATTCTGCTTATGGTAGGCGCAAAACCTGTCCTAGTCACGGGAGGAGGGGTCGCCCTGCATGGGCTGAGGCCAGCTGAAGAATGGCCTGTGCTTGATCTTGTTCATGATCCGATGGATCGGCTCCTTGAAGATGGTACTCACAGCTTGATAGGAATTAGAGGGAGGCCTGGGCTTCCTGCTGCCCCCAGATTTGGACGATGGGGTCTTTGCCGAGGTCGAAATCCAAGCTTGGTTCGGCTCTTCTTTCCGGAAAAGCTTATTGTCCTTCTTATGGGGCTGTTTTCCCTTATCCTTGTGTCCCGCGCCGTGGCTTTCCTGGGCCCAAATATTATCTTCCTCCTGGGCGATATAGCGTTTTATCCTGGACATCAAGGCTGGCACGGAGGTTACAGGGTCTCCGGGCAGGTCTTTCTTGAGCTCGTTTCCTGGTAACAGAGCATTTTGGAAGGCAAAAACTGCCACTTCATCCTTGGAAACTTCGATTTGGCTGTAAGTCGCCCAGAACCGTTTGGCGAACTGGGTGATGCTCTCGCCCTGCTTTATCTTCAGGGCAAGTATATCAGCATCGGTCTTGGGGACGACACTGTAGGCCTGAAACTTCTTCAAGAAAGAGAGATGGAGCTGTCTCCAACTCGAGATAGATTTCTCCGGGAGGGCGCAGAACCACTTCAGGGGGAGGTCGCCCAGACTGGAGGAGAAGATTTTGCAGTTGAGGTGACCCTCATCCCCCCAAATGGACATCCTCTGAGAGAAATGTCGGAGATGAACGGCAGGATCCGAGACTCCGTCGTAGAGGACGAATCGCAGAATGGAGAACTTCTTGGGCAGGGGAGTCTCCTTGATGTCCCGTGTAAAGGGGGAGACCCCCAGATCGGCGGGGCCATAAATATCTTGCTAGTCTCGGGCGAGCCCAGCCATCTCCAAGTTATGCTGAACCGCCAGCTTAATACGCCTGTCGAGCCATTCCTGCTTGTCGTCCTTCTTTGGTGACAGTGCTTCTAACTTTTGCTTCGAGTGGCCTCGACTGTGATGGTTGCGAGCTCGGCTGTCTTGGCCATGATGGCTTCGACTATTGCTCGAGCCTTCGTCGTAGGCCCGACCGCGCTTTTCATCCATATAAGCTCTCAAATCCTCGTGGGAGGAAGGGACTGCCTTACTCTGGGCGGCTCTCTTCTCGCCTTGGCGCTCGGAGGACTGCCTTAACGAGGTAGCTCCTGCTGCTCTTAGTTGCTGCTGGAGCTGGCGGATTAACTTCTCTTGCTCCTGGATAAGGGCATTTTGAGCTCCGACATCCCCACCGTCAGCGGAGTGTCGTGGACGATGCGATCTATTGACTGCTACAGCTTTGTCCTTCTGGGGACGCTCCTGTCGCCATTCGTCCCGTAGAGGAGGCATGACTTCCTCGCCCGGGGACGAATCCTCAACGTGCTCTGGGAATGGAACTGGCATGAAGATGCGCGAGTCTGGGCTCTCCTCGCCTGCAGACGCGCCAAGCCCAGCCCCGAACCACCTTTGAGGAGGGGCGCCCGCCAACGGGCCCGGTAGCTGGACCATCGCTCTTGAAGACTCTCCGCCTTTCCTAGCTTTTGGAGGCATGGTGCTTGGGAAGATTGGGCTAATACCTTCCCACAGACGGCGCCAGTTGTAAGTGCAAAAATAATAACTCACAAGATTAAGGGGTGCCTAATAGGTCTTATCCAAATAAAAGATGAAGATCAGCCGCCTCAAAGCCTAAAAGGGGAAGAACAAATGGTCAGAGGACCCTGGCCTGAGTGGCGCAAGGCTCTCTGATGCCTAAGTTAGTGTATGAACTGAACAAAGGAAGGAGAGGAAGAATAGAGGCAGAGTAACAGCTCTAGAGTGTGTTAATTGCGTACCTTGTCATGGAATGTTATCCTATTTATAGAGAACTCTACCTGATATCTAGGAGTAGGACCCCTGATTTGACAGGGAAGCTCTCATTAGCCCATAAAGTAATAAATGCGGGTCCATCACAGCCCACAAAGCATTTATTGTCAGTCCGATCAGCCCACATTGCATTAAATGCATGTCATGTTGGGCCTGATCGTGTTGGATGCCTTTGGCGGTAGAGGTCCCATCGGATCCATCCTCAGACTCTGCCCTGATTTGGCTACAGCCGCTGGATGCCGCCTTGTCAGAGATGTGGCGAAGATTGTGGACGGCTGGGATGGCCCATTTATCTCACTGGCTCACGACCCTACTCTGCCACGTGTCCTGTGACGTGGCGGGCGTGCCAGGGATTTTTCTTCATCTCTTCCGTCCCGGCTTCTTCGGCCGGGGTCAGGCGCACAGCCGAGGTCAACCTTGGCAACCGAGCTCGGCATGGGCAGCCGAAGTCAGTCTGGTTTCAGCTGAGGCCTTTATCCCGGCGCCGAGATGTGTCTAGGCGGCACGTGGGCGCGCTAATTGTCATCTTATAGCCGAGATCAGCATAATCCTGGTGTCTTTGAAAATCTCCCCACACATCTTCTATCTGTTTAGTTAATTTTGTTAGTGTAAAGGCTTCTTTTTTTTTCCAGAATGGTTAGTGTAAAGGCTTATTAACAACATACTTTTTGTGCTTTTCTCTTGCAGCTCATATACCTTTATATCTGTACCCATTCCTTAACACTACAAGCAAGACGAGACCATTTGAATATTTGAGGCTAACCAGTTTAGGAGTTATTGGCGCACTTGTAAAGGTAAATTTTGTTTTCATATTTTATACCAAAACAATATAATCCATTGCCCCTTTTCTACTTGATGAAAGAACACCTAGATTTTAAATGGGAAACGTCAATTTTTTTTAAAAGGTAAAAAAAAAAAATCATTGAAATGGGAAAAAAAAGGCCTTGTAATATAAGAGAGGTTTATTTAACAAGATAACAACATCCTGAGACCGACACAAAAATACTGAGATTTACAAACCCTGCTCACAACCTCAAATTTTACAATCATCATCTGGAAACAAAATGGCCAATCCGCCAAAATTGAATCTGATATGACTGCTGAGTGATTTGTATCAGTTATACGTCAGTACTGGGAGTGATATTTTCAACCATGATTATAGGCTTTATGTCACTTTTGTAATTGATTAAGCCTTCTCACTTAGATATTTTGTGGATTTATAGGATATAAGGGCTGCCACTGATATGTGGGGTTGCAAATTTATGCCAGCTTTTGCGTTGAAAGTTCGGTTATGGATCAGACCTCTCTCTGATTGTAGAACTGTAATTTTTGGGTCAAATTTGTATGATCAAGAAGCCACATTTAAGGCCCATCCATAATGCTATTGCTCATCATAGTATATCAGGTTAACAAAATCTCAGTCCTTTGGAGTTTGAACCCTGATTATGCTGCTTTAACAATCTTCACCTTTTTACTTTCACTTGTAACTTAAAATATAAAAGTGTTACCTTGCATGGAAAGTAATTTTGATCATGCACAAATTTTTTGAAAGCAGGGCTCATCCCAAAGTAGGTTTACTGTGTCAATACCAATCAATACTTCTTCTTGTTCAATTTTGTGCTCGCTTTGTTTTGCGGAAGTTCTCCATAACTTGGATTCTCAAAAGATGTTACTTAGATGACAAGACCCCGTGTCCCAGTGAACGGTGCTCACTATTGCAACCTTTGAGCTTTGTGGGTTCAAGTCATGTTACCAGTTGAAGAAAAAAGAAGAATAAAGAAAAAAGATGTTGCACAGACGGTTCTTTTAGGTAGGCTCTTTGTTGTGCCTTTTCAGAAATGAAAAAAGCTATTTCATGAGCCATGACATGTTTTTTTTTTTTTTTTTGCAGACTTATGCAAACCTAGATCTGAAGAAATTTCTGATCTCTTCAAGAATGCTATCATGTTTCTGTACTCGTTCTCTATCTCTGTCATGTTATCTTTTTTATGCCCATCCATTTAGAGGCATCATGGTATTAGATGGGCCCACTTGTTAGTTTTTCATCATATCCATTCTATTGGTTTCTAAAGGTGCACAAAATTGTTACACTATTAGGCCCATCCATTAAGCCTTTCATTCATCATATCATCATCAAAGCCTTATCCCATCTATCTGGGCTTGCTTTATGAGCTCAACTTTTCCCTTTAACCCTATTTAAGACCATATTTGTAACTTTACAATCACTAATTCATTCAAGGTCTTTATTGGACTTTCTATTGTTATTAACCTTGTGGCCCTTTGATACGCTGTACATGGGCTGTTTCCGATCTTAGTGGCATGGGTAAATATCAACTTAAACAACATTCCTTGATTCTCCCTTCTATTGGAGCTACTAGTTAATCTCCGTCTTATGCTCATTCCTAATTTTATCATTTCTAACAGCTACATGCATCCTTCTTTGCATGATATAGTGGTTGTGGATGGATCAAGAGTGATATGAATGTGAAATTTGAGAAATGGTTGGGGAAGCTTTAGAATCAAAGGGCTTAAAAATAAGTCGTACAAAGATGGAATATAAGTTGTAACTTCAATGGGAATGTGTAAAGCGCCGAAAGTACTATGAAAATTGAAACTTAAGAGATACCACAAAGAGATTCTTTCTGATACCTTGGCTTAATATTAGTAAGGATGTAGAAATTGAGAAGATGTTAGATAAAGGATAAGAAAAGGATGGCTGAAGTGGAGACTTACTTCGGGAGTGCTTTGTGATCGCGCATACCAACAAAATTGAAGGAAAAACTTTGCAAGATAGCTATGACCTATGGAATATAATGTTGACCGATCAAGAAGCAACACATGCACAAAATGAGTATAACAAAGATAAGAATATTCAGATGGATGTATGGTAGAACTAGGAAAGCTAGAATTAGAAATGAGTGCTTTCGGGAGCTTTTACGGGTAACATCAATCGGTGATAAATTTAGAGAAACTCCTTTGAGATAGTTTGGACATGTCCAATATAGGCCAGTAATGACACCACTGGGGAAAAGTTTTTCTATGGAGGTCAATGGCCCCACCATGGGCGTGGATCACATGGAGAGAGAGGGCTGGACGTCCACCTCTTCTTTTGAAACCATTTGAATTTCTTAGCTCTGAAATCTCTTTCAAATTCGATCTTCTTAGCCTTTTTGAATTTCAAATTTCAAACTTAGAGTGTCCACAATTTCTACATCAACATGAGAGGGTTTTTTTTTTTTTTTTTTTTTTTTGAGATTTTGTGAGCTGAGTGGGCCCCACCTTGGCCATCCCTCATATGGATTGGAGAAAGTTCTCCCTTGGACGTCCAAGGTTGTTGGTGGGTCCTCTGGTATTTCTTCTATTCTTCTTTCTTTATCTTTCTTGGATAGGACTTTTCTTTACTCTTAACTCAATGAGACGAGAGATTATGATTCTTTTGGAAGCTTCCTTTGAATGAGAGCAAGAGAGTGTGGCGTCCAAGAGTGTGCGTTGACTGTGACTCTCTTGCCATTTGAATTTCGAGCACATCTCTTCTGTATGTGAAAAGTCTTCTAATTTCAGGACTGTCTTTAGGCAATTTCTTGGAATCTTCCTGGCATTATCTGTAAAGATAATTTGAATGGAGCAAGAGAAGTGTGGACCCCCTATCTTGGACGTGCAACATGTGTGAGCTCATATATATATACATGTGTGTGTGTGTGTCTCTGTGTGTGTGTGTGTGGCCTAACTGCTTCATTACTTCTTCTTTCAGCTCTATCTTCATTGCAGGGCCCAAATTTTGATCTTTTGTGCTTGTGAGTGGGTCTTGGACAAGAGTCCTGATGCCAGTAAGACTTCTAATATGACTAGGACTTTTTTTTCAACTTAATTCTGTGTGTCCCAGTTTTCATGTTACCCTCATAAATGAAAGATTTTTAGTGTAAATGGGATTCCTCATGAAGAGTCTTGATCAAACTAATATTCCTCTAAATTTTGAGAAACGAAAGGTAATACCCTAAAGAATGTAGTGAATGATGACTTGAGTGATTTCGTGTAGAAAATGTGTCATTTTATGTGAAAAGATGTTTTTGCCCCCAAAGTCACAAATGCATGAATGTGGATCCGTTTCACATGAAATGAAAGCATAAGATGACATCATTGGATATGATTTGACCTTAATAAGCTAATGATGATGAGAATTCATAACATTTCATAAGAAATCAAAGCTTTGCCAAAGATCTTCAAAAATCAGGGTTCCAGAAATGTAGTTTCATGATTTTATGCAAAACATGTAATTCTTGACAGAATTATGCATTAAAATACTACAATGAATTGCAAGATGCACAAATCATGGTTTTGACCTAATTGATGCAATTTAGAATGAATAACTCCTTAAAATGTCCCAAATTATCCTCATAAAAATGCAGTTTTAAGGACTCATCAATGGTCAATATGCCTCCAAACTCAGGTGGGTTTTGTAAATGCTTTTCTATACATAATTGTTTCATTTCATATTTTTAATGGTAAATATTAAAATATGTACTCATCACATTTCTCCAAGGATTGCTTCACCAGATAAAATATACATATTTAAAATAAGATTTTATAGGAATGAAACTGATGGAATTTGGCTAATTCAATAGCCTTATTTCCTTTTAGCTGAAGGCTCCGATCCCCATCTTTGTGCATGGAGCATTTGCCCAAACAATCCCCTAATGTTAAGACTACATATCTCTCTAAGGAGCTCTATCATTCATTCTCGTCAAGCAAATATGGCGTCTCATGAAATCTATGATGAATCTTACGTTTGCAACTTCATTTTGAAATCTGATCCAGTTTAACCTTAAGAAGGAAATCTGAATCTAATCTACTATTCCCCAGAATTTAAATTACATTCATCCATGAAGTTCTTCATATGATTGGAAACAACGATTAAATCTTTGAAATCATGTGGTACTTCTTGTTGCTACTTCAAGTGTCTCTCTCAGCGGCACGTCTACTACCCGTGGAAGATTGCTCACCTTCCCATATCCGAGGCAGAAACCTAAATAAGAATATCAGCAATAATGGGAAGAACCAATTTTTTTCTCCCATTATATTTAAACTCAGGTCTTAGAAAAGGACCTAAAGTCATGACGGCACCGCTATGAACAAGTTGTTTTTACTATGGGAGCACTATAGTAAAAACAATTTTGTAGTTTTTGTTCATTCTTTGTGCTCTTCGAAATAAAGTACATCAAATGATCCTACAAATTAATCACTATTACATTCCATGCACAATCTCAGCATCCTTTATCCTACCAAGCACTGGCCCCTATCTTTATCCAAACCAAACCAAGGATCAAAATAGCGGTTGCTGCTGGTATAGTGGTTAGTGGCCAAAATGCTATGTAGCGGACGATATATAGTAGTTATGGTAAGACAACTTTAGAAAAGGCTATTGAGGAGAAGAAATAGGAAAAATAGCATTTTAAGTTAAAATTGCTTGGCTCTATTAGGGTTTTAGCCTGTAGCGCCGCTATTTTCAAAATAGCGTAGCGGCCTCAACTATCATGCCTGAAAAAATGAGGCCACTACACTACGCAGTGGCTGCTATTTTGAATCATGAACCAAGCTCTAATGAATCTCAATACTTTGTTCCGGCCACTGTACATCCTCAATTTGGGACCAAACTTCCCTAAACTACTTCAAATGGCCCCAATTTGAAACCCAAGTTGATCCCATTCCTAACCCTAATCTTCACCTACCATAACCCAATTTCCCCAAACGCCCTCTAAACTAGAATACTGTTTGAACCTAAAGTTATAGAAAACAGCTCCATGACTTGATTTACTAACCAAAAAAAGAAAATCTACTTAGTTGTTCAATTTTGGCAGTCCATTCTTACCCAAAATCCATCCAAACCAGTCCCATGTCCACCCATTTTCAGTCAATTTTGGCTCCCTCTAATCCCTTTTGAATCCACACTTATCCGAACCTAACGTGATCCCAATCTCAAATTTCCATACTCAGAAGAGTAACCAAACTCCAATTTACCATCTGATTGTTCCAAATTCTACCAACCTTTTGTCACTTCAAGGTCATATAGTTGTTTATCATGACTTTTGTCAGTGTTGATACGGCTCTATAGAGTTCAGTCCCTTATAATGTGTTGATCCTGTATCCTAAAGTGTCTATTCTCTTTCAAGAAGCATTGGTATTTCTTCTCTTGCAAGTTCTATTCTTTCAGCGACATGGTTTTAAGAATCGGCCAGAGTCCGAGTCAAGTCCCCCAAAAAACACCCATGGAAAAGGGACAATTTTCACACGCACACACTTCATTTCACAAATGTTGTGAGAAGATGTGGGACATTATGGGGTCTTTCTTTCATTGATTCAGATCAATAACTTGCAATACTATTCATTGAACTTAGTGAAACACCAATGCATCCACTTGATACCACTAAACTTCATTCTTATTGTTTAAAACATCTATCTTACTTTTAGATTCATAGGTTACCATTTTTCTATCTTTTAAAGATGTTTTCTATCAGTTGTATACAATTTTTAAGGATTCTTGGTCTCCAAGATGTGACTCGGTCCAAGACTCGGCCAAATAAACTTGACTTAAAGGGAATCGAGTCCCCCACTAAGTCTGAGTTTCACATCCTTGCCTAGCAAGGTTGAATTTGACCATATTTTATTGAGAATACATAGAATCTATTGGAACATTCAAAAAAGAATCAAAGAGAGAGCCGACTCCAACATCCAAGAGAAGGAGCCGCCCACACCGTTTCCCGATCACTTTTCTAGTTTGTTCATCATGTATTAAACAACCAGAAGAAGATAAAGGCACTGAGTATCCACTATCAACAAGTTCACCGACAGAAATTAAAATGGCTAACAAATGCGGAAGAGAAACTGATGCTGAGTTAGTTTTAGGGTATGAATTTTCGCTGGACGAAGCCTACTTGAAGCAATTTGAGCATCCCAAGATGGGTCCTCAAGGGTCCCGACATATTTTGACTTTGTATTGAACCTAACAGTCCATATTTCAGCTTAAAAATAAAGTCACATGGACTGTTAGAAGAATTATGAACAGAGCAGAGGCTATTTTACAATTTTTACAGAAAAATTTAGAAATCAAAGGGGTCTCATGTGCGACTGTTTTGCACCTGGGTTTAGTGCATCAAAGTTGACCCAATCCAAGTTAAGGCCTCTTTAGGTTCGCCTGGGAGTTCACTAAAAGATACTGCAGTTTATTTTGTCAAGGGTGGGCCAGGTGGGGTCCATAGCCAATCTACTCCAAAGTGTCTTGGACAACCAGATTTCAGGAAGATGCTGATTTTGATTATTTCTTTTAATAATTCTTGACTGATTTTGAGTAGGAAACTATTGTAAGGACTTCTAATTAGGAGTCTAATTAGTAGGACTTTCCAAGGGTTTTATGTGTTCTTCGTAGCATTATATAAGGAACAGTAGTCTGTCATTACTGTATATGCTACAGTACCGTGAATGCTAAATTTAAGAAAAGCAGTAGTTGCTTTTGTTTTTCTTCCTCTTTTCTCGTGTCATGTGGATGCTAGAAGATTGAGAAGGCTTTAAGGTGAGTTTGGTGGTTTTTTTCAGCATTGTTCCTTCACCATTAAGTTTCTAGAATTTTGTTTTCTCTATTGCATATTAGTGTAGTTGTTGTAATATTTCTAGTTTTGCTTATCTTGTCCCTAGAAGTCCGATTGCATCAAATCGGTAATGCGTCAGTTGGTATCAAAAAGAATGTCATGAAGACATCGGTCGGGATTTGAATATTAAAATGGAAATTCCCAAGCCGAGTATAATGGCACAATTAAAGGCTATGAGTTCTATGATTGTCTAAACATAGTTGAAAAAGTATTTGCATACAAAGACCATACAAAGATTTGGCTGATCAGAAGAAAGTCAAGTTGGTGTTTATTAAACTTCGAGGAAAAAGCCGATGCATGGTGGGAACGGCTTCAAAAGTCCTGTCAACACATGGGAAAGTTGCTGATAAATTCGTGGCAGAAGATCACAAGAATACATGAAGGGGTATTTTCTTCCTCCCACATACAAGAAAACACTTTTACGTGGCTGCAAAGTCTCCACCAAGGAAATTGCTCTGTAGATGACTACATGGAGGAATTCCAGTATTTAGTGGCCCAAAATGATGTCATGGAAGATGAAGATTAGCTAGTTGTCACGTCCCCAAAATAAGAATTGGGGAAAAACGTAAAAAATTAAATCAAATTCAAATTTCATGTGTTTAATACAACACAAGCTTCCCAAAAGTGGACCCACAAAATCACAAACCGTGATAAGTCAACATAAACTTCATTAAATGCAATGAAAGCCTTATTCAATTGGTATTCAATATTCATAAATGAGATCCAACATGAAAATCAAATAAACATTAATAGTTAAAGTTGCAGAAGGAATAAAACAATTACTAAGGAAATGTTTACATTAAAGAAAGTTCATCTAAAGAATTGCTAAGATGATGTTTTCTCTCTCATGTAGGCTCAGACGGCTCCAAAACCGTCTCCGGCATCCCACTCGGGTTCATCAGTTGGCTCAAACGCTTGAAATGTTTGATCCTCTTCCGTCTCCTCGGTATAGTAGGACTCGGTACCTATGCACCAAATATAGTAATGTAAATAGCAAGAACATGATCATAATTCAAAATTACGATACGATATCAAGATGAGTAAAGACATTAAGACTGTATAGAAGCAATGACAATTGCAATGATAAGAATGAACGTATGACATAAATCCAAAAGACACCAAAGGGAGCAATATATAATTCACATGGAGACAAGTGTCCCCGTTGTGAGTGGCCAGCCCTACATAACCGGGAGAGCCCATCCATAACGTCGGTGGTCATAAACCGATCAAATATCAGGATAACATGTTCACATTCAAAGCGGATTATAAGTGATCCAGACATATCGGTGATCAACCGTCCACATACGATCTACAGTCGTTCATAAATGACCCACATAAATGGAAACATATAAACATAATAAACCTTATTAATAAAAAGCTCCAACACAAGAGTCCTAAGTCAAAATGAAGGGCTGGTCATACCACATTCCATATCATATTCAAATCATCATACATAATTTGCCAAGCCACTTCATAGTCCATAATACACAATAGGATATGCATCTAAAGGAATACATAACCTAAACCAACATATGCATACGAATACAAAGGTTAAGACAGTACGAATCAATTCTAAGGTTAGACATATAGTCATATACCCGTCAACACACAATAATAACGCTAGTAAACTAAGGATGTTACATCTCTCAAAATTCATGGTGCATAGATCCAATGAGGGATTTCCAATAGAGATGTATTGACCCTTTCTCGCTATAGTTCATTAAAATCATAACAGATATTTGAATCCTACGTCCATAAGATATTGTATGCCCAAAGACGGTTCTTATGTCAAGTTCAGGTAGATAATTTAAGGTTATTAAATTCATATGAAGTCCCATACACGATACCATAAATCCCCAAACGAATCGGAGCCAAAATAATGAAAAATAAACACAAAATGCCCAAGTACACTGAACATTCAAACGTACGAAGGCATCTTTCAAACGTTCAATGCCTCAGGATTTTGGCTCAGACACGAGGGAAATCAAATGTTCGAATGTTCAAGAGGCACGTTCAAACGTTTGATGCCTCTGCCCTTTGGCCCAAACGATTCTGAACTCACGCATTCGAACGTTCGAACGTTTGACGTTCAGAATGTTAGCCGAGTTCGTACAGTGACAGAATGGGGTTTTTTTCTTTTTTTTCATCCATTTTTCTCCCTTTTTCAAAAGAGAGTACAATCCATCCAAATTCACACGAATCACATTCAATAGAAAGATAATGGAACCCACATTTCCATTACCCAAATCACCAATTAACCCAAACATCCATTAAAATCCCTAGTCTACCATTATCATTTAGAAAATGGCAATTAAACAAACCTATATGCATTAGATAGGAATCAAAGATCAAATAACGCATTGAATAATAAATTATAATAATGTACTTGCCTTAGATCCGAAGTTGAAGAAGAGTGCAGTAGGTTTCCTAACCCAATCCGAAAATACCGGGGCACTCAATCACAATCCTAACACCAATCTAACATAAGAGATGCGATAGAAATGTTCAGATGCACAGATCTATGGTATTCCTACCCAAAACCTAACATTGGAAATAATAAGAAGATAACCTAAGAATACAGATTTACTCCTAATGGTCTGAGGAGAGAGTTACTTGTGATAAGAAAGTTGAACCAAGAATGATGGTATCCTCTGATCTTGATTCTAATGGCTGGGTCCTAAAGTTGAAATGGCTTGAGAAGTTGAAAAAGGAAGAAGACGAAGTAGTTACAGGAGGAGTTGCAGAGATTAGTGGTGAGGGATAAGACGTGCGCTTAAAATATGGATTAGATTAAGAGAATATTCTCTTGCGCTGAAGTCATTGGGTCAAAACTACAGGTCAGGTCATCTACCCATTAACCTAACTCACCAATCCACGCATCTAATCCAATGTGTGCCCCACTTAATCATAACCACTTAAATAACTAAAATACATTCAATTAAAATAATAATAATATCTATTTAAAATATATATAATAGGGTGGGACCGGGATCTTACACTAGTGGGGAGATATAAGGGCGGCTTACAATCATCCTTTTATGGAAGGCGGTGGCTTACCATCCTTACTACACATTGACAGAAGCCATTCTGCGAGCGACTGCTATTGAAGGATCACATTGAGATTCCCTTGTCTAGGACATCAATTCCAAATCGACCAACTCAGATGGGTCGACGAGCTCCCAATGCAGATGATAAGGGCAAAGGCAAAGCAACCGTCCATTGCTTTAAGTGCAATGAGTACGGTCACATATCCTCAAAATGTCGAAAGAGAGGAATTCATGTTGCTGAACGAGAAGAAGAATAAGACGCACCATCCTATTAAGTGGATGAATCAGACGCACCATCCTATTAAGTGGATGATGACCATCCTGAATCTGATAAACTTGAGACCGACGACGACACTATCTATGATGTTAGAGGTCAATCTTTGATGATCCATAAAACATTGCTTTCTCCGAAGACATCTACCGAAGATGATTGGCTTCGCACTAGCATCTTCCGCATTACATGCACTGTTAAGGACCGCAAATGCCACTTGATCGTGGATGGGGGTTGTTGAAAGAATATGGTCTCATAGGAAGTCGTCGACAAGCTCAAGAAAAGTACCCGGCATTGTACAAGCTTTCATTGTTCAAGTGCGGCAATGAGCTACCAGTAACTTGTAAAGCATTAGTTTCATTTTTAGTTGGTGGAAGATACCATGACGATGTGTGGCGGATGTGGGCCCCATGGATGTTACTCTTATTATTGGGTAGGCCATGGCAGTATGACCATGGGATACTTCACGATGGTTATAAAAACATATACGCCTTCTAGAGAGACAATGCAAAAATTGTCCTTGGGCCTACTCATGAGAAAACTAATACGAAACTTACTTTGTTAGGGGATGCAACTAAATTCTCAGGTGATTTGTGATGAGGAAACTCAAAAAGAACAAATTATGAACTCTACTAATGTTGGCAATGTTGAAGATGAACTAGATTTACCTCCTATATTTGACGAATATGTGGAAGATGATATTCAAGAAGTGAACTTAGAAAATCGTATTTTTGGTCCGGGACAAAGTTGAACAAGAGGTCGTCTCCAAAATCAAGTAGCGCCAAAATTTATTTCAAAACCAGAGTACAATCTACCACTTAAGAAGGCTGCATCCGAATTTGTGCTCAATCAAGAATGCAAACAGCAGGTTGTGGCTCTTGAAGATCCTCTTAATGCTGAATATGTTGATCCATTGTGGGAAGGAATACAACGGCAAGAAGAAGCATCCGGACTGGTTCGTGAAGTTGCAAGTCAAGTTAAGCTCAATTCTGACAGCTGCAGTATTGAGTATGCAGCAACATGGAGACAATTTGAAGTCAAGGCTAGTGTAGGTGTAGAAAAATATGACCCACAATAATCGGGGTGCCTTACAGGACTTATCCTAATGAAAAAGATGATCTGTTGCCTTAAAGCCTGAAAGGGAAGAGCAAACGGTCAGAGGACCCTGGCTTGAGCGGCGCAAGGCTCTCTGATGCCTAAGTCAGTAAGTGAACTGGAACAAAGGGGAGGAAGAAGAGAGGCAGAGTGGCGACTCTCAAGTGTGGATAATGCGTACCTTGCATGTGAAATGGGGTTCTATTTATAGAGAACTGGGCGATATCTTGGATGATATTTTGGCGTGGGTCCCATGATTTGATAGGGAAGTCTTTATCAACCCACAAAGTAATAAATGCAGTCCATTCCAGCCCACTTTGCATTTAATGCCAGTCGGATCAGCCCACATCGCATTTAATATGCGTCATGTTAGGCCAGATTATGTTGGACGCCTTTGGCAGTAGAGGTCCCATCGGATCCACCATCGGGCCTTGCCCTGATTTGGCTTCAGGATGCCGCCCTGTCAGTGATCTGGCGAAGATTGTGGACGGCTGGATGTCGCATCTGTCTCACTGGCTCGCGCCCCTATTCCTCCACGTGTCTGATGGCGTGGCGGGCGAAGGGCGCGAGTGGGGATTCTCCCTTGCTTCGGCTTTTATCCCGACCCTAAAGGTTTCTTTCCGCCTTCTTCTTCTTTTAGACATGGGCACCCCTAGGTTTCGTTTAGATACAGACGAGGGCATGGCTAGGTTTAGGGCTACTTACGGTATCCCGGAGGGAGTTCGCCTCGGGCCGGCGGATCCCAGCGACTATGCCACGCGCGGCTGGTCCTGCGGCTGGATGTCGTTCCCTCTGATCTCCGTGATTGAGGGCGGAGTCAGATTTCCTCTGCACCCCCTGCTTAGGGCCTGCCTTAGTGTCTGGTCGATTACCCCGTGCCAGCTGATGCCCAATGGCTTCAAAGTCATCATGGGCACGGCGAAACTGAACGAGATCTTGGGGACCAATCTGGGTGTCCATGACATCGAGGACGTCTACGACATCTGCAAGGCTAGGGGAGACAATTATTATCTTCGGGTGAAGCAGTACTGAAGGGGCTTCGTCCTGGCCTTGGAGGATTCCAGTAAGAATGCCGAGAAGGATCTCTTCTGTGTATCGGGGGATTGGAAATTCGACGCTGGTGAGGACAGGAGGCTGATGGTCCCTCGCCACCTCGGGGCCGTCCCAAGTAAATACCGTTTCTTCCCTCTGTTTATTTTGCTCAACCTTTATGTTGCCGAGCTGATATTCTTGTTGTTTGCGGTGCAGAACTGCACGCGAGGCGACGCCGGGCTGTGAGTGAAGGCTGGAAGAAGAACGTTGACAACCACAAGAAGGTTGAGAGATACAAGGGGCACGAGACCAGATCGGCCGAGGTACCGCAGCCACTATAAGAGAATCGGAGCGGCTCCAGAGGACGGGCCGCAGCCTGATCATCCTCTTGTTACCTTGGCCGTGCCTGCCGGGGTTCCTTTGATCGATCCTGCCGCGAGCCGAGCTGCGTCTGGCGCTGAGGCATCCACTTCTTCTGGCTTGGGGTCGCCGAACTTAAGGGAGATAGTAGACGCTTATTCGTCCGACCAGGAAGAAAGAATGGAGGGAGGCTCGAGAGTGCCCGGTACCAAGGATCTGGCGGCCAAGTTTAGGTGCGGATCATCTCCTTCTGCGACACCATCGTCTGCCAGCACCCGCGTGGCTTCGGGCTCGGGGGGTGCTGCTGTCACTTCTGCTCCTGCCACCACTCCGAGCGAGGGAGCGCGGAGACGCTCGCCGGATCGCCCGAAGGAGGGGTCCCCGCCCAGGAAGAGGTCCAAGGCGGGTGAGAAAGACTCAGGGGCTGAGCAGCCCTTGAAGGGTAAGACACCTGCGCGAGCTCCCAGGGGGAAGGCTCCGCTTGAGAAAAGTGCGCCGGCTAGCAGGGTGACTGGCGAGGTGGCTCGCGAGCTCACCATCTCGATAGGGCAAGGGTCCAGATCGGCTTCCGAACCTCGTACTGCCCCAGCGGCATGGAGACCCAAGATGGAGACGCAGCCCGGGAAGCCTCTAAACATCGAGGACCGGGTGCTGGGGAACTCCGATGTCATTGGAGCCCTCGCAAAAGCTTGCTCTTTGCTGCGTGACATGGAAGTGCACGCAAAGTATGACAGTGAAAGTCTGCTGGTCTCGGCGATCCAGGCTGATCTTTTGGTAAGTATCTTCAACGCCTTCCTTTTAAGTGCTTCAGTTTGACTGCTTTCAGGTGACTTACTTTTCTTTTTGCAGAAGGTGCAGAGGCTCCTGGTAGTGATGGAAAGGAGTGACAAGAACGTCGCGAAGGTCACCCAGCTGAAGTCTGAGAGGGAAAAGCTGAAGAAGGAGCTGGAGGAGCTGAAGAAGAGTAGCGCCGAGGCGACCGCACAGCTGGAAGTAGCTCTGGTCAGCGTTACTGATCTCACGTCGAAGACCCATCAACTAAAGGGTGATATCTGGACGAAGACTAAGAGGATTGCGGAGCTGGAGTCGGAGCTGGCCAGAATGAGGTCTGAGTCGACGGCTGAGTCGATGAGGCAGCGCGGCGAAGTGCTAGCCGGGCGTGCCGAAATCGAGAAGCTGAAGAAAGAGAATGCTGAGCTGAAGAAGGAGAATGCTGGTCTCAAGGCTTCTCTGCTGTCCGAGGCACAGTCTTCTTTTTAGAAGGGGGTGGACCAGGCCACTGAGGAGTATGAGAAGCAGGTGGAGGAGATCACCTCCATTCTATTCGAGGAAGGGTGCTTGGCCGCACTGAGGCGTGCAGGGGTTCCCGAAGACCACCTGGTCAATCAGAATCTGCCAAAGTACTCCGACCCAGTCCCTGAGCCGAGCTCCGCACCCTTGGGCGAGAGTGCCCCAGTCGATGCTCCTGCAACTGGGCCTGTCTCGGAAGGCGCTCCAACTGTCCCGTCTGCCGGTGATGCCCCAGTCGCGCCTCAGGGCGACGCTCCTTCTGCCCCTCCTGTTGGTGATGCACCAGAAAAGGCCGCAGTCGTAGCCGAGACTGCCGGTTCATCAGAGACGGTGATCATATTGGTGGAGTTGCCGAAGCCGCTGTAGTTTTATCTTTCTTACTTTTGCTCTCTGTAATTTTTCCTTTACCTTTAATGAAAAACAGAGCTCCTTTACTTATTCACTTGTGCTCCATTTTCTCTCTTTTCCTTTCTTTTTTGAGTTCGGCTCTTTTAAGCTTGAGTCCGGCTGAGTGCCTTTAATGTGATGTGTCATGTGAGCCTTGAGTTGGAGAGAGTACCGAACGGTCTTCATAGTTATCTGTGCTGATTCTCCGTATTCTGGAGACCATAAATAGCAGTAAGTGTGGTGGTATGGCCAATGAGGAAAAGGAGCGGATGGCTCCACGTGGCGCCATCGGAACCGCTGGTCAGCATGTAGGAAGACGTGCACCCCACGTAGGGCGTGGGAGACCTCGCCTCATAAATTCTTTTGAAGACCGGGCCCTTCTTCTTCCTATAAATAGGAGTAGTAAGCTCGCCGTGGGAGAGAAAAAAGAACCAGGACATCTTAATTTTTATATAAACATAGGAACCTGTCTCTTTTCGTTAACCAACCTGGCAGCCATGCTCGGTAAAACCTTAGGAACCTTTGACCCGGGTGGAACCCTTGCGCCAGAAGACAGCTTCCTCGGGAGGGACAATCTGTTGTAGTCTGCGCGCTCTCTGAAGACGATCCTCGTGGACTACGCGCTCTCTGAACGCGGGTCCACGGCCAACTCCCTTCGATGCGTCTGCATGGGAATCTTCGCAGCCGTGGGTTGGTGGCGCCCCGCGCGTTTGGGGGTCTTATTTTCATCCCACAGGGTCCTACGTGGAATCATGCCGCAGATCCTCCTGTGGGATATCCAGACCTCCGAGCAGCGGGCAGGATCGAGGGGTTCTCGGGCTAAGGGGGCTTTTGTTTGCAAACTTTGGTCTCACTAACCAAAGGGTATTGTAGAGCTCAGTGAGGTTCAGAGTCCCCCAGCGTTTCCGAGCAGCAGGTCAGCGAGGACCAGAGTCTTCAAGCTTCCAGACCAGAGGGTGTTGAAGAGCTCTTGGCGCTGAAGACCGGACTGAAGAGTCAGTGAAGATCAGAGTCTCCCAGTCTTCATTTCTTTTTTGTTTCTAGAGGACTGCGAGCCTCCTTACTGTTCTTTGTTTTCTTTTCTGTAATCCTTGTAATGAAGTAATTACAATAAATAAAAAGAACAAGTTTTCTGATCATATAATCTATGTACAGTACTTCTGTGTTTTTGCATTCTCTTTTTTTTTTTTTGCTTTTCTTGTACTGTTTTGTGGTACTTGTATTTTTGTGCTACTTTTCTGCACTCCAGTGCTTGCACTGCTCTTTCTCTTTCGAAGAGTGTCATTGGCCGAAATGGACCGCCATTGGCCGAGACGGACTGTTATTTGCCGAGACGAACCCAAAGTCTCGAGGATCTCGGCTGTGCGAGCCCGAGTTCGGGAACGATCTCGAGGGGTGTATGAACCCAGAATTTAGGAAGCGACTGGATGTATGGATCCGAAACCTCTTCCAGGGTTAGGAACCCAAAAATTTAGGAAGCGACCGGATGTATGAATCCGAAGCCTCTTCCAGGGTCAGGGACCAAAATTTAGGAAGCGACCGGATGTATGAATCCGAAGCCTCTTCCAGGGTCAGGGACCCAAAATTTAGGAAGCGACCGGATGTATGAATCCGAAGCCTCTTCCAGGGTCAGGGACCCAAAATTTAGGAAGCGACCGGATGTATGAATCCGAAGCCTCTTCTAGGGTCAGGGACCCAAAATTTAGGAAGCGACCGGACATATGAATCCGAAGCCTCTTCCAGGGTCAGGGACCCAAAACTGCCGAACTCGGACAATGTGAGATGACACAAATTGATGACAGGGCAAATGCTGCTTTCATTGATTCTGAGACTTTCGTTACATTTTTAGAAATAGAATTTCTTCAAGTGGGATGCATTCCATGGTCTTGGCAGCTGCCTGCCCTCTAAGTCTTCGAGTTTGTAAGAGGATCGTCCTGCCAGTGAGACCACCCTGAATGAGCCATGCTAGTTCGGGGCCAGTTTTCCTTCATTGGGATCTTTGTCGGCTGGCAGGGTCTTCTTCAGAACCAGTTCTCCTACGGAGAAACTTCTTTCCCTGACTTTTTCATTGTATCCTCTGGCTAGCCGCTGCTGATAGTCAGTCAGTCGTAGGGCTGCTGCTTCTCGACGCTCGTCCGCTAGGTCCAACTCCATCGCCAGGTTTGTCTCGTTTCGGCCCTGGTCGACCAACTCTGTCCTCAAGGTGGGGAGGCCAATTTCCAAGGGAATGACCGCCTCCATCCCATAGGCCAGAGAGAAAGGTGTCACCAAGGTGGATCGCCTTGGAGTCATTCTATATGCCCACAACACGCTGGGAAGCTCCTCTACCCATCTCCCTTTTGCCTTGTCCAACCGCTTCTTCAGGCCGTCCAAGATTACCTTGTTAGAAATTTCGGCCTGGCCATTGGTCTGTGGATACGCCGAAGTGGAGTAATGGTTCCCGATGCCATGCTCTTGGCAGAAGTCTTTGAAGGATTTGGAGTCGAACTGAGTCCCGTTGTCCGAAATCAGGGTCCTGGGGATGCCGAACCTCATTATGATGTTCTTCCACACAAAGTTCTTGGAGTCCCTATCAGTGATGGAAGACAGCGGTTCAGCTTCTATCCACTTTATGAAGTAGTCCGTAACAACTATCAGCCATCTCTTGTTCCGTGGAGCTCGGTGGAGAGGCCCCACAATGTCCAGCCCCCATTGAGTAAAGGGCCATGGACTAGAGAGGGGACTCAGGTCTTGCGCTGGTTGATGAAGAGAGTGGGAGAACTTATGGCATTTCTCGCATTTCCTGGCGTATACCTGCGCATCCTTCTGCATATAGGGCCACCAGTAACCTTGGCTTATAGCCCTATAGGCCAATGATCGACCTCCTATGTGACTGCCACAGATTCCTTCATGGATCACATATAGAAAGTTGTCCACCTTGCTCGGATGGACGCATCGGAGGTAGGGACCCGTGAAGGATTTTCTGTAGAGTTTGCCTTCGGGAGATAGCCATAATCGAGATGCCTTGAGTCTGATTCGATGGGCTTCAGTCTTGTCTTCGGGGAGCTGGTCTTCCTTCAAGTAAGAGATGACTGGATCCATCCAGCTCGGGCCGAGATCAGCACAAAGGACTTGCCGAGGTGAGTGGAGCTCTAGGCTTGATCTTGATATCGATCCAACCTCGACAGTCATTTTCCTTCCTGCTTCGACAGCGGAGGCCAGGTTTGCAAGCGCATCAGCGTGCGTGTTGGTGTCTCTGGAGATTTGCCTAACCTCAGCTGTCTGGAAATGAGAGAGTAGTTTTTTCGCGAGGGCTAAGTAGGCCGCCATCCTGTCGTCCCTGGCCTGGTAGTCTCCAGCGAGCTGGCTAGTTACCAGTTGCGAATAGCTGAAGATCACCAGTTGCTGGGCTCCGAGGATTCGGGCGCTGTTCAGCCCTGCTATCAGAGCTTCATACTCCGCTTCATTGTTTGTTACTTTGAAGTCCAAGGTGAAGGCTTGCTCTATTACCAGTCCCTCTGGCGATTGGAGGACTATGCCGGTGCCAGCTCTCTTGAAGGTGGACGAACCGTCAACAAAGACCTTCCATGCCGAGGCGGGAGCTTGTCTGACCTCGGTAACTTCAGGCTCATGCCCTATGCCCCCCAGTTCCGTGCCGGGCTGGGTCGGAGCCGAGCTCGGCGAGACGAACTCTACAATGAAGTCTGCCAGAATCTGGGCTTCGATCGCAGTCCAGGGACGGTACTAAATGTCATACTGCCCCAGTTCGACTGCCCATTTTAAGATTCGCCCTGAAAAGTCAGCTTTTTTGAATATAGAATGGAGTGGATGCTCCGTGATCACCACAATGGTGTGGGACTGGAAATAATGGGAGAGCTTGCGGGAGGCGCTGACGAGTGCCAACGCGAACTTCTCCAGCAAAAGGTATCTGGTCTCGGCATCAAGCAGGATATTGCTTGTATAGTAAATTAGTTTTTGGACTCCTTCGTCCTCTTTGATGAGGAAGGAGCTCACCGCATGATCCGAGACCGCAAGATATAGATACAAAATCTCCCCTTGAGTTGGGGTAGAGAGCAAGGGTGGTGAAGACAAATAAGTTTTGAGTGCTGCCAACGCTTAGTCGCACTCATGGGTCCATCGGAACTTTAAGTTTTTTCTCAGAAGCTGAAAGAAAGGCCGGCACTTATCTGATGATCTGGTGATGAAGCGATTGAGTGCTGCAGCCATGCCTGTAAGCTTCTGGACCTCCTTTGTAGTAGATGGGCTCTGGATGCCCAAGATTGCAGTAATCTGGTTCAGGTTGGCCTCTATTCCCCTCCGCGTTACCAAGCTTCCGAGGAACTTGCCAGAAGCTATGCCGAAGGCGCACTTAGAAGCATTCAGTTTGAGCTTGAATGCGCGAAGGGTGCTGAAGACTTGGGCCAGATCGGCCATATGGTCGCTGGAGTGCTTGGACTTGACGACCATGTCGTCAATGTAGACTTCCACTGTCTTGCCGAGCTGAGCCTGGAACATCTTTGTCACGAGGCGCTGATAGGTTGCCCCCGCGTTCTTCAGCCCGAAGGGCATCACCTTGTAGCAATAAGTGCCGCAGGGGGTTATGAATGCGGTTTTCTCCTCGTCTGGCTCATACATCGGGATCTGATGGTAACCTCTGTAGGCGTCGAGGAAGCTCATTCGGTCATGGCCAGCGGTAGCGTCGATCATCTGATCAATCTTTGGAAGGGGGAAACTATCCTTAGGGCAGGCCCTGTTGAGATCTGTGAAGTCCACGCACACCCTCCATTTGCCAGTCTTCTTCTTGACCACCACTGTATTGGCCAGCCAGACCGGGTACTGGACCTCTCGGATTGCGCCTGCCTCCAGCAACTTGTCAACCTCTTCGACTACCGCGTCTGTCTGCTGTAACCCCGTCCTTCGGGCTCTCTGTAGCACTGGCTTGTGGCTGGGATCCACATTCAGCTTGTGGCACATGACCCCGGGGTCGACCCCAGGCATTTCGCTCGGGGTCCAGGCGAAGACATCCACATTCTGCATCAGAAACCTTGAGAGCTCGGCTCTCTCTTCGTCAGGCAGCTGAGTGCCGATCAAAAAAAATCTGTCAGGGTCTGCTGAGTCGATCCTGACTTCGGCTAGATCCTCAATGCTCTTCTTGTCAGGATCTCGGCTGATCTCATCTAGCCCCTTTTTGAACTCCGTCAGGTTGACGCGCTCTGGCTCCTTTTCTCCGGGGACCATGGCCAGCATGCACTGCCTGGCCAGCTGCTGATCTCCTTCTACTATGACCACCTCCATCTTGCCTTCCTTGTCTTCGAGTACGAACTTTAGCTTCTGGTGGAGGGAGGAGGGGACTGCTTCCATCTTGTGGAGCCACGTTCTGCCCAAGATAACGTTGTAGGGAGAAGGGGCGTCCACTACCAGAAAGTCGGCCATCACGGAGGCTCCGCCCACTCAGGTTTCCAGGGTGATTCTTCCCTTGGGGTAGACTGGTTTGGGGGAGAACCCTATCAGGGGCGCACGGACCTCCGTCAAATCAGCTTCTGAGAGTCTCATCTTCTTGAAGCATTCATAGTAGAGGACCTCGGAAGAGCTGCCGGAGTCGACGAGGATCCTCTTCATAGTGAAGTCTTTTAGCTTCATCGTGAGGAGCAGGGGATCATTGTGGGGAAGCTGGATTCCCTCCAAGTCTTTGTCTGAGAATGAGATGGCTGGTCGGTCGCGGCGTGCTCTCTTGGACGCTGGCCCGAGTTCGGCTCTCATCACCTCTTTCCCATACGAGGCTCGCCTGGCTTCAGCACGAGCTTGAGGGCTGTCTCGAGCTGAGGGAGAGGAAGCTGAGGGTGCTAGATGGATGACATTGATGATCTTCTCAGAGTCTTCGCTGTCTGGATCCTTATTCGCGCTCTGATGAGCTCGGCTACCGCCGCCGCAGCCGACATCTCCTGCCTTCACGAACTCCGCAAGGTGGCCTTCCTTGGCGAGCCTCTCTAGGTGATACTTCAGAGTCCTGCACTCCTCGGTCCTGTGCCCGTTACCCTTATGGTAGGCACAGAACCTGGTTTGGTCACGGGTGGAGGGATCGCCTTGCAAGGGTCGAGGCCACTTGAAGAATGGCTTGGTCTTTATCTTGTTCATGACCTGGTGGATCGGCTCCTTGAAGACGATGTTCACGGCTTGGTAGGCGTCGGAGGGAGGTCTGGTCCTCTTGCTGCCCCCAGACCCGGACGCCGTAGCTTTCGCCGAACTGGAGACCCAGGCTTGCTTCAGCTCTTGCTTCTGGAATGGCTTCTTACCCCGCTGCTGGGGCTGGTTGCTCCTTCCTTGGGTTCCGGATTTCATCCTCCTCCCGGGCGACATAGCGCTTTATCCGGGACATCAAGGCTGGCATGGAGGTAGCGGGATCTCCAACCAAATCTTTCTGCAGCTCGTGCCCTAGTAACAGGGCATTCCGGAAGGCGAAAATCGCTACCTCTTCTCTGGTATCCTCGATCTGGCTGTAAATCGCCCAGAACTGCTGGGCGAACTGGGTGAGGCTCTCGCCCTGCTTCATCTTTAGGGCAAGGATATCAGCATCGGTCTTAGGGACGACACTGTAGGCCTGGAACTTCTTCAGGAATGAGAGCTGGAGCTTTCTCCAACTCGAAATAGACTTCTCCAGTAGAGTGCAGAACCACTTCAGAGGGAGGTCGCTCAAACTGGAGGAGAAGATCTCGCAGTTGAGGTGGCCCTCGTTCCCCCAGATGGACATCTTCTGAGAGAAGTGCCGGAGTGAACGGATGGGTCAGACAATCCGTCGTAGGGGACGAACCACGGGACAGAGAACTTCTTGGGCAAGGGAGTTCTCTCGATATCCCGTGTGAAGGGAGAGGCCCCCAGATCGGTGGGGCCACAGATTTCTTGCTGGTCCCGCATCTCCAGGTTATGCTGAAGAGCCAGCTTGATGCGCTTGTCGAGCCGCTCCTGCTCGTCATCCTTCTCTGGTGTCAGTGCTCTTGGCTTTCACTTCGAATGGCCTCGGCTATGAGCTCGTCCGTCGCGGCCACGATGGCTATGGGTGTTGCTCGAGCATTCATCGTGGGCCTGGCTGCGCTTCTGATCCAGAAAGGCTCTTAGATCCTCGCGGGAGGGCTGGACTACCTTGCTCTGGACAGCTCTCTTCTCGCCTTGGGGCTCTGAGGGCTGCCTTAGCGAGGCATTTTGCACCGCTCTCAGTTGCTGCTGGAGCTGGCGGATTATTCGCTCCTACTTCTGGAGGAGAGTGTTTTGAGCTGCGATGTCTCCTCCATCATCAGGGGGTTGCACACAGCGTGGCTCCTCCACTGCCGCAGCTTTGCCTTTGAGAGGGCGCTCACGTCGATGCTCGTCCCGTCGGGGAGGAATGACTTCCTCATCAGAGAGCGAGGTCTCAAGCCCCTCTTGGAAGGGAACTTCGATGAAGGGTCGCGAGCCTACGCGCTCCTCACCTGCAGACGCGCCATGCACCGTTCCAGACCGCTCCTGAGGAGGGACGTCCGTCGACGGGCCCGGACGCTCGAGTCTTGCTCTCGGGGACTCTCCGCCTTTCTTAGCTTTCAGAGGCATGGTTTCTGGGAAGATTGAGAAGGTTGGAAAGGTTGGGATAGTGCTTTCCCACAGACGGCGCCAATTGTAGGTGCAGAAAAATATGACCCACAATAATCGGGGTGCCTTACAGGACTTATCCTAATGAAGAAGATGATCTGCTGCCTCAAAGCCTGAAAGGGAAGAGCAAACGGTCAAAGGACCCTGGCCTGAGCGGCGCAAGGCTCTCCGATGCCTAAGTCAGTAAGTGAACTGGAACAAAGGGGAGGAAGAAGAGAGGCAGAGTGGGGACTCTCAAGTGTGGATAATGCATACCTTGCATGTGAAATGGGGTTCTATTTATAGAGAACTGGACGATATCTTGGATGATATTTTGGCGTGGGTCCCATGATTTGATAGGGAAGTCTTTATCAGCCCACAAAGTAATAAATGCGGTCCATTCCAGCCCACTTTGCATTTAATGCCAGTCGGATCAGCCCACATCGCATTTAATATGTGTCATGTTGGGCCGGATCATGTTGGACGCCTTTGGCGGTAGAGGTCCCATCGGATCCACCCTCGGGCCTTGCCTTGATTTGGCTTCAGCCGCTGGATGCCGCCCTGTCAGTGATCTGGCGAAGATTGTGGACGGTTGGATGTCGCATCTGTCTCACTGGCTCGCACCCCTATTCCTCCACGTGTCCGATGGCGTGGCGGGCGAAGGGCGCGAGTGGGGATTCTCCCTTGCTTCGGCTTTCGTCCCGGCTCCTTTCGCCGAGGTCAAGCTTTTAGCCGAGGAGGAACCTGGGTAGCCGAGCTCGGCGCTAGCGGCCAGGACCTGCCTGACTTCGGCTGAGGCTTCTGTTCTGGTAGCCGAGGTGATTCTGGTGCCACGTAGATGGCACGCGGATGACACGTGAGAATGCTTAGTCTCATCTGATGGCCGTGATTAGCGTAATCTTGGAGCTTTGAAAATCTCCCCACACAGCTAGATATACAAGCTTCTCCATAGAAGTGTCACAAGAAGTGAAAGCGCTGACACAAATGGCAACACGAAGATGCAAACTCGAGAATGATGCCGAGTTAGTTTTAGAGTATGAATTTGCACTAGGCGAAGCCTACTTGAAGCAATTTGAGCATCCCAAGAGTGTCCGCAAGGGTCCCAACAAATTTTGTCCAAGTATTGAAATTTGAACCCAAATAGTTCATATTTAAGCTTAAAAATAACATCACAAGGACTGTTTGAAGAATTCTGAACAGAGCAGGGGCTGTATTACAATTTTTACAGAAAAATTCAGTCCTCAAAGGGGTATCACATGCAGCTGTTTTGGAGCCAGAGTTTAGTGGGTCAAAACTGACCCAATCCAATAAGTTAAGGCCTCTGTAGGTTCACCTGAGAGTTCACTAGAAGGTCCTGCAATTTGATTCATCAAAGGGTGAGCCATGTGGGGTCCATAGCCAATCTACTCCAAAGTGATTTGGACTACCAGATTTCTGGAAGATGCTGATTTTGATTATTTCTTATAATAATTCTTGACTGATTTTAAGTATGAAACAATTGTAAGGACATCTAATTATAGGAGGAGTCTAATTAGGAGGATTCCTAGGGTTTTAACAGTAGTCATCATTAATGTAGATGCTACAGTACCATGAACGGTAAATTACAAAAAAACAGTAGTTGCTTTTGTTTTCTTCCTTTTTCTCGTGTCGTGTGGATGCTAGAAGATTGAGAAGGCTTTAGGGTGAGTTTGGTGATTCTTTCAGCTTTGTTCCTTCAGTTGTTGGAATATTTCTTGTTTTGATTATCTGGGCCCTAGACAGTCATATTGCATAAAATTGGGACTGCGTTATTGGTGCAGGTGTTGGAATATTTCTGGTTTGGGTTGGGACCTAGACAGTCCGATTGCAGCAATTCGGGACTACTTCTGGTTTTGGTTATCTGGGCTTAGACAGTCCGATTGCATAAAATCGGACCTGCATTAGAAATGGGTTGATGTTCAGGAGTTGTAATGTAAATCGACCCTGTGCCAGCAATGGATAAATGTTGGCCATTGGCAGCGGTAATCATTTCATGTCTGGCATATGGCCGAACATCCACTAAGACTTTGCTCCATGGAAGTCACGTGCTTAGAAGCACTGGAATCTATACACCATGGGGAAGGTAAGGTGAAAGGGTAGTGGTAAGAGCTGTGTGAGTAAACCGTGGGCAGTGGAAAGTGAGCATGAGTGTACCGACTACTGACCAGAAACACCCATGGAGGTGAAGGCGAAGCTGCTGAACTCTGTATCATATCCTGAATCTGATATGGGGTCAACGTCACAGCAGAAGATGAAGTGCTGGCAGTCTCATCTAAGTGGATTTGAGCTTGAAGTGAAGTCCGTATGTTCTGGTTGTCTTGGCGGCTGATCATTTGTTTCCCAACAAATCTTTCAATCTTATTGTTACTCTTGTATATTAGATCCAGCTTATAATCTTTGGTAGAATTCTCCTTTATATGTGCATACATTGATTTGCTTATAAAATGAAACAAGAAAGGATTAGGACTTGTGACTGGTTTAAAACTTAAAAGTCTAATACTAGCACGTCACTGCCTTACAAGCTCACTTTCAGTATATTCATTTGCATTGTTTCATACTCTTCAGGATGACCCAACAACCAGGCTGTGGCTTCAACAGCTCGTACATGATGTTAGAGGAGCAAACCAGATGGCGGCACTTCAGGCTGCAGGACTTGATCATATGTTAGGCAATTAAGATACCCAGTTCGGTTCCCAGGTAACCACATGGATGTCATTAAGGCTACCTACAACTATTGTTAATGCTTGGTTTGTTATCTATTAATCTTCCTTTATTTTGATTGCTAAATACAGCTCAGTTAATTCTTCGTAACTGTAATATTTGTCCTCCGCCCTCGTTAGAACAGTCAAAAATAAAAGATAAGTGTTCACGGTGTCACATCTCATTCATATATAAGCTGATTGGAAGCCCAACTAGTAATGGTTGACTTGATGCTATACTTGGATATGCCTAGGATCAATGATAGGGCTAGCTAGTCTGATGGGCCTCTGGATGGTCCATAACCCAAATACCACAGTGGCTCTCTTTGGGCTGATAATTTGGAGTTCAGTTTCCAACCAGGACCAAATAGAAGAATATTTAAAATAAGTCGTTACCCACCTGCCGCTTCTGAGTATAATCCTTTTATACTGTAAAGCTTTTTTTAATACAATTTACCATTTCAAAAAAAGTATGGCTTCACTGTTTTCCTTACCAGTCATCACATGCATAAACTACCCATTGTGTCTGTTCCCGTGAAGCTTCAGTATGATCATATTGCAGCTATTCATATTTATTACCAATCTAGTACATCAGGAGCAAATGAAACATGTTGAGGCAGATTGTCATTAGTAAGTAAAAGAGATGCATTGGGAGAAGTTATATTGTACTCAGAACTCACAAGACCAGCTTGCAGAGTTTTTTACTGAAGGGATAAGTAAAGATCGTCTTCACTGTATGTGAGGCAAGTTAGGCATGATTGACATCCATGCTCCAACTTGCAAGTGAATCTAGGAACTCATTGTGAGGGGAGGTATGATATGTTAAGCAAAAGAGGTTTTCAGAAGTTGCAGCTTTTTTTTTTTTAATTAGTGAGAAGCTATGCACATATTCCCTTCTCTTTATCTTTTCTTCCTTTATATTCTTTTAGTTGGCTTCACCACAATGTTTCTTCTCCTCTACTTGGAGGTCAGGCATCAATTTATCAATGTTGATGTCATTCAAATGACTATAAAGAGAGCAATTCATCCAAAATGTTTTTGACATAAATTTTCTGAGGCACGATAGGCAGCGCTTGACTGCGAGATGCTCCAATGTACATTATATGTGGTGTGTGGTCTTTCATTTCAAATTAAAAGACTAATACTCATGCACATAACCCATGACTGGAACTCACAGGGAATCATTTTGGTGGCTATCAAGAAAGAAGGTTACTAAAGATGGATGCAGGTTTAATAATGCATAATTAAGTGGCATAATTCTTTTTTCTATAAAGAAAATATGGTATTAAAATTCCATAGTTGAAAATGTGGTGTGTGAAAGAAATTGCTTGGCAATGCATTCATGGATCATGCGAGGGTGTCATGTTACTTGATTCTGTTGTTTGCACAGACCCTTGTCAAATATAACTCGAGAAGCATTGTAAAGTATGCATTGGAACGTGGTGAATCTTTCTTAAGATTTTTTGTTCCATACCATGCTTGCATCGTTGGTTTCTTAATGGTCATCATCCTAAGTGACACCTTTTTTATGGGAAAAATCCAAGGGAATGTTGGTTTCAGCTATTGGTTAAGATGCTAATAGTGGCATATGTCCGTTGCAAATCGGGATTGTAGAAGTAGACAAAATGTTATTCTGGGGATGGTTTCTTTGATTGTCAGTGACCATTGATTTGGAGGTATTGTCATCATGACAGGCTAACATATAGGAACATTCTCCATCCAATGCCAAAGCCTACCATGTGGGAGAAGATGGGATTGAAATTGAATCCAGTCCTTCCTCCCAATGACCTCAGACCATGGGCATCCTAAAAAGATCAAAGACAGAAGATCCAAACTCAATATTTTGGTCTGACCCTGTTGGAAGTTGGGTCCATAGCAGAGAAGAATTTTTTTTTAATGGAAAACAAGTAAATTTTATTAATAAAAAAAAAAGATCAGATTACACAACAAAGCAGATAACAACAAACAACAAAAAGAATAGTACAAGTACAAGTGCATTATATGCCAAAACCAGCAACCTCCCCAATTACTACATTAAATGGGGTGGCTTTATCAACCTGTTGTTTTTCCAAATAATAGAAAGATCCGTAGAGAGCCCGATCAGTGAGAATCTATTGCTTGCCACGACTTGTTGCACTAGAGGTGGCTCTGGATCTCTTTCTTGAGGTATCCCATTTAAATGCATCTAGTTCATTGCATGTGACAGAAAATGCATGTATCTCAAGGAGTCCATGCTCATTGGTATGTATAAATCAAATATTTAATTCACATAGTTCACCCCTCAATCTATAATTGTTCATTTCATGTCTTCCTTTAGTCTATTTTATAGTTGATATTTCACCATTATGGCATTTCTTTGCATGTGAGGTTTAGATCTTTTGTTGTCGTAGAACAGTGTTAGTGTTTAGGAGGCCATATTTTTGCATTTATTTCTAAATGCCATTTGTTTTACAGGTCTGGAAGTGGTCTATCATCAGCACTGAAGGTGGTACTGCTCTAAAGAAATACATGTGCTGATGGATGGACTTTACATACATAGAACATAATTTGGATGTGGAATAATTATATGTTCTTCAAGGTGTTTATTACTGTGTTTAAATGTGGATGTTTATTTGACTATGATAAGGTGTTAAAGTTATACTTTATGGTCGTGATTTAGGGATGGACATGTTTTAGGTTTGATGGATTATTTGGATGTTAATGTTATATTATCTATTTATGTCTCCTCTCAATTTTTTTTTACTGTGATCCTAGTGGCTTCAAAGTGATGCTTTAATTACAATGCACTACTTTATTCTCACCTATGATGCCTAGATACGGATATGGATACAAAACTGATATAGAGATCGGGGATACGACTCCTAACTTTTGAAAATCTAGGAGATATGGGTATCCTAATTTTTTCTTTAGATCACTAGCATTTTCTTATGGTGAGAAGTAAAAATATTAGAAAAACTATATGAAGTAAAGGACTTTATAAGAAGGATGTGTTAAACTTGGTCTCTGGAAGTATCTGTGCAGTATTAGGTACTAATACAAGTGTCGTAGCAGTACGATACGGATACGTTGGGCCTGTACAAGTATCTCAGTATCATAGCATATATGAGAAATCCAATTGTCAAATCAAATATTAATTTTATAACTCACAAAATACTATAAATTTGCATATAATATACATAGTTATCAGAATCCTATGATTCGTATCCCGAATCTTAAGGAAAACGTTCGTATCTTTGTAATGAATCCCATTTACAAATGAATCTTAGGACTCAAGTGTGAATCCTATGATTCGATACTCGTTTCATCGAATCTTACGATGCAAGCGATTGGGCTAAGCGATAATGGCTTCAACCAATTAGCTAATATTAATAATCTTTTACCTTTTTCTTTCTTTTTATCGCTTGTATTTTTAAAAAGTTATTTAGTTAACGAAACCTCGTAAGAATTTATTGCGGCTTTGATAAGGTTTTTAAGATGAATAAAGAACATGCATTTAACTAAAGCATTCGACTGTATCTGTACGTATGGTGCTTTTCTATATCTTCTTCTTTTTTTAATCCATTTTGTTTTTCTTTCTTCATAAACACTTTCTTAACTTTAAGAGATATCCTACTATGTAAGATTGGTGGTTTGGATTTTATTTTATTTTTATATTTTGATTTTGAATAATAAAAAAATTATATTGATACTTTAAACTTATTTAACTATTTGCACATCATTTATTTCATATATATATATATATAAATATATCTCGTGATGTCCTTGATATGATTGTATGATAGACTTACTTATTATTATATTTATACTACTGTAAATGGGAAAATGGATGGTTATGAATAATTACTTTTTTATTTTTCTTTTAATTTTTAATTATTTTTTCATTTTATTAGAAAAATAAAAAAATCCTAGGATTCGCTATTTGATTTGATTCATGGGTATGAACGATTTGCGATATGATTCCGATTTTGAAAACAATGATAATATCCAAGGTACGTCATAAATCCAAGAAAATTGAGTATATTAAATATAATAAATATTAGTTAATACTCAACCTCTATAACAGGGTCTGGGGTATTCAATGATCAAAATAGCAGTTGCGGTGAGCGTACTGACACATGGCCAAAACGCTATGTAGAGGTTGCGGCGATACGTAATGGTGTAGCGGTGTGAATTTATTAAGTGGTAAAAAAATTTGAATCTCATGTGGCGGTCAATCTTGTAATTTTTTTTAGTGATTTGGAACCATATAAGGGTAGAGACAACTTTAAGAACGGCTATGGAGGAGAAGAAATAGGAAAAATAATATTTTAAATTAAAAATGATTGGCTCTATTAGGTTTTAGACCGTAGCACCGCTATTTTTAAAATAGCGTAGCAGCATCAACCTCTCCTAGGGGCTGCTATTTTTAACCATGGGAGTATTACATTAATGAAGAGGATCATTTCACTTATAAGCCTGAAAATAACGAATAAAAAAGTGAAGGCTGTTACAACGCAGCTACTAATTAATAATAATACCCATGATCAAAGGTTGGAGTATCTGATGATGGTGAGAAAAGGCAATAGGAGTTTCTGGAGGTAAAAATGATGATATCAACTACTTGTAAAGCATTATTTGGATGAGCATTGAGAGAAAAGTGGGTAGGTGGTTAAATCTACAAGGAAAACTTAGGGAAAAGGCTAGTGTATGTTACAAAATCATTGTTCTATTTTTTTTAATGCTAATCTTTTTATTAATTATGATCAAACTCAACCATTAAAAAAAAAAAAGACCAAATTGTAGAAAATAAAGAGAAGGGAGCTTTTGTAGTTGTGTAATGTGAGCTTAAGTGTTTTTCACCTTTGGGAGCTAAATAGTTGGATATTTGTGCATGCCCATTGTATTCGTGTTGGTCCAATGCGACGCTTGTATCAATACTCGATATTGGACCAATACTTTGGAGGTACTAGTTTAGCATATCCTACTTACAAAGCCCATGTTTGGCACCTCTATTTCCAGCCTTTATTTGTTTAAATGTCTAAAGCGAACGAGGTTATGAAAATAAGAGCGTTTGGCACAATATTCTGGCCTCCGTTCGTTTTAGGCATTTAGAGGCAAATCCTCTAAAATCCAAATGCTCAAAAAGTAGGCAGCTAAAAAATAAAGCTTTAGCCTCTTCTTTGTATGACTCTTTTTTCTTTGCTCTACTTTTACTGGGTATGTCAGAAAAAGAGTAGAGTTAACAAACATGACCTAAGTCCATTGTTTTATAGAGTTTGTTTAGTTTTCCTACTTTTCTACATAAAAAAAGATGTAAGAAACGGTTGTACAAAATGATAATTTCATTATTTTAGAAATGTTTTAAAGAAAAAATTAGGAGACCC
This sequence comes from Litsea cubeba, assembly GCA_012931725.1. Taxonomy (NCBI): domain Eukaryota; kingdom Viridiplantae; phylum Streptophyta; class Magnoliopsida; order Laurales; family Lauraceae; genus Litsea; species Litsea cubeba. Next base: position 46,759,565 of record CM022946.1, on the reverse strand, counting down.
GTGTCTGTACCAATGTCCTAATCTCTAAGATTTCCAAAATTGCAGTGTTGTATCCTCGATCCCCGTATCCAATATCTGGGCATCATAACTTGGAAGTGGGTTAGAATCTGAGGTTTGTTTTCAGTCGCAGTAGTTTGTATTGTTCTCTTTGGGTTGAATTTCCCTATACAAGCACTTACTGAGGATCTGCAATTGGAGCTGCTGCTCCAGTAATGTTAACCACTTATGCCCTACCCTGTAGGAGAGGTTGGGAGTGCATAGCATGGCATGTAACCCATGATGATAACATAGCCATGCCCCACTTTTATATGGATAAAGGTTGGAGTCTACCCAAAATCGACAATGGGGGAACACCAGTGGATGGTGATTCATGTAAGTTGTTTTTTTCTAGATTCATGGGAGGGTGACAGAAGTGTTACAGCAGCGACTATAGCCGTACAGCTTATTTCTTTGGCACACGAAATTCTCATTTTTCATAGGTGATGCATATAATGGAACACGTTTGCACCCAAATGTAGCAGTCAAGGATTTATCCCGCCTTGTTCAAATAAAATTTGTTAACATTAAAAAAGAAGAATATACAAAAATGAAAAAAAAAAAACTATAAAGCCAGGAAAAGGCACTTCATAAAAAAATATTAATCAAACGTGTAAGTCCATGTATCAGAAGTAAACAAATTATAGATCTAGGATTTAAATCAATTAGTAATGAAATTTATTTAAATAAACAAAAATTATATAAAAAGAACAAAAGGAAACAGCCAAAATATAAGACTACCTATAGATGCATTAATCTATGCTTTTGAACAATATTAGATTGCATTTGTCCCCAAACCTAGCCCAGCCGATTAGGGACATGGGTTGAAGCAAGAATGTGCAAAGCTAATGATGTAGGCCCTAGTGTTAGGGCTTGCATGGAAGTGCCGAAGAACAATCAACACGCCGAAGCGCGTGTCCGAAGACACTTCAAAAGTCTTCGTAGAGAGGATAAACGGGGATGCACCTCAATGGGAAAACTCAACTTTAATTAATCAACTCTCTAAGAATTAAATCTCTTACAAAGCATATAAATAAGAAAAGTAAAACTTGGTTGCTAAGAAAACCTAATTTAGGAAATAAAATAATAATCCTAAGGGAATTTTACCAAATAAGTGATCCTAAATAGGTATTAGCCAAATTTAAACATAAATACACAAACACTCATTTTGGTGTTCGTACACGCAATTTGGACGCCTTTACCCCTCAGTGTGCGAACGACATCGTCATTTCATTATACCCCTAAAAACTCAATCAAACGATTTTCATTCTCTCCCTCTCTTTCTCCTCCACTCCCTGCTCTCTCTTTCTCTTCCTGCGTTATGGCTTCTGCTCTCTTTCCCTCTCCCCCTCCGCTCGCTGCTCTCTCTTTCCCTCTCCCTGACGTTGCAGTTCCTGCTCTCTCTTTCCCTCTCCCAGACGTTGCAGTTCCTGCTCTCTTTTCCCTCTCCGCTCCCTGCTCTCTTTCCCTCTCCCCGACGTCCCAGCTCCTACTCTACCCCTCCGCTCCCTGCTCTCTAAGCAATTCTGACCAGATCCTCCCGCGGAACTCCCGACGACTACTCCAACATCATATTCCATTTGAGATTTCAGTGAAGGTGATTTTTTCGGTTCTTCTCTCTTCCACATTCTCTATTTTCTTGTTTTCTTTTCATTTCCAGTTTCTATATATCTATTGGAATTGTTGGGTTCTTGAGAGGGGATTTCGTTTGGGGTATTTGCAGACAAATGGTTGTCTGGAAGTTGCAACCATGGAAGAAATCCAAATTTAAAGAAACCTCTTATAGTTTATTTTATTTGCAGATAAATACAAATACTGTTATAGTTGCAACCTCTTATAGTTGAAGACAAACACTTGTCTCCATCTTTAGAGAGCTGTAGATTGAATTGATAGAAACCTCTTATAGTTTATTTCATTTCCAATACTAATTTAATGAAAGGAATCAAATGCGTAGGAAAGTAGAGCTCCACGTCGTCTTTGTTATGGTAGCAGGTAATTTGGTGTCGACCTCAATTTTTTGAGGCCATCCAGAAATCGTATTCACCACGATGCGAAGCTTGAAGAATATGTTGGCTATTAAATATCTCAGGACCTTTCTGATAGTGGTCTCATTGTAACACTCAAGATACTAGTGTTTATGATTGACCAATCCTTGATAGAAAGAACCAAAAACAAACTTTGTATATGTAGCGGGACATATGGGAAGGTTGGGAAGGTTGGGAGTTTCCAATTGTCTGATGGTGGGAAGGTTGTGAATTTTACAACTAGCTCTCTGTTTTGGGATGGGGTTTTGGTTCCAGATGCATTGTCAAGTCAGGTATTTTGTGTGTGTGGGTGTGGGGTGGGGGGAAGGGAATGAATCAGTCATTGTTTGTGAACATTGTATAATGCTATGGGCTAGTGTAAATATGGGTGGTCAGATTGGAGGAACCAGTCCTCATTACCAAGCCGGTAATGATTCTTCTTGATCTTGGGGTTCCTTTCTTTTGTACATTTGAAACAGTCATATAAATGGATTGACTAGAGTTTATTACTAATTTGAGTGATTGATAAATCTCTAATCAAATTTTGCAATTAGAACTTATATTTAGTAATCAGCCTATGCACCCTTGTCATGGATAGCCTTGGACATGGCACTACTCTGGTAGTAGTCTGGGGAAGAAGAGCAGCTACCAAGATGTTTCAATAGAACTTGGAAATGAGCTAGTATGCCTTGGCATAGACTCATTTTGGCTCTTTTCCCGTTTTCCTCCTACTGGGATCGTAGTGTTCTTGCCATTTGACATGCTGCTTCATTCAGTCTTTCATTAAATTTTCTTATGACAGAGGTTTTTAGTTTAATTTGATTGTCTCTTATGGGTTTTGTTTCCCTTCCCTTTAATTGTTTCTCTTTGTTTCTTCTATAAATTTTTCCTAGTGCTTGTTTTGTTTCTATGGTTTTGGCTTGGGACTTGGCTGCTTCGGTTTAGTTTATTTTATTCCCAATACTAATTCGAATAAGCAAGGATCTCACCCATTTTATCAATGCATTGTAAACAAACAAGCCCGCTCCCAAAAGAACTTAGAAGAAAGATCTCTTATTCCAGACCTTAATTTAATTAGCTCTTATTAATCAAATTAGAGTTACCAAACGGCCCCTACGTTTACATACTACACTGTTAGAGCATGTTATGCATCATAGACTTGAAATCAGTTGCTCTCCCCTGATTTGTTTTCCTATTTAATTTGCATTGTTTTCCCAACAAGTTTATGCATCCTTAGTAAGTAATTACCGCATTTGATGTTCTTTTAAATATGTTGTTACGGGTCAATGGACAATGTAGACTGTGGAGACACCATGTGTAGGTTGCATTGACAGTTTGATTGTTGGTGGCCGATCATACATTATCTTAGAACTTATAAATAACGGTAATGAAACTATAAACATAAAATATATGTTGAAAAAATACCCTGGGTGAATCCCCATAAGTCTTACACATCGTCTATGCATTTCATTACAAGGGTTTATTGTGGAAGTGATGGTTGAGCTGATTCTGTATGTTGGGGTGTTCTGCTGCGGATGTGTTGGTTGGGCTGAATGTTCTTTGGGATGTTTTAGTTGAATACTTTGTAAGGGCTGGTGCTCTCAGCTATGTAATCTATCCTTTCATTAATGATATCCCCAGGTTATAGCGAAAAACGAAATCTGGAGTTTTAAGAAACCAAAGTTATAAAACATCAAAATCTGAAGTTTATCTTTAAAAAGAGAATAAATTTGTAAGAGAGAAGGAAAAGAAGCCCAAATTACAAAACATCAAAATCTGAAGTTTATCTTAAAAAATAGAATAGTTGTATCAGAGAGAACTGAGAAAATAAAAACTTGAGCTGTGAACAGGATCTGAGCCCTAACACAACCAGCAAAGCTGGATAAGTCACAGATCTATAGAGGACTAGTGGAGTAACAGTACCATGGCATTTCTACTATAAATCCACAGAGAAACAGAGGCAAAAGGAACAAAGGCATCATCAGGTTCCATCAGAAACAACCATACAAGCCTGTAAAGCTTGCCATATCCAGTGCCCGCAAGGATAATCTTATATTGACACAGTAGAGTAGCAAGTCTTCGAATATTTTCCTGTTTGTTTCTCAGATTAACTGTTATTATCATAACAGACTGCCAACTGATTCAGCTGCTTGTCAATAGAAACTTCATTATCTTGCCACAAAACCAAAAAAAAAAGTAACAGAAGAAAAATGTAACACACTCACCACATTGCCCACACTTCACTTTATCGTTCAATAGATACGAGTATTATAGTAAAAGGTAAACTGTCACACTTAGTCCTTCTATAACCAATATAAGCATACTACCACCAATCTAGCGAAACGCGCAGCAGTGCTTAAAGAAGAGCAACCGAAGCTATAACCGCTTCCATGTTCGTCGCATTTTTAAGGAAAGACAAACCAAACAGCAAATAATCTACCGACCATCCCTCACTATCTGAAACCCACCAATTTGATTACGCCTACAAAAACAGTGCCCGAGTGACAAAATTTCAGCATGATTTGTTAGACGTATTGCCGTTCTGCAGTAGAGTCTATGACCAAGAAATTCAATAGACTACGAATGTAAGAATCGCATTGTCACCTGAGAAAAAAGCACACCGCTCAACGTTTTCCACGAGGCCCACCACCCGACCTCGGACCAGGAAAGCGAGCAAATTGCAGCCTCAAAATGGCTGCTGAATCTCGATCGTGCTCATCAAATTTATAACCTGCAAAATCAAATTGGACGGTTTTATGCAGCTCAAGACACCACGGTTGAACGGAGCGTTAAAGGTAAGGGCATCTAGACGTGCAGAGATAGGAGGCACATAATAATCACCTGCCAGCAAAAGTCCATGCAAACTAGAACAAACAACTTACTCACTTGGCTCAGAAACAGCTCTATTGCTTAAGCTTTGTCCAGCTTCAATTTCAGCATATCCAACTACCTAATGGCCTTCTACCCTCAAGTCAACACATTAATCAAAAGTACCAATCCAGCAAAAAGGTTGACCTCTGAAGCAATCTGGTTACCAGATATTGTTGGAAGGCAATACTATAGTTTGGTTCAACCTGGAAAGGTTTGTAATCCTCTTGCACACTTTTTTGCCCTTTTGTTGGGTAAGGTGACTTGAAACCAAGAACAATGAGCACCTTATGAATAAAGTTGGTTTGATAAATTGGCCTAAATCAACTAGTTCATTTTAGGTTTGTGGGAAAGTAGCGCAACTTCAATAAATGGGTAAATACAGTGGAGACGAAGCCCGTCATGAATATAATTGGGATTATCCCAACCTTCCACTAAATCACTAGCAAAGAATGTCTCGTTCTAACATCAGAAGGGCAAAAAGAGAGAGTCCGCACTTGATCTCAATTCTCCAAAAGTCCCCCTTGCAGATAGAAGCACAACTCATCAAGGCTCAAAGATAGGACAGTGCAGGGACCAAAATCCTGAAATGTGAAGATCCGGGATTTTCAAAGTGTAGAATCTAGACAGGACCTAAAAGAACCTCCTGGAATTTGAAGGGAAGACTAAAAGACTGTCTTCACAAGGGTACAGGACCGAGAGGTTGAAACACAAGGTAGCACGTGTTGAGCAATACAAAAATATGGCAGTCAATGAACCTGGAAAACGATTTGAGCTCCTTACTGGTAGGTATCAGCGGGAACATAAAAAAGAATGAACTGGCTAGCGTTAAATGCAGGTCCTTACCATCTCATCTGGGTAGTTTTTCCAATGAACTGGCGATCATATTGCATAATTAGATATCAGTTAAATTACTAGTTAAGTCAAAAAAATTGCTTCCAATATGGCAACAGTCAATAGCGACATGGAAAGACAAGGTGACCTCCTCCAATGGGGGTCCAGTCTTCAGAAGAAACCTCTGGGAATCAGAGGAAAAGAGTTTCTATTGCCTTTTGGACATTTTGAGCCAAGTTCTTATCCATGAGGGTCAGGATTGTGGGGTTTGGGCGAATGGCACCTTCTCTGTAGCTTCCTTCTTTCAGGTATTATCAGAAGGTCCTCAGGTGACTAGCCCATTTTACAACCTTTGGAAATATAAGAGTCGCTGCCTTCGGTTGGTTAGCACTCCCTGGAAGAATTCTCACTATGGATAATCTTCGCAGGAGGAAAGGAATAATTGTCAATGCTTGCCCCATGTGATTAGCTTTGGAAGAGACTGTAGACCATCTTCTTCTAAATTGTAAAGTGGCTCAAAGTATGTGGACTTCAGTCCTTGGGTGGTTCGAGTATAGTTGGGCGCTTCTCCACTCGCTGCAACATCTTTTTCAGGCTCAGAAGATGAGTGTGGGGTCAGCTAGAGGGAAGCTTACATGGAGATATTCTTTTTTGGCGGTGTTTTGGGTCCTATGGAAATAAAGGAATGCAAGGTGTTTTGAAGGAGTTTCCTTGTCAATTGACTCCTTAAGTGATAGAATTAAATTCATCGTGGCTTCTTGGGTGTCCATCCATCCTTCCTTCCATGGTGTTCCCCCGGATCTTATTCTTCTGAATTGGAAGGAGGTGGCTTTTTCATAATATGGTTTCCTTTTGTACCCTTTGGAGTTTTCTTAGGCTCCGTCTTTTGTAGCCTTTTGTTTGGGTGTTTTTGCGTTAGTTGGCTGTTTGGTCTTGAGCTTTTCCTCCATTTGGTTGTTTTGCTACAGTATATCTCTCTAGTACTGATTAGCTTTCTTTTCAATGGTAGTTAACATTCCAAAAAGTAATAAAAAATTGCTTCCAAGCCTCTCCCTGATTAATTCGTGATTCCACAATCAACCAACTGGTTTTCCAGATTGCAGTGTAAAAAAGTACACAAAGTTTGTATCCATCGATTAACAGTACCAGACCCATCAGGCATCAGTTGACTCACAGATCAAGTAAGTCCACAATGATGATTATGATGTATCACCAAGGATGAAAATAGCGGTTGCGGCGGGCGTAGCGGCCCGCCGCCAAAACGCTACGAAGCGGGGGATACGTAGCGTAGCGGGGATACGTAGCGGCGTAGCGGTGCGATTTGAAATAATCGCCCAAAAAATCTAAAAAAATTCCAGAAAATCCAGAAAATTGTAAAATGAAAGAATATGTGGTTCTTTTGCAAAAGTAAGTAAGAAAAGTGGGTGTAGCGGTGCCCTCAATATATGAAGTCCCGTATCGCTGAATAAATAGAAAATAGTAGTAATTATTAGTTTTTTCACATGTATTCATGTTTCTTAGTCATTCTAACTTAGAAAGTAATGGAAAGCTCATAAAAAAAAAGTAGAACATGAAATAAAGGCATAATTGCATAAGACTTAAGACTTAAGAGTTACTCATTACTCAATTACTCATTAGTCATTACTCATTAGTGAATATTGAACAATCAAAATATCAAATATCAAATTATCAATACTTCAACATTCAAGGTTCAAATTCAATCAAGTAAATGAACTATGAACTATGAAGTGATCAAAATAAACATCAATCAACGATTCAACAGTCAAAAGTCAACAGTCAACAGACTCAACACCAATTTAGAAATGACAGAGTAGAGAGTAAGTGAAGGAAGTAGGAATACCTTGGTCACCAGTCACCACCAAAAGGATCGTCTACCAAGATTCAAGGCACTGTTATCCTCATCCCCATCTGTGTTATCATTTGTATTGGCATCATATTGCATTTGATATTGATAAAAATTGGGATCCACCAATCCAAAGAAGGTGGTAGCCGCATGGCCTGCATCATCATAACTTGGAGGAGGTGGAGGTGGATACCTATTATATTGTGTTTCACCGTAGTCACCATATGAGTAGGACCCTGAAATAGAAGACTGTTCGTCTCCTTGTTGCAGTTGACCATATGGAAAATACTGCGAGGGTCCTTGTCCACTGTAACTAGGGTTCCACGAACCAGTCCATGATGCTGCTTGTTGTCCTCCAACACCTCCACCCATATTTCCTTGTTCATTACTACTACCTCCAAGAGCATGTGGAGCAGGTGGTGAGACTCTCCGACGCCAGTTGATAATCACGATTTCCTTCCATTCTTTCCGGAAAGTCTTGTACCTCCTCTACAGGAATGACATCTTCCTGATCATGTTGGTAGTATTCACTAGTAGCACCTGTCCCACTAGTGTCTCCTGCTCCATCTCCCCCATCTCCTCCACCATGGCTACTCGAAGAGACGGTGGTACTCGTCCTTTCAGAAGATGACACCACATGAGCAGGAATAGCAGGTTCTTTCCCTCTAGATTGTGGGTGCGGATGTGCACTTGTGCCTTCTCCTCCAAGTGGGGCACCCCCTGCCTCATCCATTTCTTCATCAAGCAAATCTCTAACCTCATCCTGAAAGCCCGGATCTGAATCAAGCAATTGATCCTCTATCTCGGCTATCCATGGGAGTAAGGGATCGTCCTCTCTGAATATGTGATCCAAACTAATAGGACAATAGTTCGGACTATCCCTTGCCTTCCTTTCTCTTGTTCTGTTTCTCAACTTTAAATTGTAATGGCAATACACAAGCTTGTTGAGTTTTTGCATGGTAAGCCGATTCCTGGACTTTGTGTGGATCAAGGAGAAAGTGCTCCAATTCCTTTCACAGTTTGATGAAGTTGTAACTTGACTAAGGATGCGAACAGCCGCTTTCCTTAGATTTGGAGTATCCTCTCCAAAATTCATCCACCAATCAGCTGAGATTCAAAATAAACAAATAAAATTAGATATTCCTTAAGTCCTTCCAATCAATTGAGAGATAAATAACAAAATACTATTAGGTTGGGTGATTGGGTCTTTTGATATCATATTCATAATTTCATACCAGGTGTCATTTTTCCAATTGCCCTTTGTGTGATTGGGTCAGCAAAGCCTCCTTTCCTTTGTGTGTATGTAGATATCTACAATGTGAAAATTAGGAATAAATCATTAATGGTTTAATGAACCTATCTTAAGCATATCTGCATATACATATGTGATATGTCATCTCAAATCTCAATCACTAACTCACCTCTTGAATGGCGTTGATGGAATCATCAATTCCCAACAATTTTCTCAACACTTGCCTTAATCCTACCCTCAACTCCGTCTCTATTACATCGCTGTGTTGTTGGGCATTGGGGTAGTAGAATTCGGGATTAAGGAAATAACCTACATTGAAAACAAGTTGAAATGCAAAATGAATAAACATCAATAAAAGAATGATAGCTTGCTTTAAAAGCATCAAATATAGATATAACTATTGAGTACTACCTGCAGCATGCAATGGATGGTGCAGCTGGTCAGCCCACCGTCTATCAATAATCTGTATATATTCTTCATGATATCTAACATTTTCCATGATAGCTTGCTTAGCCCGATCCATTGCTTCATATATATATCCCATTGTTGGCTTGTCATCACCATCTACAAGCCGCAACACTCTAACTAAAGGCTCATAAACCTTTAATAAATTAGACACTTTCTTCCAAAACTTATTGTCCCTCATCAAGTTAGGGATCTCAAATTCCGGACCACTTGTTGCATTGCCCCACTTTGAACGAAGCCATTCTTCTGATGCAAACATCTGAATCAGCTCTGTTCTAAACCTTACAAGACTCTCCATCGCAATGAAATGGGTAGCAAACCTAGTTGATCCCGGACGAATCAAGGCATGATTATTTGTGAATCTTTTCATTAAGCTCAAAAGCCATGAATGATCATAAATAAATCTGGTAATGCTTCTACATGCCTTGATAACTTCAGCAATTTTCTTCTTCCTTCCAATCTCTTCCATAATGAGATCTATACAGTGTGCTGCACATGGAGTCCAAAACAGATGAGGCCTCTTTTTCTCCAACATCACACCGGCTGCCTTGAAATTGGCGCCATTATCTGTAACCATTTGTACAACATGCTCCTCTCCCACAGTCTCTACAACCTTGTCCATAAGAGTGTATATATATTTAGCTGTCCGTCTATGCTCAGATGCATCCACGGACTTCACAAAAACACACCCAGAGACTGAATGTACCAAAAAGTTTATTAATTGTGTTTGTGTGCCGCTAGTCCACCCATCACACATAATGGTGACTCCATTCTGTTGCCACATGGGCCTAAAGGTCTCCACACATGCCTTTATTTCTTTATATTCCTCTTCGAGATATTTAGTGCCCACATCATAAACAGAGGGCGACTGTATTCCCCGCCCAGCTTCGGCGGCAACATCAAGAATTGTTTGGAAATAAGGGGAATCTATTGCTGTAGGTGGTATGTTCTTGTGAATTAGCCATTTCGCTGTAGCTTTGGCTAACGTATCTCTTGCAGACTTCATTGCCCCTTTCATAACACTTTTTATATTTGGTTGTTTAGCTCCCTCTTTTCTATGTGCTAGAGGATCAACAGAGGGAGGAGCTGCTCTTCTAGTAGAAATAATTTCTACATCAACATCCCGTTTCCGGGTGCTAAATGCCCTGCGCATTGCCCCCGCAATGCCCTTGCCCCTGCTTGGCACAGCAGATGAGCCCCCTGCATCATAATTTTTGCTGCTTCCAGCAAATGCACGACGTTCATATTCTTCTTGATGACTCATGACGGACTCTCGCCGTGCAGCCTCCATCTGTGCATCTTCATCATCAAAACCTTCATCCCCAAATACATCATAACGGGCAGCATCAACATCTTGCTGCCTCTTTTCTTTTATCTCTACCTTTCTAGCTTTGTTTTGGGTAACCAAAGCTTTCATTTGTTCCCTGACTTCCCTTGGTGCTTCGGTACAGCCAGCAACATTACCAGAAATGTGGCCCAAATGGTGCTTGAATCTTGTAATGCCCCCATTGGTCACTTTCCCACAAAACTTGCATTTGATTTTTAACCTGTTGTTCTCAACTGCCTCACCAAAGCTCCATGCGGGATCAATATCACGCGGCATTTTCAAAAATTAATTGGCAAACACAAATGCACAATAGAAGACTGAATACCTATAAATATGAACAAGTAGTATGTTAAAAATTAAAAAAACAACAAAACATGTTAGAGGAAACATATATCTAACACTTAAGAATCATTCTCTTGACATTTAATTGACATTCAATTACTAAAAATAATTTTTTTTTACAAATAAAAAAGAAATCCGAAAATAAAAAAAGGAAAAAAATTGAAAAACAAGCATTATATGTTGGAATGATCTATGGGAAACATAGATCTATAATCTAGAAGCCCTTTTCAAGACATTTGATTGACATTCAATTACTAAAAATAATTTTTTTTACAAAAATAAAAGAAATCCGAAAATAAAAAAAGAAAAAAAATTGAAAAACAAGCATTATATGTTGGAATGATCTATTTGAAACATAGATCTATAATCTAGGAGCCCTTTTCAAGACATTTGATTGGCATTCAATTACTAAAACTAATTTTTTTTACAAATATAAAAGAAATCCGAAAATAAAAAAAGAAAAAAATTGAAAACCAAGCATTATATGTTGGAATGATCTATGGGAAACATAGATCTATAATCTAGGAGCCTTTTTCAAGACATTTGATTGGCATACAATTACTAAAAATAATTTTTTTTACAAATAAAAAAGAAATCCGAAATTAAGAAAAGGAAAAAAATTGAAAAACAAGCATTATATGTTGGAATGATCTATGGGAAACATAGATCTATAATCTAGGAGCCATTTTCAAGACATTTGATTGGTATACAATTACTAAAAATAATTTTTTTTTACAAATATAAAAAAATCCGAAAATAAAAAAAAAGGAAAAAATTGAAAAACAAGCATTATATGTTGGAATGATCTATGGGAACCATAGATCTAACAATATGAAGCTATTTTCAAGTTGTTTCATGAGTTTTCCATAAGTGATAATGGTTTTTTTTTTTAAATAACTTAAATCCGAAAATAAAAATAACAATATTTAAAAAAAAAACAAAAGATATGCATACAAGATCAAAAGGATGCATGGATCTACAATAAAACAAGCCAATGATGCCATTATATTGTGATTTATAGTAGTTAGAGAGTGATAATCTCAAAAGTTGAAAAAAAGTCACATACCTAGATGAAGATTCTTGTTTAGAATCTTTAAAATCCTTTGAATAGTTGAATGTTGGTGATTTGGTGGCAAGAAATCTTGAGAAAATCCACTTAGGAGACACTTGGGACCACTTAGGAGGAAGAAAATGAAGAAGAGGAAGAAAGCATAGCAGCAAGTGAAGGAGAAGTAGGGTTTTTCGTCCAAAAAGTAGCTTTTATACCCCCCCCCCCCCCCCCCCCCCCCCACGGTATCGGCCGCTACGGGCCGCCACGAGTGCGACGGCCGATATTTCGGCCGTGGCGTGGCGGTGTCGCCCGCCACGGCCGATTCCGCTATTTCTATCCATGTGTATCACTAACTATCAGACCATTGATTTATGCTAGGACCAACTCAAGGGTAGCCAATGATTTGTTCCAGCCAGCTGTAGCAAACTCAAATAAATGGACCCAGACATAAAGTGACTAAAATGGACAAGTCAGTCCTTGTGATTGGAACATCTATAACAACACTTCCAGAATGAAATCGATAAGATAATCAGTCAAAACTAATCAGATGATGATTGACAGATCGCCATTGCAAGTGAAATTGCAACTAAAACAGCAAAACTCAACCAATAAGGCAATTAAGTCACATCAGGTTAGTTCGTATTTGTTGACATGAAATCCATTGATGCTAAAAGTTGGACCAAATGCACTGAAGATATGTCAAAAATTATGGCTGCTTGTGGCATAAAATAAACAACAGGTGCAAGCAATAAATAAACAACAGGTGCAAGCAATAAATCATATATAAAATAGATGGGCTAAATTTTTCAAAGAATAATAAATAAAGAGGATGTTTGCTTCACCTTGTAAGGCATCCAATGCAACTGCCGCATGGGCTGGAGTAGTGAAGTCCACAAAGCAAAGGACCAAACGTTCTCCTCCTGGCTGCAATAATTAATCTAAAGCATAAAGGGAGACCAAACAAATGATTAGATTTTTTTTTCTTTCTTTCTTTTTTTAGAGAGAAATAACCAAATGCTTGGATAACTAAACAAGGATGAAAGTGCAACTAGGTTCAATGAATAAGTCCTAGAGCGGGGGTGAATAGGACAAAAGGAATTCTAATGCCAATTTTAAACTTATTAGCCCAATCTTAATCTCAACTTGGAATAATAATCACACATAACAAAATAACTTGTTTGAATTATAAGTTCAATGTGTGTGTGCTTAAATAATCAGAGACACTCTAATTTGAAACAAGATAGTAAGCACAAGAGATAAAATGGCACAAGAGATTTATAGTGGTTCAGTCACACAGACCTACATCCACTCTCAAGGGTCACACAGTCCCTTGGTTCCACTATAAAGAATCAAACTACACAAGTACTGATTCTAACTCAATTTTGTTACTGAGGTTCGAATCACACAGATCTAATCCCCACACACAATTTTTTTAGAGTGGTTGACACACACAGATTCAATCCACTCACCACTGTCACAAAGATATAAATTTAAATGGAGGGCGAACACTTGCCTTTGATGAAGATCGAAAGTGTTCGAGGAAGCTTTTGACCGTGATCGAAGCTTTTTACCTCTTGCAGCTAGCTTGGTGTTGATGATGAAACTCTATTAAGATGCACAACCAAGTTATAGAGGTTTGATTTCTAGGGCAGAAATGAGAGATAGCTTTAGAGATTAGGATACCCTAGATTTGGCTTCTCAAAGCACACTCCTTAGAGCTAAGTAAGCCCTTGGATTTTTAAGATAGAATCTAAGTGTGTTTGGAAGAAGCTTTGAGAGCTTGGAAAAGGTTTACAAGAATTTAGAACAAAGGCTCTTCAAAAATTGGACTCCTTAATGTTGAAAATGGGCTTCAGGTATTTATATAAAAGTTCCAACGGTCATAAAACGGCTAGTGAACACTGAACAGTGAATAGTGTTACTATTCAAACGGCTAGTGAATAGTGAACAGTGAACGGTGTTACTGTTCAAACGAACAGTGAATAGTGAATAGTGAAGTTACTGTTCAAACGGCTAGTGAATAGTGAACAGTGCATGGTGATGTTACTGTTCATGCGGCTAGCCGCGAAGTAACCGAAAAACCATTTTAAGAGAGTTTTTGCTCTGGAAAAGTAACCGCGAGGTGACCAAAAATCATGGCGGTTAGCCGACTTCTGAGGCCTGTTTAGAGTCTTGAAAAAGCTGAAAAACAATCTCTAAAACCCTATTAAATAAGCCATTAAACTAAGAGTTTTTAGGGCCAAGTCTTGGTTGGTTTGGAGTCCCATTTTCCTGAATAGGTTGGCACACATATGGACGACTTCCTTTATGAATCCAGGCCTTCCGAGACTTGTTCTTCTGCCTTCAAACTTGATCTCCCTTGAGAGATTCTGAGAGGCAAGGTCTTGGATTCTTCGACACGGAATTGACAATACAAAAACAAGTGCTCATAGGAATGTGGCACTAACAATCTCCCCCTTTGTCAATTTCGTGGCAAAACACCTATTCTTGATTGAAATACAACGAATGGACTCAAATACAACCAAGATTACAAGAGTACATGATCTTTACAAAAGATACAACAATTACAACTCAAAGACTCACGACTCTAAATACTCCCCCTGAGAATGTGCTTTGTCTCTTAAAGATATACCTGCATAAGACATTGACATACACATTCTATGGTGGGATTGCTACTCCCCCTTAATTGTTAGTCACAAAATATCATAGATAGAGTGTGTTTTCACCCTTTGTTCTACACTCTCCCCCTTTGTTTAATCTCTCCATTTTCAGGATTCAATCCATTTATTCTCCTCATTTTTTGTCATAAATTGACAAAGAGATGTCCCGATGAAGCATATAGAGTACTATAGAGAGATAAGGAGAAGTGAGAGATATCAATATTTAGCATATTATGATATCAAGGACATAAAAAGATTCACCTATAAGCATAGAGGGGTTAGCAAGCATGATATCAAAAGATTTGACTATAAAGAGATGTAATCATGCTAAGATGGAATTGAACTATATAAATCAACTAAGAAAGTCCATATCAATTCCATGAATCCATTTAAGGATTCTCTTAGTCCTTCAAATGATACAAACCGATTGAAGAGTAAGGACTCAATAAAGATCATATGAAATTTCATTTCATTGACCTTTTTCACCACTTAACCGTAGTGATGAATCTGCATAATCATACTGATATAACTATGAAGCACATCATATTCATATATGTGTCTCCATGATCCTCAAATATGAATTCTCATTTGATCATCTTAAAGATGTCTACTCCCCCTTAACATCATTCTCTTCTTTTTGTCAGAAATTGACAAAGAGATGTAAAAACTGAGAGAAACTTTGGAAGCTAATCGCAAAAATTAGAGAACAGAAGGTAGATAATCCATGCAAGCATAGATAATAGATGGGCCTCGATTAGACAAGGCCGAGGGCATTCAAGTTCATCCCCCACAATTCTTACTAGTCCTAAGTGAGTGCAACCCAAATTCATGCACATCACGAAAGCCCAAGCCCACCCAATCCAAGCCTGCAAAGAAATGTATTTTGGAACCACCCATGTCCGACAGAACCTACAAAGGCTAGAGGCCTAGATTTATCAACTGGATACCGAAGGAGATTCAAATTCGCTGGATGTTGTTGACAAACGAGAAAAATAGGGACATCCCGCATTTAATTTCAATGGCTTAGCTAAGTAGCTTTTGAAAATATGCATCCAGCAGATTTTCAATCTGGAAAAGCAAGATTTGAAGAGATGAGGGTTTGTCTTATTCGAAATCCATCTCTATAAGAACAGTCTTAGCTCTATCTAATTTGTATCAAAACTTCTTCTTGTCATCTGCATTCTTATTCCACAAAGTTTCAATGGCTCAACAATTTCCTTTTGGTACTTCTTGTGATCAGGAGATGAGGTATTCTTTACCCCAATCCCAAACTTTTTCTGCATCTGTTTTAGGTTCCATGATACCAAGGCGACAAGAGATAGTTTTGGCTAATAAATCGGATGAAGACGCCGTTTATGAGCTTGTGAGTCTCGGAACTCAATACTCATCATCCATTGTCTCATTTTCCGATCGGTTGCGGTCCAAAACTCGCAAGACAGAAAAGTTTATTGAGGAGATCGATGTACTGCAACGGCTTCTTCTCGAGTCTAATAGAAAAATAATAGAGTTGAAGCAACAGAATAAAGATTTAAGATCATTGCTTACCTCTTCAATTCGATTGCCTAATCCTTTAGACAAGGATTGCATGATGATCTATGAAAAGCAAAAGCATTTGAATGATGAGGCTAGAAGTCTCAAGTTTTTGTAAGACATTGAGAAAAATATTCAAAAAATATTCATGGCATGCATCATTTCGATTTCTCTTCTAATCATGCATAGTCTATTTTCTGGCAGGGGTTTTGAAAAAAAAGTATGCCAACTGATCGTGTGTGCTTGTGAATTCTAGTACAATAATACCCTTCTGCACATGATCTCTAAGAAAATGATATCTAATTTCAATATGCTTAGTCCTAGAATGGTGTATTGGGTTCTATAAAAAATTTATAGCACACAAGTTTAAAATCCTTAAGTTGTTGCTTCATGAAAAGAACTTGAGCACAATAACTACCTTCAACAAAACTCTGCCTCAGCAGTAGATAGTGCAACAGAATTTTGCTTTTTACGGAACTATGAAATAAGTTCATGACTTAAGAAATGATATGTTCCAATTTTTTTTTTTTAAATTAAACACAAAATAAATAATTAAATGAAACTAACAAATAAACAATAAGAAATTATTTAACAACACAGATACCAAGGGATTTTCTCATGTTTTCAAATTTTGAAACATCCAATGGTTTTGTCAGAATATCTGCAAGTTATTTCTCAGTAGAAATATGGTCCAAAACTATAACTCCCTCTTCAACCAATTCTCTAATGAAATGATGTCTAATATCAATATGCTTAGTTCAATATGCTTAGTTCTAGAGTGTTGGACAAGATTTTTGAAAATATTGATAGCACTGGTGTTATCACAATACAAATTCATGCTTCCTTGTTCAAAACCATAGTCTTTCAGCATTTGTTTCATCCATAACATTTGAGTACAACCACTTCCAGCTACTATATATTCTGCTTCAGCTGTGGATAGGGAAATGGATGACTGTTTCTTGCTGTGCCAAGTAACTAGACAGTTTCCTAGGTAGAAGCAACCACCACTAGTCGATTTCTATCATCCACATTTCCAGCCCAATCGGCATCTGAGTATCCAGCAATATAAGTAGATGAATTATATGGATACCATAAGCCATATCCTAAAGTCCCTGAAACATATCTAATGATTCTCTTAATAGCTTTCAAATGAGCTTCTTTGGGATCAGATTGATATCTGGCACAAGCTCCTACACTGAAAGCAATATCAGGTCTACTAGCTGTAAGATATAATAGGCTCCCTATCATGCTTCTATACAAACTAGGAACAACATTCTTACCACTCATATCCTTACATAATTTGAGAGTTGTGCTCATGGGTGTGTTCATATACTTGGCTGAATCTAATCCAAACCTTTTGACCAATTCTTTAGCATACTTGGTCTGGGAAATAAACATTCCATCAGTTAGTTGTTTTATTTGTAATCCTAAAAAGAAATTAAGTTCGCCAACCATGCTCATCTCAAATTCAGATTTCATAAGATTAGCAAATCTTTCTGTTAAATCATTACAAGTAGATCCAAACACAATATCAACATAGATTTGAGCAATCAAGATAGTGTTATTTATTATTTGAATAAATAGAGTTTTATCAACACTTCCCCTTTCAAAATTGTGATCAACCAAAAATTGAGTGAGTTTTTCATACCAAGCTCTAGGAGCTTGTTTGAGACCATAGAGAGCCTTTTTAAGATAATACACATTATTAGGCTCCTTATGATCTTCAAACCCTTTAGGTTGCTCAACATAAACTACTTCTTCTAATATGCCATTTAGAAAAGCACTTTTCACATCCATTTGATATAATTTAAATTTCAAAGAGCAAGCAATGGCAAGTAAGATTCTAATGGATTCAAGTCTAGCAACCGGAGCAAATGTTTCTTCAAAGTCTATTCCTTCAATTTGGGAATATCCCTGGGCAACCAGTCTGGCCTTGTTTCTAACTATGGTACCATTTTCATCAAGTTTATTTTTGAAAATCCATTTGGTACCTACAATATTTTTGTCAATAGGCCTAGGTACTAATTCCCATACTCCATTTCTAGTAAATTGATTTAGCTCTTCTTGCATAGCATTTATCCAACAATCATCAGAGAAAGCTTCATTAACAGTTTTAGGTTCAATGATAGAAGTAAAGCAAAGATGACTAACAATATTTTCCAATTGTCTTCTAGTCTTGACACAAGCCAAAGGATCTCCTAGAATTTGGTCCATAGGATGATGTTTCATATTTATCAAGTCCTTAGAGATTAGAGGCTCATCCAGCTTAGCTGTTGGGACTTCTATCTCATCATTATCAGGGTTTTTTTATTACTGGAATCTTTTAATTTGTCATCAATGACAACATTTACAGATTCTTGTATGGCTCCGGTGTTTGTGTTCAAAACTCTATATGCACGACTGTTTTAAGAATAGCCAATAAAAATGCTTTCATCACTTTTTGAGTCAAATTTGCTCAAATGTTCTCTATCCTTGAGAATATAACATTTACTACCAAAAATTTTAAAGTAGCTAATGTTTGGCTTTTTCTCATGCCATAATTCATAAGCAGTTTTGTTCAAGCCAGTTCTCAAGTAAACCCTGTTTATGATGTAAGAAGCTGTATTCACTGCTTCAGCCCATAGATCTTTAGGGAGTTTCTTTCCATGAAGCATAACTGTGGCCATCTCTTGTAAAACCCGATTCTTTCTTTCAGCAACTCCATTTTGTTGAGGAGTTTTAAGGGCAGAAAATTCATGGTGAATTCCATACTTATCACAGTATTTTTCAAATCTAGTATTTTCAAATTCACCACCATGATCACTTCTTATTCTAGCAACTGCTCTTCCTTTTTCAACTTGAATTCTTTTCACAATCTTTTTGAATTCAACGTATGCATCAGATTTTTCCCTCAAGAATGCAACCCAAGTAAATCTGGAATAATCATCAACAATAACAAGGAAGTATTTTTTGCCACCTCTACTCTCTTTCTTTGTTGGACCAACCAAGTCCATATGGAGAAGCTCTAAGGATCCAGAAGTCTTCAAGGACTTAGTCTTTTTGTGAGAGTTTCTGATTTGTTTACCTTTTTGACACTCCACAAGCTGTTTTTGACTTCCTACTAATTTTTGGAAGGCCCTTTCCATACTTGTTTAAATTGGACAAGTCTCTATGGTTCACATGTCCAAGCCTTTGATGCCATAGTTGGGCTTCATCAAGATGAGCTATGTAACAGGCTGAACTGGATGCTTCTTTGTGATTACCAACAACATAATAGTTTTCTTGATTTCTAAGACCTCTTAGAATCACTTTACCATTTTTCGAAATCTCACAACCATGACTAGTAAAGAAGACAGCATGGTTTTTATCACAAATTTGTGAAATGCTAAGCAAGTTATGTTTCAAACCATCAACACATAAAACATCTTCTATTTTAGGCAAGTTGGGAACATTCAGAGTGCCCTTTCCTATAACTTTAGCAATATTACCATCACCAAAAGTGACAGTTCCACCATCATAATTATTTAATTTGGAGAAGAGTGTTTTATCCCCAGTCATGTGTCTAGAGCACCCACTATCTAGGAACCATACAGATTGGTCTCTAGCTTTAAGAGCTGTGTGAACAAGTAGACTTTTAGGTACCCACATATACTTTTGTGTGTGAGAAGTTCCTCTATGACCTAGAGACTCATATTGAAGAAAAGATCTCTTTGGGTTCCTTTTTGTAGATAAAACATTTTTAGAATGATTATAGAATTGAGTTTTTAGCTGATAAATTTGTTTCATCAATTCATTTAGTTTTTGAGAAAAAAATAAATTGCCTGAGTTTTTCTTTTTAGTTGGTTCCTTTTTCTAGTCATATTTGATATATCTTTTTCTTTCATAAGAATTATATATAACTTTAGGAATGTTTTGATTAATAGAGGAAGCCTTTCCTTTTATAAATTTAGCAGAGACATCGGGGTTTTGTTTTGATTCTTTGTTGTACCCCAGCCCAGTTTTGTCTCTTTCATATTTACCAATTCTAAATAGTTTTTCAAATTTTTCTTCTCCATGAGTAAAAGAATACTCACATTTTTCTTTATACCATATTAGATGGGTGACTTCCTTTTTTAAATTAGTGATTACCTCTTTTAGAGTATCAGTTTCTTTCTTATGATTTCTTATGTGTTCACTGGCAATTTGAAATTTAGAGTTGGTTTCGTTAAGATCATTGGTTAAGATATTAATTTCACCTGTTAAGGTTTTAACATTGTCTTTTAAAACTTTATTCTTTGCTTCTTGTTTTCTTATGATATTAATTAACTTGCAGCTCTCATCATAGAGTCTATTATATGATTCTTGAAGATTTTCGTCATCGTCTTCATTATCTGAGCCATCATATTCAGATTCTGGTTCTTCTTCAAATTCTTCAATATCGGAATTTTTATATTCATCCTCAGATTTCTCAAAATGAGATTTTTCAGATGTCTCAACTGATGGATCACATAAACTTCGAGCCATTAAAATAGTGTAATTTTCTGTTTCATCTTGATGTGATTCATCTGATTCTGACTCTGATTCAGATGAGTCATCTCATGTTGCCATAAGTGTCTTTTTCTTCCTTCCATTGGACACTCAGAAGATATATGTCCAAGTTTTTTACAGTTATAGCATTTGACTTTTCTTTCTTGACTCTTAAATGAAGAAATGCTTTTGTTTTTATTTTTATTAAAGAATTTAAAATTTGAATTCTTTTTCTTAAAATGTCTTATAAATTTCTTAGTGAGAAGAGCAATATCTTCATTATCACTTTCTTCATCATTATCTGATTCTCCTTTAGATTGAGTTGATTTAGAGGTTTTTAAAGCAATTGATTTCTTATCTTTGGATTTATTAGAAGCATTATTTAACTTTAACTCAAAAGTTCTAATATTACCATATAATTCTTCAACTTTCATAGTTTCTGGGTCATTGTATTCTTCTATAGAGGTCACTTTGGGGTGAAATCTATCAGGAAGGGATCTAAAGATTTTGCTACAAATTTTGCCTTCAAGAATTTGTTCACCAAGTGACCACATCTCATTCACAATTACCATTGGCTTAGTTTGAAATTCATCGAACATTTCATCTTCCCTCATTCTTAAAGATTCGAATTGAGAAGTCAACATTTGGAGCTTGGCTCTTTTGACAATGGTTGTTCCTTCGTAAGGCATTGTTGTCTCCCAGTGCCTTATGATCAGCTGTCCATTTTGCCTTTGCAAGAGGCTGGACAATGCCATCTGTATCTGTGACTGTAGGAGGAGTCCATCCATCCTCTATTGAATCCCACACATCTCCGTTAAGAGATTTGATGAAGACGGTCATTCGAGCTTTCCAAAAGGCATAGTTTGTACCATCAAACAATGGAGGTCTGTTTATAGCACTACCTTCTGAATTAGACATTGGCACTAGTAAAAAGAAGTAGATCTACTCCGGGTTGTTAAACCTTTAGGGAGTAACCCGCTCTGATACCAAATGAAAGTGCAACTAGGTTCAATGAATTAGGACAAAAGGAATTCTAATGCCAATTTTAAACTTATTAGCCCAATCTTAATCTCAACTTGGAATAATAATCACACATAACAAAATAACTTGTTTGAATTATAAGTTCAATGTGTGTGTGCTTAAATAATCAGAGACACTCTAATTTGAAACAAGATAGTAAGCACAAGAGATAAAATGGCACAAGAGATTTATAGTGGTTCAGTCACACAGACCTACATCCACTCTCAAGGGTCACAGAGTCCCTTGGTTCCGCTATAAAGAATCAAACTACACAAGTACTGATTCTAACTCAATTTTGTTACTGAGGTTCGAATCACACAGATCTAATCCCCACACACAATTTTTTTAGAGTGGTTGACACACAGATTCAATCCACTGTCACAAAGATATAAATTTAAATAGAGGGCGAACACTTGCCTTTGATGAAGATCGAAAGTGTTCGAGGAAGCTTTTGACCGTGATCGAAGCTTTTTACCTCTTGCAGCTAGCTTGGTGTTGATGATGAAACTCTATTAAGATGCACAACCAAGTTATAGAGGTTTGATTTCTAGGGCAGAAATGAGAGATAGCTTTAGAGATTAGGATACCCTAGATTTGGCTTCTCAAAGCACACTCCTTAGAGCTAAGTAAGCCCTTGGATTTTTAAGATAGAATCTAAGTGTGTTTGGAAGAAGCTTTGAGAGCTTGGAAAAGGTTTACAAGAATTTAGAACAAAGGCTCTTCAAAAATTGGACTCCTTAATGTTGAAAATGGGCTTCAGGTATTTATATAAAAGTTCCAACGGTCATAAAACGGCTAGTGAACACTGAAAGTAGTGTTACTATTCAAACGGCTAGTGAATAGTGAACAGTGAACGGTGTTACTGTTCAAACGAACAGTGAATAGTGAATAGTGAAGTTACTGTTCAAACGGCTAGTGAACAGTGATGTTACTGTTCATGCGGCTAGCCGCGAGGTAACCGAAAAACCATTTTAAGAGAGTTTTTGCTCTCTGGAAAAGTAACCGCAAGGTGACCGAAAACCATGGCGGTTAGCCGACTTCTGAGGCCTGTTTTGAGTCTTGAAAAAGCTGAAAAACAATTTCTAAAACCCTATTAAATAAGCCATTAAACTAGGGGTTTATAGGGCCAAGCCTTGGTTGGTTTGGAGTCCCATTTTCCTGAATAGGTTGGCACACATATGGACGACTTCCTTTATGAATCCGGGCCTTCCGAGACTTGATCTTCTGCCTTCAAACTTGATCTTCCTTGAGAAATTCTGAGAGGCAAGGTCTTGGATTCTTCGACACGGAATTGACAATACAAAAACAAGTGCTCATAGGAATGTGGCACTAACAAAGGATACTTATGTAACCAGATTCATATTACTACTACATAGTAGCAATACTTTAGGGCTTGCATGGTTTCAGGAATTCTAGTAGGACATGCTCTATCCAATTTAATTTTGTTCTGTAAGGCCTGTTTGATTTCAGAAATTTTATATCAAAATTCTACATATAGGCTAGTCCGAAGTGAGCCAGGAGTGGACAATTGGTTGTTATTTCTCCCAATGTTGCCCCCCCCCCCCCCCCCCCAAAAAAAAAAAAAAAGAAACCACACAAAAATCCCACCCCACCCCCCAAACAAGTTAAAAAAAACAAAAGAAGAAGAAGCAATTTCAGCCGCTGTCTATGGAATTCTTATAATTCCTTGTTT
This sequence comes from Litsea cubeba, assembly GCA_012931725.1. NCBI lineage: Eukaryota > Viridiplantae > Streptophyta > Magnoliopsida > Laurales > Lauraceae > Litsea > Litsea cubeba. Next base: position 46,736,114 of record CM022946.1, on the reverse strand, counting down.
GATTTGCAGAATTCTAGAAAGCTGACATTTGAGATGGTGGCCCATTCTTTTCTTCTTTTTTTGAAGGCAGAATGAATCCACTACCTCGAGGTTGCCATAGTGAGTACCATTTCAAATGGAATTTTTGACCTTCCAAAAATTCATCAAATTTTAGAAGAATGAATGCGAATTTCGAAGGGAACATATGAATAAAATTATGAATTCTCCTAGCAGTAATCCTCCAATTTCCTATATTCAAACATTATTGATATCAAGTCAGAAGGGATATCCATGTTCCATATCAACAATTTGGATACTCAGAAATGCATATATATAAATATATATATATAGGGAGATGCTCCTATGAGAGATATCTCTCACCTTAAATGAGAGATTGGGTAGGGGCCCTCACATCCATATCAAATGCCAACAACTTAAATGTGAGGGGGCCCACCCCTATCTCTCATAGGAGCACCTCCCGTATATATGTATGTATATATATGAATGGGCAGCGCTAGACAGCGCCCATGCGTTTTTTAGGAGAAAAACGCCCCTCCTAGCTGGGCCCACTAGGATGCATGACGACCATGAAAGTCCATTGGATGGAAAGATCTATATGAGACCTACCTATATGCAAATTTTTTACTCCATAAGATCATCCTAATTTTTTGATCCATGGCCCTAAAATTTAATGGTTTAGAGGCATCATTTTATTATGATTCCAATCCAATGGTGAGGAAAAGTTGGATGAGTGTGAAACTTAGACATGTTACTATTCATTGAGAAGAGGAAGAGGGGGGGAGGAAAAGTTGGATGAGTGTGAAACTTAGACATGTTACTATTCATTGAGGGGGGGGGGGGGGGGGGTTAGTCTATGTGAAAAGACTAGATTGACTCAAGGTGAGCCCCATGACCAAAAAAAAGAGGGCCGAAAAAAAGAGGGGGGGCGGGGGAGGGGCTTTTTAAAGTGGGCTGTGAGAATTACCTTATGTGTGTGCGTATTCCAACTTAGTTACCATATATATACGCATGACAGCATTAATATATATGTAGACGGGAAAAACTCCATAAATGACAACATAGTCAATCAACAACCCAACATTTTTCGTTTCACAAGAATAAAAAAACTTACATGTCTAGATTCCTTGTTAACAAGTCTGACTTCTTGAAAGCCTACAAAAGGACGAAATATATCTGGAAAACCAGGTGAAGGAACAGCACTAGATGATGAAAGTTGGAACCCTGGTTCAGAATATGTCGTGACTGCAGAGAACTTCATGGATTTAGAAGGATAGCATCTATTATTATGACTGTAATCCAAGTTAGTGGAATCAATTGTTGGGGGCTTGATGAAAATTAACAGAAGGCCTGTTTGGCATCATTCATGTGAAAAAAAAAATATTCATATGGGAATGAAAATGTTGGAATGTGTCTGCCAACAGTGTTTGTATCATTCTTGGACAATATTTCTGTGGAATATCTTTCCCTTGGACTAAAAATTTAGAAATAAATAACTAAGGGAATATCATTCCGTTGGAATCATTTTCAAGCGGGAACCACCCAAGCGCACCCACAAAAATCTCTCTCCCTACTACTAATCGACAAGGTTAATGACTATAGGATTTTTTTTTGTTCCTTTTCTATTTCTAATCTCAATTATCACTTTTTCATGATTTTCTGTATATTTCTTCGTTGTTCGATCAACTGATCGATTATCTAGATCTTGTGGGAAGTTGTGTTGATTGTCCCAATCTTTCTTACACTATTCTCTCATTACTTTTATTGAGTTGTACTCCAATGTTTCAATTTTTGTTTGCTGATCTTCTTGTTCCTTCAACCTCTTTATTTCAGGAGTTATGTTATTTTATCTTTTCTTATTTGAATCTATAAATGAGAGAGAGAGAGAGAGAGAGAATATATTTAAACATAAATATATTATACATTGATGAGTCAGCATGCATGAATTGTTTAAACACAATAAACTGATGACTATTGCAATAAGAGAGTCATAATGAATCTATAACTAAAAGAGAAATAATATATATACACACACATAAATATATTATACATTGATGAGTCAGCATGCATGAATTGTTTAAACACAATAAATTTATGACTTGCAATAATAGAGTAATACTGAATCTATAAAACCGATCAAAAGATAATGACTATAAATAAGAGAGAAATAACATACATATACACAAATAAATTATACATCTGTAACGACCCAAGCCCGCTCTCCACATGATATTGTCCGCTTTGGCTCATGAGATTCCAACCCAATCTTGTTGCACGGTTTTAAAAGGCCTCATGTGGAGTAAAGGGGCAGGTCATACATACATACCCAAGATTCGGTCTAGCGTGTTTCCGATATGGGACTTATGCACCACTGCATTCCCAGTCCTCGTCGGACCCAACGCCCTTCTACAGGGGAGTCACAGGAGTGACATACTCCCCACCGGAAAATAAAGCCGTCCTCGACTCTGATATCATCTATAACGACCCGAGCCCGCTCTCCACACGATATTGTCCGCTTTGGCTCATAGGATTTCAACTCAATCTTGCTGCACGGTTTTAAAAGGCCTCATGCGGAGTTAAGGGCAAGTCATACACATATAAACCCAAGATGAGACTACCGTGTTTCCAATGTGGGACTTACGCACCATTGCATACCTAGTCCTCCTCAGACCCAACGCCCTTCTACAGGGGAGCTACAGGTGTGACATTATGACTCTTGCAATATGTATGCTACTTGCTCATGGAACATTAATTTCATAGACTTAATTTTAATAAATATTCAATATATCTGAGTATTAGAACTATTATAGAAAAATTAATTTCTTAATGGATAATTTTTTTAATGGTTCTTAAGAGAAAAAATTATAATAATTGAGCATTGCCATACAAGTTCAGCACAGCCAATTCCTAGAAAGAAATCATTCTCATCATAGATAGAAATATTCTAAACATATGAATGATGCCAACGGGCGCGAATATTCAAAATCCAGAATTTTAGATATACACGAATTGTGGTTTTACCTGCACAAAAAAAATGGGCCACAAACTAGCAAATATCCTAATCATAGAGAAAAAAGTCCATAGCACATTTGGAAGCTTCTCATGGGCAAACAAAAGGTCAACGAACTAAATGTATGATGCAAATGATGGATACAAGATGCCATTCAAAATAAAATCAATGGATATGAGATGCGATAATTTAATGCAAAGTAAGCTTGACTCTCCAATTTTGTCTAACAATAGCCATAAACTAAATGCATTATGAAATGAAAGCAACATAGAAAATAGGATACGAGATACTTCTCTCCGAGTACAGTTTGCCGGAAGACCCTCAACAAATAGTGTATTTGAAGCATCCGGAGGGAGAGACATCTCAGATCTTCCACCTCCAAAACCCATGCTCCGGCTTTTTCCACCCATACCTGGATCTATTCCCCCAACGCCCATCATACATGGATCATCTGTGGGATGACCTGGTAATCCCCTAGAGAGAGGCCTAGGAGGATCTCCAGCACCATAAGAAGACATTTGCTGGAAGCATTTGGACCAACATGTGACATACTCGCATTAAGAACTCAATATAAATATATAGTGGTTAAGAATTTGAAATAAAGATAAGTACTCATGACACAATACCCCACGTAAATAACGATCATAAGATGCTCCATATGTCTCAGCTTCTCTCGTAAGACGGTGTCCTCTTTCTTCATCACGAGGATAAAAACCAGGCAATTCATGCCCTCCAGAGACATCTACCAAGTTTAGAATGAAATATCAACTAAGATAGTAAAAGAAAAACAAATAACCAAGTTTAGAATGAAAAATCAACTAAGACAGTAAAAGAAAAACAAATAACCAAGTTTAGAATGAAAAATCAACTAAGACAGTAAAAGAAAAACAAATAATGCATGACATGAAAAAAGCACACAACTATATCGTATTTCCCATTAACTAGACAATAAGCTCAAGCTTAAGATCATGTCCACAAATGTTTTTCCATTAGAAATAAATAATAATTGAACAAGACATGTAACTAGGGGAATCATTCAAAGTTCATCCAGTAAGGATATAAAACTTAATTGGTTTTCTAGGTTACGAATGCAAGTGCCAAGTTCATCTATCCAAGAAGTTCATTTAACTTTTTCCATTGTTGAAATAAATAATAATGGAACAAGACATGTAACTGGGGAATTCATTCAAAGTTCATACAGCAAGGATATAAAACTTAATTGGTTTTCTAGGTTACGAATGCCAGTGCCAAGTTCATCTATCCAAGAAGTCCATTTAACTTTTTCCGTTGGCGATCCCACTTTCATAGATGTTCCACGCCATTGATGATCTTACTTTCATAGGAAATCTACAGATTATACAACCAAAGTAACATAATCTTTGGACCTTTTCTGTTTAATGAGGATCCCCGCAGTATTTCATTCCTCAACAACTCACTTTCAGCCCATCAGTTTAAAGGTCAGGGATTCATCCCCCAAACTCCACCAGTTGCTCGGACTGCCTGTCCCAAGCGGGGTTGTGGCAAGTAGGGGTTTTTCTTTTTTTCTTTCTTTTTTTTTTTTGGTAAAGTTGCGTCAAGTAGGTTGACAGTAAAGTGTAAAACTTTTGCCAGAATCCCAACCTGAATTCCAAGAATTGAGAATTAATAAACAGAATCCATGTAGCGGACCCTAGAATAATTTGAACAAAGGCTTTGATAATGATGATAATTCATCCATCTCACAGACTCTCTAGATGGACCACCACCATTGATCTTGCCACATCAACGGTTTAAATAAGTGAACAATGGTCCACACATGAATTTTAAATTATCAGTGTCAGACCCCGATGAGACCAATATATATCAAACATACGTAACTTCATTCTCAGCAGAAAATAATAAGAGGATTAGTAGCCAATGTCAGCCCGTATTGGGGAAGGCGCAATGCTGTATTGGCAATACAAGAGTTAATAAAGTTATCATGCCAATACGACGTCATTGGAACAAATACGAATATAAACAGAAAATAGAAATGATGTCAACGATGGTCTACATAAATGAGAAAAATCAATCAACTGGAGTGCATGGATCCCCCGACCATATGATTTGAAGAGAAGCGAATCTGTGGCATGGCCGCCCAACAAAATAATAACATAAGAATCAAGCATCAAGCCCAATTCATATGCGGTGAACCCATGGTTTTTAAAACTCAGCACAAACCGAGTCATGCTGCGGAGTACCAAAAGGTTTCAGCCATCATTGATGCGCATTTTTTTTTTTACTTGTTCATTCCGAGACCAAAAAAAGCATTTGGATCTCCACTCACCACCTTTATTTTGTTAGTTTTGTTTTAAATCGATAGCTGATAGATCAGCCCATACTTAAAACGTTTCAGCAATGATCGATAGAGGAACTCAAACTATTTTAACAGCAACAAAAGAGTTAGCTTAGATCCCCCAGTCCTATAATCCTCATAATCACTTCATATAAAAAAAATCCAAAAAATATGAATGAAAAAAAAAACCCCATCGATTCCGAAAAACTAAAGAGAAAAAAGAAAACAACTTCAATCAGTAACCCTAATTTCAGATCTGATGTTAACCTCTAGGGCCAAAGCTCGGATCTTTTTACCTCATACGTTTGGACAACCAGAGTTACCAACAAATTACAGCTGTTTTGTTCTTTGCCACAACCAATTACATAAAAAGATAAATCCAAAGTCGAAACTACTTAAGATTTCCATGAAAACCAACGTCCAAAAATCCAAACTTGGATCTGAACTCGATTTCCCATAAATCAAGTCATCTTCGACGAGTACCACCTGATCGATTTCCTGCAATTTGGTGATGGAAAAGAACAAAACAACAGCGGTTTACGTGAAACTGAGGGCACCCAAACAGACAAGAATCCATCTACACGTAAAGAGGATTACACGAAAAGGATCCAAACAGGAGAAAGGAAATGGAGATGGAAAACGATGAGATGTGGAGAAAGGGAAGGAGGCGCACGATAGCGGCGTACCGTAGTCGGGGCGAGAGCGTTTCACGGCGGTAGGGACGGACGGAGGAGCTATCGGCGGCTGTCGCGCGTCTGCGTATCGCCAGTAACTCTCAGACATTGTTGAGAGAGAAAGAAAACCCTAGAGAGAGAGTGAGAGTCACTGAGAGGGATGATGTCAGATTGAGAGAGATAACCCTACAATACTGTACAGTCTGTACCCCTGTTATAGAGGGGTTGGGAAGGAAAGGATTTTACTCGGCCCGAGAAGTTGAACAAATTGCTATCGCCTTTGGAGCTTTTAGAGTTTAAGCTGAACCAAATAGAGAACATGGTCTAAAATATCAAGACCCATTGGCATCAAAAATTGGTTCGTCCAATGATCATCCAATGTGCAAGGAAAGGAGGTCATGCACTCATGCTAATGTGTGGGACGAGTCAGTGTGCACATTTTGGTCCACTTACTCTTTCTTACTGTCACCATCTTCATGGCGCCTATAATGAAGTTATGGCTGCAGCCAGCACAAGGAGTCAAGACGAGTAGGATGAGGAAAGGATCATCAGGGGGTTAATAAATCTTTAGAAGTATTTAGAGTCAGAGAAGCATTTGTGCAGAGAGTGTGTCAAAGAGGATGGAAGGCATCGATCTTTCCAGTGTCTCTTCATGCTTGCGTTTGTTGCAACGTTGATTCGATGATGAAAATGGCTTTTTAACGTTTTTTTTTTTTCTGTAAACCTTATCTGAGTGGTAATTGGTTGTTCAGGGTTTAAATTCCGGATACGTCACATCTTTCTACTTGCATGCTTCTCTCCCACTTGAGTGGGCTACCTTCTTGTGCGTATGCGAGCTTTCTCTTGAGTCCTAGCCAAATGTAAAAAAAAAAAGTGTTTTCTTTCCGTGCTTCTTGGGATTTATTGTTCCTACCACCAAAGTCGGACTCCAGATGCTGTGGAAGGAAAAATGTGATTTCCTATTATGTAGCTCGTTATAGGATGTCAATAACTACTTTCTTTTTTACTTTACGTAGGTTTAGCTTCAAATTTAGTTGTAGCGTTCAATTGGTTTCATTTTGCTTGTAAGTAATGTTAAAGAGTTTTCTTTTAAATGCAATCTCATATTTTAGTAAGAAAAAACATTGAAGGATGAGATCCTCTTTCTTTCTTTGACTTAGAGAAGTTTATAAATTATGATATTTTGTTAAAATTTATAGATTACAATTTACATATGTGGTGTTTTTTATAATTTTGGTTTGAATACTATGACATTTATAATCCTGCCATCTCGTCTCCTAATTCTTGATGTTCCATCATTCACTACTTCCTCTTTTTTGCCAAAAGAATAGTCTCGAAGAACGCAGATGCCTCCACTATTTATTCTTCTAACCTTGTCATGCAGTTGTTGATAATGCGTCCATTTGAGCGAAAAGCTTACTTTAAACGCTTACTTTAATGTAATTGTAGGCACAAAAATTATTAGTTGATTACGGGCCATGGCAAGAAAGCGCAAGGAACCTATTTTAACTTGCTTTCCACCAAGCAAATAACTCGAAACTAGTGAGGTCCTCCTATACGATGATGTCATGTGGACCAGTTTTGAGATACGTCGATAACTCATACATAGCTTGCCCAAAAGACTCGTCACCTCAAGTGCAAACAAGAAAATTATAGGCAAATGCCCGTCCTACTTGTGGTTGGGAAGTGAGTAGGTTGAATCTATTCAGCCCATTTGGGGAGAATAGTCCCCAAAAAGTGCTTCTAAATAAGATTTGATATTACTCATACTATTTAAATATTCTATTTCTATATTTTTATGAGAAAACTACCGGAAAAAACCCATAAGGACCCCTCGCGTTTGGACAAGGCACATTATTACCTTCCACACGGGAGGGGTCCCAGTGGGGCTTTCTATATATATATATATATATTTTTGTCTTCTAGTAACATTATCGATGTCGACCAATACAGGATACTACTTTATATCGAGAACACGATTCTGCATTTAGTCGAAGCCCTTTTCATTCCACGGTTAAACCTATTCCGGCGATCTTCCCTTCCAGAAAACATTCAAAGAGTCCATGACGTACTCGGTTTCCCTCCATTAAGAGGTTGGTACACACATTAAACACCTTTGTTTATTGAATCATCCACCTGAAAACGTCATTATCTGTCTTCGTTTTCAATTTCTAATTTGAGAAACCCTAGAAAATCGAAATACAATCCCTTTTTTTGCCCTAGGAAGCTGAATGCATTTTCTGTACAAAGTCCCCTTCTAAGCGACATGATTATGCTCCCCAAGACATCATCGTGTAAATTTGTAATGGTCGTTTTTGTGTGTAGGCTCTTAAAATGGCTATTGTTTCTTTATTATGTTATTCATAAGTGTCACTGCAAAAATCTTGACTTCAAAACCACATTACTCAGTTTATGACTATGAACGTTATTTGTGATTAAACATTGTTACAAAAGACAGCTCATTCAGGCCAGATTCATTATACTAAGTTGATTGACAGATTATACATCCATCGATGGATTCCAAAATATAGTTATTCTTCTCCATCTATGGAAGCCTAGATGCGATTTTCACTCCATCCTGTGAATGGTATAGAAACAAAAACTGTAATTTTAATCTTTCATTATTTGCACTACTATCTCACATTGCTATCTAGGTGTTTATCTAAATTTAAGTACATCTTCCTCACAACGTTTTTATTGTGATTTAATTACAGGATGCCAGACAACGAGGTGTTAGTCATATTCCACTACAATGGCAACTTCGGATTTGATATAATTCGTCCTGTGTACAATGTACCGATGGACATAACATACGAGTCACTAGTTAATGAAGCAAACGAAGAACCTAATTGTGGGCCATCACTCCAGAATTTAAACATACAATACCTCCATTACAACGGACGGGCATTTTCAATGGCTAGCATCGACGATGATAACGATGCAAGGAGAATGTTGAAAGCATCGGGGAATGATGTGAATGGGATATACCTATACTTGTTCAACGACCAAAATGATGGGCAACATATAGGAGGCGAACAACGGAGGTACGTGTATTGATTTTATCACTACGTTGTAAGTTAACAAATACTAGTTTGTTCCCTACTTACTTACCGCTTCAATGACTTGTTGTAGGTTTCAAGGGACTTATAAAGGGAGCACTTGTCCAAGAAAATCGAGGAACGTGTCAAGATTTTCCAAGGGAAAAGAGGTCATCAAGCCCTTGCAATCTCATGAACTGCCTACAGTTGATCTCCATGAGGATGAAGACATGCATTTCCAAACTGTTCGTAACGTTTTGAGTCCACATCAGTGATGGACCGCGCTCCCGATGCCCGGGTTCCTACCGAGGTCGGCGGACGTGGGAGTCCGTTTGGTTCCGACCCTTTCGTAACCGGGGGGCAAAAGGGCGTGCATCAACATTTCTTTTTTTGTGGGTGTGCCAGATTTTCTATTTTACTTGGAATTGCAAGTGGTGATCCGGAGATCAACCTTCGCAAGTAAAAAGGAAATCAACTTCTTTCAAGTTTTCCATTGCACATATATTTAAGAAAAGAGACATTTTCTTGATTTGCCGTGAAAGGCGATTTTTTTGGCATTTATAGCCGATTTTGGCGTTTATAGCCGATTTTTGGCGTTTATAGCCAACTTTGGCGTTTATAGCCGATTTTGGCGTTTATAGCCGATTTACAATCCTTATCAACAATGAAAGACAAGAATTGTGATTTTTGTCTCTTTTGAAAAAAATACAAACTACAATGAAAAGCAAGAAAAGGAGGATCTAACTTCTCAGGAGATTGTGGGGGACTCGTTTAGATTGACGGTCGCAAGCCATATGTGGGCTTCGCCATCATCCATGCAGATGAGAACAGAGGATGCTATTGATTCGCTTGGCTTGGCTATAACCTCAGGTTTTTAGAAGACAAAGACCAAAGGAAGGTCCTATGTCCAATAAAAAACCGAGTAGACGGGCTGAAAAGCCATATCTAAGCCATTGGAGGCAGGAGGAGAAGGCAAGGACCTTGGGGGGGGGGGTACCCCCCAAGGGACTTTTGTCACCTTGTTGCAGTGGCCGGTGTAGAACTTCCGCAGAGTTTTCTCTCTTTTTCTTTTCTCTGGATTTCTGACTGCTGTCTGATGTTTGTTGTGTGTTTTTCCGATCTTTCTGATATCCTTTCTTCTTGGAGAGCCCTCCTATTTATAGGCTTTTAGGTAGCCTTTTAGGTGGGTTTATGGGCTTTTAATGTCATTAAGCCGCATAATGGGAGGAGTTACAAAATTGAATTGTTTATTTTGTAACTCCTTTTTCTTGGCTTCTGATTGGCCGGAGGAGATTGAGGGCATTTAATCGCCTTTAATCGCCATGATGGGAGGAGTTTCATGGGTTAAATGCCATGAATCTCTTGACTTGTAACTCCCGAATGCTTGCTTCTGATTGGGCCGTCCAAAGAAATGGATTAATGACTGTAATAAAGCTAGTCAATTAATCGCATTAAGTGGTCGCCGAGCAGCTGAAGAGTCGCGGGCCGTGCCACGTCTTTTGGAATTCTTCTGTCGATGATCATCGATGGATCTTCATGTAGATCGACATCAGATGACCATGTAATTTCAGGTGTTTGTTGCCAACAGCAGGTCGGTGCCATCTGTCTTGTCGATTTCTCGATCGGTCGGGTGGAAAGCACACTTTTTTTGGTTGACCGGGTGGCGATCAATACTGTCTTCGATACTCTTGATGTTTTACCCGTGTTTTGGACGGATATCAGAGGACTTGGTGTCTCAAAAGCATGAATTTTGGAAAGTACCAGAGGCTGGGCTCCTCGAATCGCGAAAAAAACGGCGAAAAACCGGGGTTTCCGGGGCTTTCCCGGCGACCCCGGGGTCCATGGTCGCTGGCGACCCTGGCCCAGGGTCGCAGGGGCCTGCGACCCTGGCCCAGGGTCGCAGGGGTCTGCGACCCTGGGGGGGTTTTCCCCCTTTCTGGTCCCGTTTTGCGTCCGTTTTTGCTCTTTTTATTCTTTTTTCTTCTGTACTTTTCTTTGACATTTTGATCATTTATTGGCCTGATTTCTTTGTAGGAAACCTGATGAGAATCCTTGCATTTTATTTTGCAAAGTTTCCAATTTCCTGAGAAAGCCGAAGACTTTGTCGCGCAGAGCTGCCGATTTTCTGTCAAAAGCTGAAACTGGGTCAACGATGTCGGAATGACCTGAAATTTGGTGTGAAGCCTGCTGAGCAATAAATAAGACGAACCATAGGCTTTTGTTTAAGTTTTGAAGCCGTTTGGGGTCCTATCACCTGTAGACTTGCTTTTTGTCGCGATGAAGATGTCGCGGTTTGATGTGCGGTCAACCGATGTCCGATTGACTTGAAATTTGACAGGGAACCTATTGGAGTCATTTTAAGATGATCCATAGGTTCTGTCTTGGAAACCATGGTCCCGGAAAGCTTTACCGCCGAGAGGCTTGATTTGGCTGTTGGAGAAGCGAAGTTAGGCCAAATGATCTTGAAATGGCTTGAAACTTCTTGTGTACTCTTCTTTTGGCTGTCTGGATGAATCTTGCAGTTTTTTGTTTGATTCTGACAAGATTTGATTTTTGGAAGCAGCATTGCCTATTTATGGCAGGTTGCGACTTCATGTAGCTCTTTGGATCTTGGAAAGGCAAAGTGACATTTTTGGTGGTCAACAATCAGCCGATCGGATAAGAAGAATTTGTGATGATATTGACGACATGCATTTTCAAAGTGGACCTAATGATTTCAGTATACATCAGCCGATTGGACAAGAAGAAGTTGTTGAAGTTATGGACTTTGACGTGGATTCTCACGCTACCATAAAAATTGAGAAACAGAGCCCCATTGGCCATATCCGTGAGATCCCAACGTTCAAGGCCGAAGCCAACACTAACATATAGAATCCATCAAGTACAGCAAATGTCTCCAATGAAGCCCCACATTTAGATCTAGATGACAATATGGTTCCTGAGGAAGTGAACATAGATGTAGGTTCCAACTCGGTAAGGGAAATGTGTCTTGGTCGTGAATTTCCTGATCGACAAACATTTCGAAACACCCTTGCTAAGTTTGCGATTTACGGAAACTTCGCGCTAAAGCACCTGAAGACCAACTTGACCAAGGTCACGACACGCTGCAAAGATCAGGATTGTCCTTGGCAAATTCATGCTTCTATCATCGAGTCGGGACCACGGTTCAAGGTCCGGACGTACAATCCATGCCACCGATGCCTGAAACAATGATGGGTATGGCGCATCGACAGGCGTCGTCGGCCTACATTACAGAGTTCATCATGGATAAAGTCAGGCAAAATCCAGATTTGAAACCCAAGGAGATAATGAACGACTACCAGATGGAATTTGGGTCAACCATTAGCTACAGAAAGGCACTTATTGCAAATGAAATGGCACTGCATGTGGTCCGGGGGTCATATGAAGATTCTTTTAAGATATTGCCTTTGTATTGTATGGAATTACAAATGGCCAACCCTGGGACTGTAACAAACATAGACACCATAACAGAGGGTCGTTTCAGAAGTTTTTTTGGGCATTCGGACCATGTTTAAGATCGTTCACGTGCTCCTTGAGGCGGGTGATTATTGTAGATGGTACACATCTCCGAGGCAAGTACCCAAGTGTTTTGCTTGTAGTTGTGACACACGATGCCAACCACAAGCTCCTCCCCATTGCATTTGCCTTTGCAGAAGCGGAACGTCGTGATACTTGGGAGTGGTTCCTTGCGAACTTAAGCATATCTTTGGGAGAGCCCTCCAATTTGACTATTGTTTAGGTCCGGCAAAAGGTTGTTGTGCCAGTGCTCAAAAACACCAAACCTTTAGCAATGCATTGTTACTGTTGCCGCCACATCGCAGAAAACATAAAGGCAGCTTTCAGTGATGGGGCTATCGTAATGAAATTTTGGGGTGTGGCAAAATCATATAGGCCCTGTAAGTACAAGGCTTACATGACGCATATACGTGCAGTCGACCAAGGCGCGTTCAACTACATCGATGCGATTGGCCGGGACCGTTGGACGAATGCATACGTACAAGGGCATTAATATGAAATGCTAACAAGCAATTTGGCCGAGTGCACTAACAGCCTCTTAAGGGACATAAGAGTACTGCATATTACTAAACAGGTAGAAGAGATACGTGCCAAGTTAATGGAGTTCTTTCAAAAGCGTCAACTCTTGTCCCAAGCAGTAATCACCCGGCTTACTCCATATGCGGAGAAAGCGCTTAGCCGAGAACTGGAGGAAGCTCTCCGAGTTCATGTTCGGGTGGCTGGCCTTGTTGAATTTCAAATTCAATCTGCGGAATACATTGACGTGGTTGATCTCGAACGAAGAACCTGCAGGTGTTGGAAATGAGAGATATTGGGCATTCATTGTTGTCACGCATTGGCAGCAATGAAGGTAAGAAATTATGATCCATACAAGTTCTGCGAGCATTGGTATCTGTCTGGAACGTATCGTGCAACGTACAATGAACTTATACATGCCACTCGCGACAACAAGCAGGGGAAGCATACATTAGATGTGACGGTTCTTCCACCTAAAGCTAAGAAACAGCCAGGACGTCCTTGTAAGAAGAGGCTTCGAACTGAAGATAGTTGCCGTCAACGAAAGGTGGTAATCTGCTCGAACTATAAAGGGAGGGCACATAACCATGGAAGCTGTCGCAATCCACCAGCTCTCACTTGACTGTATGGGTGAAGGAGCCTTGCTTTGTTTTTGTATATGTTTTATTTCCATTTTGAAGGCCTCCATAGTGATACAGGGGTTGGTGATACTTATGTACAGGGGTTGGTGATGGATCCTTTTTGAGGTAGTATTGTAAGTGATGCTCGTAGACCACTATGTTGTATGGTCAGTAACCTGCTCGAACTGCAAAAAAAAAAAAAAAAAAAGAAAAAAAGAAAAAAAGAGGACATGACTGTGGAAGCTGTCACAATCCTCCATCTCTCACTTGACTGTATGGGTGAAGGAGCCTTGTTTTGTTTTTATATATGTATTGTTTCCATTTTGAAGGCCTCCATAGTGATACAGGGGTTGGTGATACTTATGTATAGGGGTTGGTGATTGATCCTTTTTGAGGTAGTATTGTAGGTGATGCTCGTAGACCACTATGTTGTATGGTCAGTAACCTGCTCAAACTGCAAAAAGAAGGGGACATGACTGTGGAAGCTGTCGTAATCCTCCATCTCCCACTTGATTGTATGGGTGAAGGAGCATTGCTTTGTTTTTGTATATGTTTTGTTTCCATTTTGAAGGCCTCCATAGTAGGATTTTATCAAATTTTCCATCATTTAGATGTGTTCAGACTTTTTGACCATCCATATTTGAAATGATCTTCATAATGAGTGCAGTAATAAATTGTTGTCGACTATATTAAATAGTCGATATCGACTTGTTTTGTTCAAGGATATAAACTCATACACCAGTTTACCCATCCAGTTAAATGGCCGATATCGACTATTTACTATAGCCAAGATTGGCAATTTTACTGAAGTGCCAATGCAAACCGGTTATATGGTCGATGTCGGTCATTTATTATACCCGATATCAACAAGTTTACTAGAGTGCCAATTCTGTAATGAGACACTGCACCAGTTAGATATCGACATATTTATATAGCCGATATCGACAAGTTAGTGGAAGCTGGATTATACTGGCACCAATTATGTAGTCAATATCGGCTATTTTAAATGACCGATACTAAAGGGGCTAGATTATGGATTCATGAAGTACCAGTTAAATGGTCGATATCAGCTATAATAAATTGCTGATATCGACCAGTTTACTAAAAGGTTATCATTTTTGAACTGATATCTATACCAGTTATTTGGTCGATATCGGCCATAATAAATAGTCAATATCGACCATTATGTAACATTGATTCAAGTAATAACTGTAAGTAGAAGTTGTCAAAAAATGACTGCATGATGAACTCTGATATCATACCAAGTTGACCAAAATCTTATATTTATAAGGGATCAAAATTTCGGAGAGCTGCATTCATCAAAAGTCGATATCTTTATGACTGGTTTTACATTTATTTTGGCTATAAAGTTAGCTACATGATTCATAATGCTAAAAAAACAGAAATTTACAAAAATACATCAGTCTGGATATAAAGTTGAATGACTGTCCATGCTAAAAATCCAGAAGTTTACCAAAAAACATTAGTCACTGGATATAAAGTTGAAATGACTGTCCATGCTAAACATCCATTCTGTCATGGGCAGTCGGTCAAGTCAGTCAGACCCAGCCTAATAGCATTTAGTTGCCAACTCCTCTTGAATATCTCCACTACAATCTTGCTGCAAAAATATGGGATATGGGAGTGCGTAAAGCTGATTGGGAGGCGGTGCACACAATGGGTAGCGAAGGCCAATGCAAAGATTCCACAATCGTTTGCATTATGTTGATGTGGTATGTCTGTCTTTTCCTCCCATGACCACAAGTATGGGTCAGACCAGTCAAAATGGCTGTGTCCTTCGTTTAGTCAGCCCTTCTGCCAGAGATATTAGTAAAAGATTTCATTAAAATCCTGGGCAACACACTAATATTATGTAGATAAATGGATGACACAGTGCGAGGCATAAAATAGAAGACTAGATAAACGTACAAATTTCTCCACGTATTTAAGTGTGCGACAATCTTTTGGCATGCTGTTGTAGAATTTCCATCACTTTTTGTCAACGTACCCCACCAGTAAGGCAAAGTGCGATCTGTGGTAGACAATGAAAACTAAAAGTGCGCGCTTCCCTCGCTTCCCATACTCTATGTCCATGCTTTCCAAAAATAGACTCGTATGCGGAGTCTATTCCAGAGTGCCACCAACTCTGCATGGGTTATAGACAAATCCAAACGGTAAGTATTGCAAATAAGAATGGTCTACAAATATTTTACATATGAAATTAATCATCTATGTAAACACTTGGGTCAGCAATGAAACATGAATCACAACCATCCCTCAGCAGTTCAAAATAATAATACATGATGTTTGTGTCCATCCACGTTGCCTCGTCAAGGAGCTTGTGCAATGTAAGTCCTTGGGATCCTTACCCTAGAGGGGGGGGGGGGTGAATAGGGTGAGCTACACTTAGTGACCAATTATGACTAATTTTAATTTCTTTAAAACAACTAGTCACATGTGATGATTAAACAAACAATGTGCGGAAGCTTAAATAAACAATCACCACATTGCAATCACCATAACACAAGATTTATAGTGGTTCGGCCTCAATGCCTACATCCACTACCGGCTTGTGTTCCTCACACCCCACCGGATTTCCACTATTTATGCTTTTCCAAAAGGCTAAGCAATAACCTCAACACTATGCTTTCCAAGGATAAGCAATAACCTTACAATGTTGTTTTTCAAGGCTTAACAACAACCTATACAAGATGCTTTTCAATGGCTAAGCAATAACCTTACAACAATAGATTTTTCTCAAAGAAAGTGTCTTCACAAGACACTCTTATGAGATTACAATTTAAGCTCTAATAAATTGCCTCTTAAATAGGCGGATATAAAAGTGAAAAACTAATTCATGCAAACACTATATGAATGCAAAGATGTATGTTCAAAGTGTATGCATGATGTCCTCAATCAATTTGAAAATAAAAGCTCATAAATGTATGCCAAAGGCTTTTGAAAGTTTTAGCTTAAAACATTTATGATTGAGGAAATGCTAATCACATGTTAAAGGTAACTTGTAAAAGACATACCTAAGTATTCTACACAAGTTATGAAAGTTAAAGAACAAAACATGTGATGCATAAGGATTTCAATCAAATTAACAATGAAGCTTAATGATTGTATGCTAAAAGCATTTTTAAAGTGTAAAACACAAATATAGATTTGATTGAAATTAAGGGTCAAAACACATGTATTTAAAAAGACAACTTGAAAATGATTTACCAATCAATGTTTAAACAAGTTGTAAAACTTTAAAACCAAATACATGTGATTTATAAAGTTGTTGAATCCAAAACATAAGATAGATTTGAAAGTGATTTTCTTATGATGAAAAACAACAACCAAAGATTCAACCAAGTATAGGAATCATGTTACATATGATTTCAAAGATGATTCCAAAACATGATTTACTTAGATATACCAATTTAAGTACTACTTGGTTTGAATCAAGGTGATGTATCCAAAACAATGAATCAATTCAAAACATAAACATGTTAAGGACACAACAAATCATAGTTTAGCATGCTAACAAAGATTTACCAATAATTAGAACAAAGCATGAAAACATATGATTAGGAAAAGCAAGCTTACTTAGTGATTTAACTTCATTAATCCCAAGCTTTAGCTTTCCTAATGACCCTTAGATTCCCTTAGCTCATTCCCCTTTGTTTGGCCTCAAATCACCTCAAGAAGGGCCTTAGAGTTCCTCTTTTTTGGCTAAGGAATGAGCTTCTTTTTATACAAAAAATTGCCCAACGGCTAGTCCTCGGTCGACCTCCTACAGGGCTCGGTCGACCTGCCCTTCAACGGGCAAAAATATGACCGTTTGAAAATAATGCCGTTGCCTCTTTCCCGGTCGACCTGCAGTGGGCTCGGTCGACCGTCCATGGGCTCGGTCGACCGGCCACACTGCAGGTCGACCGGGTCCCCTGGACCAATTCCCCCAAAAATGCATATTTTAAAGTATTTTTCTTTGGGGACTTTTTGGGCCATTAAATCAAGCTTGAAATCATGTTTTAAATCATTCTAAGTGGTTTAAAAACATGAAACATAAAAAGCCTAAAAATGATTTGAAACTTTAAAATCAAAGGCTAGCTTGATTAAAGAATTCTTTTCAAAAATAAATGCATCCAAGTTTTAAAATCAAAACATGCATGAACCTTAAGTTTTAAAGGTCTTAAAAACAATGCATGTGAAAATCAAGATCTCAAGATTTTCTAAATCAATGCTCATGTGAAAAATCAAATGATGATTAAAATGTTAATGCATCCATCAAATTGCAAACACAAAATCCCTAACATGCAAGTCCCCAGCCTTTACCATTGTACATATTGCATCCAATTCATCTATCCTGCACATCAATGACATGTAAGGCAGACCAAAGGGATTTCACCACCAATGTCAGACCAAGGGGATTTCACCACCAATGTCAATATAGTCAGTTTGGCATAGAAAGAGCTCACCTTCTAGCATAGTATTCCTTTAAAGCCTTTGAGGAAGAACTTGTCGGCTTTAGACAGCACATAGTTAGGCTCGACTATAAAATGAACATAGTCATCAAATTTCATAGGGACTTTGCGCATACGTGGCATGCGTTTTATCCTCCACACCAAGGAATGTAAACTAGCCAAGGGGGCCGAAACCACTAAGGCAGAAGAGCTTGAGACCGGAACTGGAGAGGCGAACAATGATCTACTGATTGGTGGTGTGCACAGAATTTCCTGAAATTCTCCTAAGTCCGGAATCTGTGGTATGCAGCCAGGTTCATCGGTCCGCATGAAGGGGAAGACGGTGTCGGTTGCGACTCATCGTTATGTTGTGGAATGGAAGGCGGTGTCGGTTCCATTTCGTCCCCCTTTTCTGGAGGAGTGTCTTCTACCGACGGAGGTGGTCGTCTCCTACTCTTCCTTTTTTTACCTGGACTTTTCACAACAACTCTCTTCTTGCTTACAAAAGTGATTGTACTTTTCTTCCTTGCCAAATCCTACTCAGACTGTGAGTTGCTGCACCCATCCATTGAGAAGTCTTCCCAACTAGTCCCAAAACAGGCCTTGAACTTAGCCAACTTTTTAGATATTGACAGGTTCAGCTTCTCCATCGGAGTGTTCTTGCGCAAGGCTCGCTGAAGGGAGTGCTCTATGCGAAGCACCAGATCCTGGACCTGCACACAATAATAGAACGTATCCTATCAATATTTTAAAAGATAAATTAGGCTTTTGGTTTGTAATGTGAACCAGAGTAAGAAGATGGCAGTAAGATTAGCTACTATAAAATGATACGTATGGACGACGACACAATGTGTATATCTCACATGCTTTTGGGGGGCGGTTGGTGCAGTAGGCACATCGGATGCACTAGGAACATCATGTCCAGCAGGCACACTGGGTATACTAGGCAGATCGGCTCCATCAGCCTATTTTGTTACGGTGGGTTGCTTTGCTTGCTCTTCTCTGCCAACAAACATTACCGTGTTCTCACGAAACCACACCATATACTCTTCCGCATGCTGGGGTGTAGTATCCTCCGCCCCCATGTAGTACGAGTTCACTTCTTATATCCCACAACGCAAGCACCTCCTATCCATTTTCTGGTTGTAGTTGACGTGAAATTAAATTAAATCTTTTAAAATTACTGCAAGTGCACAGTTGTCATTTTGAGATAGTGGCAATTACAGGTCGATCCCACAGGGAGCACTACTAAGTTAAAATTTAAAATCTATGTTTTTTAAATCAAAGATTAATGAATAATTG
This sequence comes from Litsea cubeba, assembly GCA_012931725.1. Classification (NCBI taxonomy): domain Eukaryota; kingdom Viridiplantae; phylum Streptophyta; class Magnoliopsida; order Laurales; family Lauraceae; genus Litsea; species Litsea cubeba. Next base: position 46,716,652 of record CM022946.1, on the reverse strand, counting down.
AGATCCAAGAAAAACTAAAAGAATTCAGAAACAAACTAATCAAATATATAAAAAATAGATCAGAGCATCCATAATCCACTAAGCAAGATAATTAATCCATCTATGCAATTATTCTACTATTTGTCTCAAGATAACTCAGATTAGAAACAAATCAATGTTTCAGATCCGAAGGATTTTTCTTTTGCAAAAATCAATTTAAAAAAAAAGAATAAGGTCATAACCCAAGACCTCCTTCACCTCATAAAAGAATGAAAAATCATAAGCATGGCTCATCATATTAAGCATAAACTATCAAAGGATCTCAGCCCTAAGCATAATCTATCAAAATAAGTATAAATCATCAAACTATTTTTATTAGAAATCAAAATAGAGGCTTCCTAAGGTATGAAGATAAATCTATTATTCTAATAGAGCATGCATTTAAAAAAGACAAGAAAGTAATAGAAAAATCACATAGATTAAATCAAAAATCTACTTAGCTTCATCTGTATGCTCCAATTCAGAAATCTAGTCAGTCATTGAAAAGAACTCCATAAGTAATTTCATTGATAGCATCTCCTTGTACAATGGTCTCTCAAAAATCTCTCTTCTAAAAATCCTAATTTTTGGAACAGGGCTCCAGAATACCAAAAAATAATTCTTAAATTCTATTAATTAGGAAAAGAAGAGAAAAATGAGAGAGAATAATCATGGACGTCCAAGGGAAGGGAGTGTCTCTCGTATGCTTCCTTTTGGTTCCTATTATAACACCAGTTATCTTACATATACATTCAATCTGGACACCTTCTCTGCAAATTTGATTTATCTTCATTGATAAGGTATATCTTTTAACTTGTTTGAATTTGAATGAGGTGGAAGCTTCTGGAAACCTCTGGATGGCTTGGCTAATCTTCAGATGGGGTCCTATAAGGGATGTCCAGCAATTGATTATCAACAGTGTGGATTTAATTGTAATCCCATCTAAAAATAAATATGAAAAATCTCTGGGCCCATAACTTTATCAATTTAGCTCTGATTTGCACATTCTTGGGCTCCACGGATATCTACTCTGAATAAGCTTTCCAACGGTAGTAAATTTCATCGATCCGTCGGTCATATTGAAAGTTATGGCCATTTGAAGATGAGTTATCCTGAGAAAAATGTGATTAACTTTTTGTCACGCCCCCGGACCAAGGACCCGTTAAACAAGACCCTAATCCGGGGTCGTGGCACGACGGGTCGGAAAATTCCGCCCGCACACGCTAGTTTCCCACAGGTTTTCGCGGTAAGGATCCTCGAAATTCGATCCAACAATGATTATTAAGAATCACATTCACACGAATAAATTATGCGGAAGCATTGTAGCAAACATAAAAGTCCATAACATACGTGTATGATGAGAACGCTCAAGACTAGTATAAAAAAGAGAAACATTCTATAGATAGGCCCCAATGTTAGTTTCAAGTTTAATACAAAAGTCAAGTTAGCCAATAATTATAATTTTCCAAAAAAATAAGCCAACGATGGCTACAACAAAATCCCAAAATAGAATCTATCCAAAAAGGTGATCGAAGCTCTGAAATCAACCCGACGTCTAAGCGACATCATCAGGTTGCCACTCGCGTTCCACAAGAACTACTGGGTCCGCCTCAAAGTGCGCCTCAACAGCAAGGGGCTCAACATCTGGCATCAAGCAAAAAGCGTCAGACACGACGGTCTGGCAAGCAAATATAACAAATAATAGGATGATAGAAAGAGCAAAACATTAAATAAATGAGAACTACGATTAAAATCCTAAATAACAGAAACGACAAGATAAAAGATCGACATCTTAAATATTAACGAGTTCCAAGACTATAATAAGTTGAAATAAACAAGAAACATAAGATAAAACATCAAACATATAAAACATTGGCAAACCACGTATAGCTAAATTCTCCTGTTACCGAAGTAAAGGGAGCAGACAGAAACCATAGCCACTAATCGTGGACCGAAACGAACAAAGTCGTTATCAAACAGAACCGTAGCCACTACGCGTGGGACCGGATATAAAACCGTTGCCATGGTCGGTACAGACAGAATCCAAGCTGCAGCTGGCAGATAATTTAAAGATTCCAAGCGGATGATCAGTCCGATAAGGTAACCTAAGCTTAGTGGTGCCATTAGAGTAAAAGTTCGAAACCTCGAAGTAATATAAATCCGTTCATAAAGATATATTTCCCAAAATCGATAAGAAAACTACTCCGAACAAAAACATATCTCATATACTGACGAATCCGAGCAAAATAGATGAGTAGTCTTATCAATGTCCATAATTATGGTAAACCAGCCCAAAGCATTCAAATAGGTTTATGAATGAACCCGAACAAAACCTTTTTCATGGAATGAACTTAGTATATAATGATTCAACAGTCTGATGCGGGTCGTGATTTACATTTAACCCCCTTTATTGTCATTAATTGAAAGTAATTTGGTGCCACAGAAGATCCTTGACAATTACAAGGGATGAAGTGTACATTGAGACTTGAAAGATTCCCCAAATGGTTTGTTCATAGTTCAAACCAATTTACATAATAGTTCTAGGATTGTAAAAGGGCTGAATGGGCTTCAATTATAGAAAAGGGATTGGGCTGAATTGGACTTGAATATGGGCTTGAAGTGGACTTGAAAAATAATCCAATAAGTCCCCTTAAAAACTGGGTTAAACCTCTTTGAATCAGGCCCAAATCTGGCCTTAACCCAAGCTCAAAACAGTCCTCAACCTGGCCCAAAATAGTCCTTGAAATGGCCCAAAACAGTTATTTAAACAGGCCCAAAACAGTCATTGAATCAGGCCCTGTTGCTGGGCTGGGCTCGCTCGAGCAACCCAAGGTCTGCTCGAGCGAAGCCCATCCAGAAGCTGGGTCACTCGAGCGGCCCACTGGGTCGCTAGAGCGAGGGCCAGACAGAACCTGGTCCGCTCAAGCGGTCCACTGGGTCGCTCGAGCAGACTGGGCTCTATCCAGTCCAGCTCAGCTGGTCATTTTCCCTCTTTTTGCAATCTTTTTCATTCCTTTTTCTTTCCCTTCTTCCATACACATTTTCACAATTATTTGGGCCCTTTCTTGACCTCCTCAACTCATCAAATCATCATCCATTAATCATTCCAATTAACCAAACACAACACTTTTAAATCAAAGATTTCCTCCATTCTTTGAACGCAAGAACTTAACATAAAGAAGGCTAAATTTCAAGATGACTAAATTGAAAACAAACTTCCAATTCATTATAAAACAATAACATAAGTGGATTCAAACATAAACATTGCTCCATTTATCTAAGGTAGATCCATGAATCATAAAAAGATTAGAACATAGGAAGAAAAAGCCATGAAATGGAACTTATAAAATAGGACCATCATATTAATTGTAGAATCCACTTGCCTCAAGTCAAGATGAGAGCTAAGATACTCTTCAAACAACTCTCTAGGGCCTCAAGCTCCCAATCTACAAAAACCCCCAAAAGTTTTCCAAGAAGAACCCTAAAATCAATCTTTTGTAAATCTCAAGGGAAAACTCTTGCATGTGTGATGAAAACACTCTAAATGAAGAGGAAAACCAAGATTTCAAGATTGAAAAGACATTGCTAACCTTGAAGAGCTCAAACAACGAAAAGAGGCTTGAAAGATAACCTTGCCCTAGCTCAAATCCTTTGAAAAGAGGTTCTTTGGAAAGCTTGGAGAGGGAGGAAGAAACCTAGGAGATCAATCCTTCAAGAAATCTCCAAGAGATGGGTGTTCCAGAGGAGAGAGAAAGTGCTGGGAGTAGGGTTGTAAACGGGTCGGTTCCGGTCCGGGTTCAGGGTGGAACCGGAACCGAAACCGGAACCGTTTTCTAAGAAGGGGAACCGGAACCGGAACCGGAACCGGAACCGTTAAGAATAATGGGAACCAGAACCGGAACCGGAACCGTTTGTGAGGCGGGTCTGGTTCCGGTTCCGGGTCTAGACTAATACTTGTATTTTTCTTTAAAAAATTTATGCTTTTTTTCACATTTCAATTGGATCACGTACCTACAAACACTAATGTGACATTATCAATAACAGACACTTTTAACCAAAAACTCAGAAATCACATCCAAACAGGCAATGAGATATAGAAAGTAGAAAACCCTAATGTAGAAAAGTAAAAAGGGTTCTGTTCTCACATAATAAAGTTACCTTATGTTAGTATATATTGGGTCGGGTCCCGGGTCCACGGGTCTGAGCCACTGTGGATCCGGAACCGGAACCGTTTAGGTATCGGTTCCAAAAAAAGGATCCGGAACCAGAACCATTTTCTTATCGGGACCAAAATAAGGACCCAGACCCGGATCCTAACGGGTCGGAACCTTCGGGTAATCGGAGAATCGGGTACCCATTTACAACCCTAGCTGGGAGGGAGTAAAAATCCCTTGGCTCAAACCGTTGCAGGAAAAAGGATAGAATGAAGGAAGAAGAGAACTATTCTCTTATAAGATGGGTTTGTGGGTCCCAATATTCATAAGGCTGAAAAGGGTATTTGCGGGCCCCGAATGGAAACGACGAAGAAGACAAAAATGATCAACAAAATTTTTATTCTCCAAAAAGTATATTTTTGTCAATTTCTAAAATTTTTGAAATTTGGGTACAGATTTTGTGTGAAAGGTCAGTTTTGCCCTTTTTCTCGAAAAAACGTGATTTCAGATCATTAAATCGAAACGGTCAAAACATGAAAGTTGATAATCTAAGTGAAATGAGTCAAATTAAACAAAAGTTGGGATTTTACAAAAAAATCAAGGTTAAACCCCCAAGTTCACACACAACACACGGGCGCCCCGGCCCGCGTCAAGCCTAAGTCAACGACTATCGAAAGTTCCCAAAGCTATTCCAACATTCTAATCTAGCTTAAAATTAAGCTAATCGACCACTAACCCCACTTATCAACTAATCACGGTTAAGATATAATTAAATATCCCAAACCTGGGTCTGGGTCTGACACTTTTGATATTTGATTTGCAAAGAATTCTATCTCTGTACAACTTTCATTTTCCAAAAGAGATCAGAAGTGGATGATTCAAACTCTTCTTCTTTTACTTCAATCAGAATAATTTCAAATCTGCAACTACTGTGGACCCCGTCACGTGGGACATTTCATCTGCTTGAGCATTAGGTTCCGTGACATAGGCCTGGAATTCTCATTTTCTGCACATTCTAATTCAATACATCAAATACTGAATAGCCCATATTGAAGCGGGACCCATCCAGACAGAGTCCTACTCCAACTGGGACTCTTAGGAGAAAATTTGCAAAACATTCTAAGTTAATGCAGAAAATGTATGGAAAAGTATGAAAATTCAGGTTCCTAGGTGAAAATGAATGAAATGATGGAATTAGATGAAGAATGATGCAATTCACCTAATTAAACCCCTAATTCATTATAAAATGATGCGTGAATGTGTAAATTCATGAACTCAACAGTAGTCAATCACAAGATGGGTAGTCCGTTCTCATCTAGTGAAAGGGATGTTGAATGGCGGTGGGACCACTTGCATTAGTCCGAACTGTTTCATAAACCGCCATGTATTATGTCGTTCCATGATCCAATAGTAGACCAAGACTGTGGACGACGACACCAGATTGCGATCAGCCTTTGATAGCTTGTTCAGAAACTTCTTCCCGAGGCCAGAATATGGCTGCCAAGTGAACTGCAAAAAAAGATAAGAGCACCTTATGAGAAACGAACTCGGCATGGAATTAAGCAAGGAAATAGTATATCTTAACATGGTGTTCGAAGTGATTACTCCATCGGCATGTAGAGCATTTATTTGCTTCCTTACTTCCTTCACTGATGCAAGGCCTGGGTTTTTAGGCAACCTCTTTTGCCAAGTTTTAAAAAGTGGGAATGCAATATCCTTCTTCCAAGACTCCTTCGGTGAAGGACACTTTCTGATAAACATCCTCGTATAAGCCCACAACTGCACCAATTAATCATTTTTAATCAACATGTTACATCGCATTTAGTTAAATGGTCAATAAATATTAAAAATAAGATAGCCAAACCTGTAATAGCTGTAGCGACCCAGTGGGTGTCCTAAGTTGATGGCCCTCTTTCTCGCCTTGCTCACCGTCCCCCTCCTCTCCATCCACTATCTATTCTGGGCCCCATCGGGATGCATTTGTCAACATCCTATATAGGTTGGCAAGACATGCTGGTGCCCATGCATAAGGTTTAAACTCTTTAAACAATTCCAGTTTATATACAGGTCCGCGGGCACCAGAAGTTTGCGTAAAGAGCTGACCGGAAACAAGGAAGAATAGATAGGCCCGGGTGGCGAAGATCTCATTCTCCTTGTATTTCTTGAGTTCCTTTTTCTCGGTCAGTTTCTCCACCATGAAGTTATTTTCAAGCCACTTAAATTTAACCGTTAACCCCACATAGTCTACTTTTTTCTGTGGGGTAATCCCAAGAACCTCTTGACAAATTGTTTGGACCTTCCTTCCTGGGGAAGTCTGTCCGGTCACCAAAGCCCCATTTATAGGTAGCCCGTATAAGTACGCAACATCTTCAAGGGTGATAGTTGCCTCACCGGATGGGAAGTGGAAAGAGTTCGTCTCAGGCCGCCACCTCTCTACAAGTGCTATAATTAGTGCATGATCGATGACCATGCGATCTATTTCTACAAGGTGATGTAGCCCAACCTGTCTGACGTAATCCTTCTGTTGCTTTGTCAGCGCCCGAACCATTTTATCTGGATTTGTTGGTATGCACTGCAGGCGATCGAACTCCTGCATATCACAATAATAAGAACATGCATGTTAGCATGTATAAACCAAGAGAAGTATAGACACTGTATTATTAACGTAAGCATGATTTCAATAGATGTGACTATAGGGAGTAACTTTGCCCTATGGAGTTGAGCTTTATAATATAACTCATAGAATTTGAGTCAATTAGAAATATCCAATCTTGGATTTCCAAAATCCATCTATAAAACCTATAATTGAACGAGCGTAGACAATGAAGTGATAAAATCTCAGACAACATAGTAATGACTATGTAAGAGAATAAATCAATCTCATCTAACTTTCGTCATTTTTACCTTTAAAAGGCACTACATCAACTTACACAGACATTGGCCATCCATCCATATAATATGACTATGGGCACTCAATAAATGAGTTGTTACATATACATATGCAATTCAACAGTTAACCTTATCAATGACTCATAGTATGGACTTCATTCACCGTCTGCCAACCATATTAGTATATTACTTTAGATAGTGCCATCAGGCTACTTTGAATTTGATTTTCTTGATTTAACTATGTGCCAACCACATCAATTCCAACGATTTTTCCATATTCCATCCAGTTCATGAAAATATTCCTTTAAAGAACATAAAGAATGAAAGTCTCCTCTATGAGCATGCATAGTTACAAAACTGCATGAACTTTGAATGCATGTATAACCATGAGCACATGGAGTCATGCTAAAAGAAATGGCAATCAGTCATTCAAAGATATAACTATTCTAGATTGGTATGAGGCATAAAGTATCTTTCGGGACAAAGATTACCTCTCCTTGGCGGGTACCCTCCGATATATGATACCATTGGTTGTATAGGAGAGTTGTTGGAGCTTCGGTGGCTTGTCCTTCATTAGTCTACAAAGAAAAAATGCAGTTAGGAAACATGCAACATGTTTGATAGCTCATAATTATGTCTCATAATTATGTATGTAAGTAATCCTCCTCTCATTTTCCTTTTTATCCTCCATGTTCATCACATGGTCTATTTCATTCCACTGTTGTGCTTAACAAGAAACACATCAAATTTATGTATGATGCCGCATGAGTGGTAGGGAAAAAGACATGACACGCACGTTCAGTTCTCAATTATAAATGATGTAACCCACCTAAAGCAGTCCACCACAGACAGTTACTCGGGGATGTAAGATGCAAGATGCAAGTGTTCGTGCCAAAAAAGTGGGAAACTTTGTGGAACGCAAGGTAATAAATTGGCCACCATTCACTGCAACTTACATTCAAAATTACCAATGATGGAAATTATCTCATTTGTAGTTAACCCTTTAGCCAAGAACGCTAAGCCGACTTCTTATCCCTCCTTTTCTCTATAGGCCAAAGTTCACAGTAATACCATATATATAGGTGTTGCTTTAGGTAAAAATTATTAACAAAAACCTTTCAAACAAGTTTCAAGTCCATTTGGATGCACGCTTTGAACTTCATTTATCCAATCCAATTTAGGAGGAATGACAAAAATGGAAACTGGCATTTTGAACTGTAGGTTAATGCTGAGCATTTGAACCCTTGGGCGTGCATGTCTTTCACGTGAAACCCCTTCTATACATTCATCTGTGTATGTTCCATTTGGGGTTAATGATAATCAGTTTATCACAAAAAAAAAGGATTTGAAAATTGGATTTCCATTATGAGGCAAGGAAGGGATGCCTTTGCAACTGTTTGGTTTCAAAAAACCCTGCTCATGTATTTAATGCAGGATATCGATGGCTTCTGTTAAAGAAACTAGGCAAAAGACGCTGCAAACACGGAACTTGGTTTGATGTTTTAACATGATGAAGGATGGTTGTTGACACCAAAAATGTCACTTTGCCTCTTCAACCTTAAGAAACTACGTGAAGCTACAACCTACCACAAACAGGCAAGGCTACTTCCAAAAAATCAAATCTTGTTAGAATAAAATAAAAACTGCAAGATCCTTCAAGACAGCCAAGAGAGGAGTACATATGAAGTTTCGGGCCATTTCAAAATTATTTGGAGTAACTTCACTCCTCCAGAAGCTGAACATGAGATGCCGGCGGCGACATCGTCGAAGACATCAAATCTTCGATCAGAGCATGTGGATGGCTTAAAATCGTTGAAGACATCGAATCTCCAAAAGGCTCCACGTCGAGTTTCAGGTCAAACTGAAAACGTTTGACCCTACATTAACCCTTGAACAACAAAAACAAGCCTCTCGGCGGTGAGAACCACCGAGGCCATAAGTCATCAAACAGAGCACATGGCTGACTTCAAAGTGCTTACAAAGGGCTACACGACAAGTTTCGAGTCATTTCGACAACATTTGACCAGACTTTGACTCTCGGAAGCCAAATCAGTCCTCTCGGCGGTGAAGCTCCCCAAGACCATGATTTCCAAATCGGAGCTAATGGATCGTCTCAAAATGACTCCAATAGACTCCCTGTCAAAATTCAAGTCAATCGGACATCGGTTGACCTCACATCAAAGCGTGACATCTTCCTCTTGATAGAATCAAGTCTGCTGGCTGCAGGGCCCTGCACGGCTTCAAAACTCAAACAAAAGCCTATGGTTGGTCTTATTTATTGCTCAGGAGGATTCACCTCAAATTTTAGGTCATTTCGACATCGTTTGACACAGTTTCTGCTTCTGATGACAAATCGGCAGCTCTCCACGACAAAGTCTTCGGCTTTCCTAGAAAATTGAAAACTTTGCACTTCAAATTGCAAGGATTCTCATCAAGTTTTCTATATGGAAATCAGGCCAATAAATATACAAAAATGTCAGAAAAAATACCAAAGAAAAAAGAATCAGAAAAGACGGAGCGAAACTGCTGAAAATCGGCGACCAAAAGGGTGCCCCATGGTCGCCGGCGACCCTCGGTGCATGGTCGCCGGAGACCCTGGAAATCCGGGTCGCTGGATTTCCGCCGAAGGGCGTTTTTCGACCCCTTTTCATCTTTCAAGGTTTTTGGCCCTTGTGGTTTTCCAAAATTCTGAATTTTGAGGCACCAAATCCGTCGATCTTCGTCAACATCACGGATTCGTCTTCGAGGGTATCAAATCATCATTGATCGCTTCAACATCGCCGACTGGTAAACTAAGAAAGTGCACTTTCTGTCTGATCGATCGAGAAATCGACAAGACAAGTGGCATCGGCCCGCTGTTAGCAATCAATGTATGAAGTTGCATGGTCATCCGATGTCGATCAGCATGAAGATCCATCGATGATCATCGCCAGAAAAATCTCAAAAGATGCGGCACTGCCCGCGATTCTTCGAGCGACTTGGCAACCACTTAATGTTGTTAATTAACCCATTTATGGCAACTTAATGCGGTCATTAACTCGTTATTTCGGATGGCCAAATCAGAAGCAAGCAAATGGGAGTTACAAGTCAAAGGTTTCATGGCATTTAAACCATAAAACTCCTCCCATCATGGAGATTAAAGGCGATTAAATGCACTTAATTCTCCACCGGCGAATCAGAAGCCAAAGAAAAGGAGTTACAAAATAAATCAATTAAAACTTGTAACTCCTCCCATTATGTGGCTTTAATACATTTAAAGCCCATAAACTCTTCTAAATGGCTACCGAAGGCCTATAAATAGGAGATTATTCCAAGAAGAACATGTCCAAAAATCCAAGCACAGAAAAGGGTCTAGAAAATTCCATCAGTCATCAAAAAGAGAGAAAACTCTGCTCAAGTTTTGCATTGACCACCGCTACAAGGTGACAAAAGTCACTTAGGGGGCACTCCCCCTCAAGGTTCTTTGCCTTCTCCTTCTGTCTACATGGCTTAGACGTGGCTTTTCAGCCCATCTACTTAGCTTTTTATTGGACATAAGATCTCCTCTTGGTCTTTGTCATCTAAAAGTCTAAGGTTAAGCCGAGCCAAGTGAACCAAGAGCATCCTCTGTTCTCATCTGCATGGATAATGGCGAAGTCCACACATGACTTGCGACCGTCAATCTGAACGAGTCCTCCATAATCTCCTGAGAAGTTAGATCCTCCTTTTCTTGCTTTTCATTGTAGTTTGTATTTTTCAAAAGAGACAAAAAATCACAACTATTGTCTTTCACTATTGATAAGAATTGTAAATCACTATAAATGCCAAAAATCGGCTATAAATGCCAAAAAATCGCCTTTTACGGCAAACATCGCCTTTAACGGCAAAACAAATGAAATCGCCTCTTATGGCATTTCAAAACCATGTATCTTTTCTTAAATATATGTGCAATGAAAACTTGAAAGAAGTTGATTTCCTTTTTTACTTGTGAAGGTCGATCTCCGGATCACCATTTGCAATTCCAAGTAGAATAGAAAATCTAGCACACTCATACAAAAAAAATGTTCATGGAGGAAGAGAGTGGTCCACCAGTCGTCGAAGAAGGTATTTTGTAGTAATAACCCTGATAATGATTGTCAAACATGATCATATTCATACATTTTTGTGTTTCTTTGGCAGGTATTGAAGTGACAGAGGAGAGTCCGTTGCTTCCTTCATAACCAGAGCAAGAGATGCCAGAGGTTGATCCGGAGGTAGAGACTCCTGTAACCAATTCTGACACGGTGGAGGAGGTACCTCGTGCTGAGATTCCTTCCCTAGCAGCTCCAACTGGAAAGAGTTCATTTGTTCCTCTTCCAACGGGGCATGACATGAGCAGCCGACCGACGGAGCGGGACGAATCTTCAGCTGGGCCATCTCTTCTTTTTGCGAAAAAGGTGGTGGTGCGGGTTCTGAGCTCTTGGATTGAGACTCTCCTTGCTGGACACTTGGGTGCCAAATTTGGCATGATCCAGCATGTGCAGGAGATTCTTGGTGATGCCGAAGAGGCTGGTCTGGATGTCACAGGTGCCAGGGCGATCGTTGATAGGATCATTGCACTGGGTGACAAGTGGTTTGAGACCATTGGTTTTGCTGACGACCAATTCTTCAAGGAGATGTTCCTAGACCCTGCTGATAAGGCTAAGTCTGACTTGAATGAGGCTATACAAAGCAGGAAGCACCTAGTCCGAGAGAAGAACTTGGAAGAGCTAGCCATCATTGGGCCGACACATGACCTTAACATCCTTGATAGGGAGGTCGATGAGGCCATGAAACGTCTTGAGCATTTAAAGGCACATGTCGCTGCCAAGTGGGTTGCAATAACAAAGGCTCGCGACAGGGAGAGTGCTTTGATTCGCCGGGTTGCAGATGCTGATCGAGTTCTTGAAAGGAAGTCTCAAGAAGACAAGCAATGACAAACTGCTCGGGATAAGCTTCTCGGTGTGAAAGAAGGGTTACAGCCTTCTCCAGCATCTCATGGCAAGTTTCTGAAGAAGCGTGCCTTGGATACTCTGATGGATGAGGCCAAAACTTTGCTTGAGGAGCTGAAATTTCGGCTAGAGACCATTTTTGGTTGAGCTCCTGATTTTTGTAGCAGAAACTATCCTTCTTCCTTTTTTTTTTGGTACCACATGTATTTTTTTTGGTACTCTTTTTTTTGTAGTGCTTGTGAACACTTTCTTTCTTTTTTTGGTACCACATGTTTTTTTTTGTTACTTTTTTTTTTGTTTTCCCTACACTCACTTAAATCTTTTTGCGATGAAAGTAATTGCTAAATGGGATGCTTTTTTTTTTTTGTTTTCCCTACGCTCACTTTTTGTTTTTTATGAAAGCAATTGCTAAATGGGATGCTTTTTTTTTTTGTTTTCCTTACGCTCACTTAAATCTTTTTTTTTATGAAAGCAATTGCTAAATGGGATTTGATCAAAAGTTTGTCATTTTGTGAAAATCTTTTTTCAAATGATTGTTTTGGCATGGGAGCCAGATTTTTTTTTGTGGCATGGAAGCCGATTTTGGCATGAGAGCCGGTTTTGTGTGGCATTGATAGCCGAGTTTTGTGTGGCATTGATAGCCGAGTTTTGTGGCATTGATAGCCGGGGTTTTTTTTTTTTTTTTTTGAAAGCTAAGTTTTTGGTTTGTGGCATTGATAGCCGGTTTTGTTTTATGGCATTGATAGCCGGTTTGTGGCATTGATAGCCTATTTTGGTGGCATTTATAGCCGGTTTTGGTGGCATTTATAGCCTGTTTGTTTTGTGGCATTGATAGCCGGTTTGGTTTTCAAAAATACAAGTATCGACTAAAAGTCACCTCCCTGCTGAATGGTCTTGCAAGTATCGATGGAATGTCGCATCCTTGCTCATTCGGTTGTGAGTATCTATGTAATGTCACATCCTCGCGGATTTGGGTGTAAGTATCGATGGAATGTCGCTTCCTTGCTTTTCAAAAATTTTAGTTTTGCGGGTACTGACTTGATGTCGTTTCCCCATGATTTTTTGAAATTTGTAGTTTTCTCGAACCTTTGGGTTATGGATATCAACTGTAATGTTGTATCTCCATGATTTCTTGGTTTTTTTTTTTAACCTTTGAAATTTGGGTTGTGAATATCAACTGAAATGTTGCATCTCCACGGTTTTTGATTTTGCAAGTATCGACAAAATGTCGCTTCCCTGCGATTTTGGAAGTGTCGAACGTGGTTCGCATGCTTCCGATTTGTGCGAGTATCGACTAAGCGTCGCTTCCCCGTGGTTTTTGAAAAACTATTTTTTTTGTTTAAAGACACGAGGGTCATAAGTTTTGACCTAAAACCATTTAAGCGATAAAAGGTTGGGTGGACTTGGGTGGAAATCTCTGAATCCGGATTTTGTTTCAAACCATGAATTTTGGGCTCAAGGGTAGAAAATTTTGGTCAAGTTAGGGAGAGGTTCCTAAACTTGAAATTTTTGAACAATGAAACGGCGAAAGTAAGCATTGTTTAAATTTCTAGAAATTTCAACATTTGATATGAAAATTCTAAAAAAGATTGGGTTTGACGAGCGTGTACCTAGAAATCGATTTTGGCCGTATAGGCATTGCTCTTACTGTAAGATCCCGACCCCAATCCTTTTGTTTAGCATTATTTTAATCACGATTTAGCTTTTTAAGTGAGATTTGATTTAGTTTGACCGCGTATTTGAGTTTGACTAGATTTTTCCTTAGTCTTTGAGATTTTTGTAGACCGTTGACTTTGGTTTGACCCGGTCCATATGATTTGTATTTTTATGAGAAATTACTTTCGATTTCTAAAAATTCTGAATTTGGTTTATTTTGACTCATTTTATGAAGTTTAACAACTTTCATGTTTTGACCATTATGATTTGATACTCAGAAATCACGTTTTTCGAGGAAAAGGGCAAAACTGACCTTTCAAATTAAATCTGTCCATGAATTTTGAAAATTTCAGAATTTGGGAAAAAGATACTTTTTGGAAAGTAGATATTTCGCCGATCGTTTTTGTCTTCTTCGTCGTTTTCGTTCGGGGCCCGCTAGTGTGAGTTTCAGCCTTGTGAAGTTTGGGGCCCATGGGACCCAACCCATTGTTCTCTTTATAAGGAACCATGGGCTCTTGTCTTCCCCATTTTTCCTTTTTCCTGCAACAAGGGAGGAGATAGGGTTTCTCCCAGCCCCCTTTCTCTCTCCTCATGTATCCCTTCTTCTTTGACGCTAAATGGAGATTTGAGCTTCCCATTTTCTTCTCCCCTCTCCAAGCTTTCCATAGATGTCTTTTGCAAGAGATTTGGGCTAGGAGAGACCACCTTTCCATGCATTTCTTCTTGGTCTGAGCTTTTATAAGGTGAGCAATGGATTTCTTTCTCCAAATCTTTGTTTTCCAAACCATTTTCATTGAGATTTGCAATGGATGGATTTCTAGGGTTTCTTCTTAAGCTATTTTGGGGGTTTTATGATTTTGGAGCTTGAGGCTTTAAGAGCACCTTCATGGAGTATTTTGCACCTTCTCTTGACCAAGGCAAGTAGATTATCCAACTAATATGATGACTCTTGCTTGGTGTGAATAATCCCATGGATTTTTGTTCTACATTGTTTTCTTCTTGTAAATGGATAAATTTAACTTTGAATTCTTGCACATTGGTATTGTTTATGGCTTTCCAAATTGATGTTTCAACTACTTAAAAATCACTTGGTGATGCATCTCCTTGGATCCACTATGATTGTCTTTATGCTAGTATTTTTGATATAGAAAGGTTTTTGTTTGTATTTGATCCATTTGATGGGAATAGAATTCTTTAGTGCATTAGTGTTTTAATGGATTTGAATTGGCAAGGAGGAGCCCAACCATATGTGAAAATGTGTAAGAAGGGAAGAAGGGAAAGAAAAATCAGAAAAAAATGCAAAGAAATGGAGAATTCTGCACTCGGGCTGGACTGGGCAGGCCCAGTCCGCTCGAGCGACCCACTGGGTCGCTCGAGCGGACCAGGCACTGTCTGGGTCCGCTCGAGCGAGCCCAGCTCAGTCTGGGCTCGGGTTCGGGCCTGGATTTGTGGATTTTTGTGGGCCAGATTTTAGGGACTTCCTTGGGCCTGATTCAAATCAGTTTTTGGGCCATTTCAGATCTGATATTGGGTCGTCTTTGGGCCTGACATTGGACTGATTTAAAACCTGTTTCGTGGGCTTGACTAAGGTTCAGTTTTGGGCTATTTTAAAATCTGTTTGTGGGCCTGGTTCAGGTCTAGTTTTGGGCTGATTTAAAAATCTGTTTTGTGGGCAATTCAAGTTCGGTTTTGGGCTATTTTCAAACCTGTTTTGTAGGTCATTCAAAGACTAGTTTGGATTAGTTTTTAAGAATTTGTTTGTGAGATATTCAAGGATTAGTTTTGGACCGTTTTAAAACTTGTTTTGTAGGCTTGATTAAGGTTGGTTTTTGGATTATCATTAAGGACTATTGGACTTGGATTAAGGCCAACTATAGGCCTGTTTTAAAGAGTTTGGATTTTCTTGTAATACTTGGAAAGTTTGTGAAATGGGAATGGGATCATGGTGAGAATGAATGTATGTGGAATTACCCGGGAACCTTCCGTGTCTCAATGCGCACTTTATCATTTAAACATTATGGATTTTCATTGGCATCAAACACACTCTCTATCAATCAATGTTTAAAGGTTAAATGTGCATTGAGATGGTTCCTTGGTAAGTCATTAAGTCATTCTCCATTGTCCATTCCATTTCAAGTCAGACTATGTATTTGTGTTTGTATTTGTGTTTGTATTTGTATTTGTATTCTTGGGTAAACTAATTTGAATATCATCGGTGATTTGCTATAAAATCATGTGTCTTCCCATGTTCGAAAGGGTTGATCGTATGATTTTATACAAATCACTTGGATGTATATTTGAACGGTTTATCATGGATATTCGTATGTTTTCTCCGATTCGATTTGAAAAGAGATTTGGAGTATGTTCGTCACATTCGGGATTTCTTCGATAAGACTATTGTTTTGACAACACTAGTATTTGAAAATAAAAACCTCGAGGCAAGACGGGGCCAGAGCTATGTGGTGTGAGCCCATGAGCCAAAGAGGCTATGATTCCGAAAACAAAACCCCGAGGCAAGACGGGGCCAGAGCTATGTGGTGTGAGCCCCTGAGCCAAAGGGATTAGTATTATGTTAGATTTGTATCGGTTTGAGTTTGAAAACTAAAGGCACCACTAGGCTTAGGTCACCTTGTCGGGCTGATCACCCGGCTTGGGATCTTTAATTTGTCCGCCAGCTGCAGCTTGGATTCTGTCTGTACCGACCATGGCAACGGTTTCTGTCTGCCGGTCCCATTTGTATGGCTACGGTTCTGATTTCTGATCTGCCGGTCCCATTTGTATGGCTACGGTTCTGATCCCATTTTTAGTACCACGTTCAGTGGCTACGCTCTGTCTGCTCTTATTACTTCGGTAATAGGAGGATTTAGCTATTTGTGGTTGCCAGTGTTTTATTTGTATATTGCTTTAGTTTATGATTCTCGTTGGTTATACTTTTATGCTCAGATTTGTTTAATGTTTACGATATCGATCTTTATTGTATTGTCGCTACTATTTAGGATTTGAAATGTATTTCCGACGATTAAATGTTTTAAGCAGGCTTTTAATCTTTTCAAGATATTCGTACATTTGATATTGTTCTTTATTCGTTTTGATACTTATGTTCTGCCATTCGATCGTTTTAGCATGCTTTATTGTCATTATTGTTTAGCCTATTTATTCGGTTTTACGATGATTTCGTCAGGTTTTATATATATGTTCTTTTATTTCATATTATTTGTTTATTTGCTTACCAGACCGTCGTGTCTGACCCTTTTTGTTTGGTGCCAGTTCCTTCTCTTTCTGTTTGTAGGTGTTTGATCAGAGGAGGCGGTGGGACCGCTGGTCTGACGTGAGAGGCTGCCCTTTGATATCATTTAGATGTCAAGTTTGGCACCGGAGTTCGTATTTAAACATTGGGTAGTATTTCTGTCTAGTTGGATATTTTGTATGGCTTTGTTAGCCTTTTTCTTTGGGTTTGTAATTAAAACATTTGTTAATTGTAACTTGAATATGTGGGAAATAATAGTTTGTTACTACCAGCTCAGTGTGCTCTGATGTATGATTTATGCCAGTCTGTTTATTGATGGCTTTGTGATATTGGTTGCGTGCGACACGGAACCCGATGGCCACGGATTCCGGGTCGCAACACCATGTTTAGCTTCCGCGAAAATATACTCTGGTTATGATGGAATTTGATCATCCTCATTCACGCGGATCTTGGGAAAGATAACAAAAGTTTCAAATTTATCCCAAAATTTCGCACCCCGAGATCGGTTCGCTGCAGGTCCCGGTTTCGGGGCGTGACACTTACCCAGTTGGGTACGTCTTCAAGGGTAGTACCGCTTTGAGAACTTGCCGTTCATGGGCAGCATACATCTGTCACCTTCCATGTTTAGGAGTGCGTATGCGCCGTTGGAGAAAACATTGTCGATGATGTAGGGTCCCTCCTATTTTGGCTCAAATTTGCCTTTGGACTTGTGAGCGAAGACCATTGGTCTTTTTACCGCAAGAACCAAGTCACCCTTTTTGTAGGCGCGTTGCCTGACCTTTTTGTTGAAAGATCCTGCCATGCATGCTTGGTAAAGTTCAATGCTTTATCGAGCTTCGAACCGTCTCTCATCGAGATTGTCCAGCTCATGGAGTTGCAATTTGACATTGCTTTCTTGAGTCATGTCATTTTGCAAGGATACACTCAATGAAGGAATTTGTACTTCTAAGGGTACGACGGCTTCGCATCCATAGGCCAAGGAGAATGGTGTGCTATGGGTTGGTCCTCGAACGGTGGTTCGATAGGCCCATAAAGCTTCAGATAGTTTGTCGCTCCAGTCTCTTTTGTGACTAGAGACCATTTTTTTGAGGATTTTGCAGAGTTTCTTGTTGAAAGCTTCTGCTAATCCGTTTGCTGCCGGATTTTATGGAGTCGAAGGACAGCTTTGGATTTTGTATTTGTCGTAGAACCTGTAGAATCGATGATCCCGGAATTGTGGTCCGTTATCATGGACGAATCTTTTAGGTATGCCAAAACGACAAATGACGTTGGTGCGCAGAAACTGAAGGACTGATGAGGTCTTCATTTCTTTAAGCGCAAATGCTTCTGACCACTTGGAGAAATAATCCGTAGCGGCGAAGATGAAGCGATGACCTTTGCTTAAAGGGGGAGAAATAAGACCTATGATGTCCATACCCCAGGCTTCGAAAGGCCATGAGATCGCTGTAGGATCTAGGATCTTCTATTGAAAGGTTCGTAGGTGGTTCCTCCATAATATTTTCGGAGGCTTCCAGCTCTACGAAACCTTCTGGGGTTTCAAGGGCATTTCTAGACCAAGGTTTTGTTTCTTTCGACGAGTCTTTTTGATCGGCAATTTTCTCAAGGTTTGCTATGAGATGATCCCAATCGCCTGTTGAAACCGTGTCGAAGTAGGCTACTTCTTTTGGAGATGAGGGTTCTTCTGGGTCAGAAGACCACACGTCTGTGCCATCGGACAATTCCTCTTCATCGTCAGAGAAATCGTACCAATTGGATGAGCTTCCTGGATCTTTGTTAGGTGACTCATTGAAGAGATATCCAGGGAGATCGATGTCTTCATGGACTTGAGATGTTGAGGCTTGGTCGGTAAGTCGACTTTTAAGCCTTTGTGTCAACGGTCTCAGAGGAGTGTCGGGATCATACCCTAACCCATGTGAAGACTTTTTCTACATGGCCGTAGAGTCTCCAATCTTCCAGCTGACTTTTGGTCAAGACGGGCCCCAGTGGCGTGAGAATACCGCGTCCTTCTCCCAAACCGATTGGGTTTTGAGCATCATAGCCCATTTTCTTCATAATAACTTGTGCCATAGAACTCTATAAGGATAGTTGAGGCATACTTTCATTTTGAAAAGGCTCAAGCACGGAGTTTGATGAAGAAGCATCCGATCTATAGAAGAAGATCGGCTTTTCCTTTGCTGAAGTTGCTGGAACAACGAAGAAAGCTGACGTAGGATTTTCTATGTCAGAAGTTGTCTCGATTGGAGTAAGAGCAGGCTGAACTTGCTGAATGTCAGCTTGGCTTGACGATATGTCATCTTCTGGCTCTGAATCCGAACCCGTGTCTTGCTTGATAGACACGAAAGAGACAACAAATTTGCCCCGAGGCTTTTGCTTTGCCTTCTTCACTTTAGTTGTGATGACCAAAGGCTTTGAAGGTTTGAGGGAGATGATGAAGGGAGTTTGAATGCTCTCTTCGGATTTACCAGATGGTTTGTTTTCTTCTGGTGATTGTTGAGGAGCCTTGCCTTTATCTTTCTGGAGATTTTCGGCAAAGGGTGCTGTGTGCTTCTCCTCTTCTTCTTTCTCACCTTCATACATCTGTGAGTCTGCGAAGTGGACTTCTTTACCTTTGAAGGATTTTCTGTCTGCAAAGACTCGATGTATCATGCCGTTGTCGCCAACAAACTTGATGCATTGATGTAGAGTTGAATGGACAACACCATTCTCATGGATCCAGGGGCGTCCGAGAAAGATGTTGTAGCATGAAGGGGTTTTTATTGCATACACAGTGACCTCAGAGATAAGATCGCCGATCTGCAACTTGAACCTGATTTTGCCGATAGGCCTTTGAGTACTCCCATCGTATACAAAGATAGATACAGATGTGTGGCTCAGCTTGTTGGGTGAGATGCCCAACTCTTCGAGAGCCGTTGTGGAGATAAGGTTGAGTGTAGAACCTGGGTCGATCTGTACTTTGTGCATAGGCATTTCCTTGATGTACCCTATGAAGTATAGGGGTCGGTTGTGTCTTATTTCACCAAGTAGGAGGTCTTCCTTTATGAAGGCGATGGTTGCACTGGCTGCTTTTTGAACCGAGTGGCATTCGATGCATGATCCCTCGGTTTTCTTATTTTCTCCCTTTGAGGAAGCTTTTGAGTTTTTGACCCGATAGTCCATTTCAATTTGGAGGATTTACGGGGCATGTTTATCAACATCCTCATTCAGCTTTTGTAATTCTGAAATGAGATTATCACGAGTGTGCGGAGACATTCGTAATAAATCTAGGATGTGTAGACGTGCAGGTATGTGCTTGAAATGTTCAATCAAGTCATACTTGAAAGCCTCCTTAGGGCCTGCATGTTCATCATTGTTGCCATTAGGGGCGCTTACAACATCTTTTCCCGAAGGATTTACATATGTAAAGGAAGATTGGTTGTAATTTTTGTGGTATTCCCGGCCAGAGCGGGTGCCTCTACCAACTTCGAGAGCTTCTTGAGAAGGGTCTTCGTTTGGAAGATTGTCTTCAGGATCAAAAGGCTGTCATTTTTCATTTGCTGAGGATGTATCTGCAGCAGAGTTGCCATCCTCAGTGATTGTGTTGCATGGAGTATTTTCTGGGACCAAGTCCTGAACAACATCCAGCAACCTTTCTTCTTTGTCGACCAATTCATCGTTCCAAGCATCGATAGCTGGGGATTCTTCAGTCAGGAAGGGTGTGAACTTTGAAGTCACAGTCTCAGGAGAAGAAACCTGAGAGGGTGTCGTCTCAGTGAAAGTCACGTGAGATGAGGTGGCTCCAGAAGATACATTGCTAGGAGTCGTCCGAGTGTAAGTGATCTCATCAGACGATGCTTCGGAAGAGCTATAATCCCGAATTATTACATTACAGGAAGCTCTGACAAGAGACGTTGCCTGATCAGAGTTAGACTCATCCTTGGATGTAAGAGGATCGTCTATCCAGCAATTTTCTCCATTTTCAGGAGTTAAGGGAGGATGTACCTGATGGTCTTTGTGGACTTCAGGCTCTGGATTGCGAGGAAGCTTGTTGAAGCGGTCTTGCTCTTGTTCTAGAGCGAGATGCTGCAAGATCCTTGCATATTCTTCAAGATTAAGCATGAGAGCCAAATCTTCTTCTTCATCAACTATTTGTGGCTCAACATAGTTAATTTCCACTGGAGCAATGAGTAGTGCTGGGTCAGCAACATTTTCTTATACAGCCTCTTGGTCTTCTTCATCATCAGACCAGGATCCTTGTGGCTGTAGGGGGTTATACCAGATTACTGGCATAAGATGAGTCTCAGGAACCCATTCTTCATCGGAGAGATATTCTCCTGTTTCAAGGGACTCCTCCCACTCATCGGTGTAGTTGGATTCGAATCCATCATCGGTGTCACTGGATTCGTATCCATCAATGGAGAATCCAACTACCGAATTGCAAGAGTATGATGCCTCTTGCGTGGCTTCTTTGAATTGAGGTGGCATGAAATCATTGAGAGTGAATTTTCTTACCGCCTTTGAAGTCTCTAGAAGGGACGTTTTTGTTGCCTCCAGTGAAGCGGTAGAGGAAGCCTCTACCTTTTCTTGGGCTTCTTGTTTTGGCTGGGTCTTCTCTTGCCGTTTGAGCTTGAGGAGATGTTTCCTAGCCTGCCTTCGCTGTTGAGCTGTAGGTTTTGTTTTCACGACCTCCCAATTTTCATCTTCTAGGAGATCGGGATGTACCCATATGGGTTGTCCGTCTGGTGTCGGGTAAGGAACCTGTTCCTCGGACGCTTGGATTGAGTTTATCACCTTGAAGGAAGTAGTGATCTTCTTCTTCGGTGATTTTGATGTTTGTCCACATGTCACCATGTTGACGGAGGCAGACCCATAGTTTTTGTCAAAGGTGATGACTCCGTTCTTCCACATCTTGTTTATTTTCTCCCTCACAATGAAGCATTGATTGAGAGGATGCGAGATCATTTGGTGGTATGGACAGTACCGAGGATCGTTGGTTTTACCAACATCACTCAGTCTTTTGGGTTCAGGCAAGGTGAGCTTACCATTTGCCACAAGAGCCCCGAAGTTTTCATCAACATCTTCATCGAACGGGTATTTCTTTTCTACTTGTTCTTTGAAGGCATCAGAGAGTTCGGGTCTCTTGCCAGTAGCTTTGTTTTCAGCTTTCTTTGGTGGCTGAGGAGCTGACTTGGTCTGCACATTGAGGACCTCTTTTCTCTTTGGTTTAGAGGTTGCAATGGCGGTTGGCTCTTTTCTTGATGATTTCTGACTGTTGAGGCCTTTAATCATCGTTTCGGCTTCCATGGAAGCTTCCAGGAGTTCTCCCAGGTTCTTTGATTTGTTGCTGATGATCATAGAGCGGATTCTAGCTCTCATGTTGTTTCGGCAGATGTCGACTAGCGACGCTTGTGGCAGTACATCAGAGCATTTGTACGCCATTGCTTTCCAATTGTGAATGAAGTCATATGTTGACTCATTCTCCCCCTATTTTAGGCTGCACAGCTGAGCCATAGTAGCGGGATGATCCTCACCTTTGAAGTGAGCCAGGAAGCGTGTCTCTAGCATAGCCCAATTTTGGATGGAGTCCTCCGGCAGAGTGGAGTACCAATCGAAGGCCGTAGCTTTTTGGGTACTTGCAAAGAGGCGGATCTTGAGTGCATCTTGATCCGCGATAGCTCCCGTCAAGATCTTGAAGTGGATGACGTGCTGTCTGGCTGATCCTTTCCCCGTATATGTTTGGGGAGTAGGATGCTTGAATTTTGTAGGGAACGGGACCGAGTCCATCCATAAGGGATATGGTGGCTTGATCCCATGATCTTTGAGTATATCCTCTTCTTTTGCTTTGGCGAGGATACTATCTACGTCCTTTTTTGTAAGGGCGCGTGACTCATTTTCTTCCCCATTTACCTCATCGTCTTGATGATTCGGAGGAGGTTCATTGTTCGCCTGATTTTAGAAGGCGAGGAGAAGGTTTTCCATCAGAGTTTCAATCCTCTGCTGGCCTTGTTTCAACTGTTGGATGCGTGTGATCGCATCATCTTGAGGTGGATTGCGAGGTGGTGGCTCAGAATTTTTACCCAGGACGTTCATCCCTCGGGATTCGAATGAAGAAACCGTCCTGGTGACTGAGCTGGGGCTCATTCATTTTGATGAAGAGCTTGAGGAAGGATCACTCTGCCGTCCTTTGCTTGAAGGAGCAGGGGATTCTTCTGGATGTCTTATTGTCCTGGAAACGCTACGGGTCACCGGACGTCGGACATGGATTTTTGTTGCTGATTTTTGGCGTCTTTTGGTCTTTCCAACCATATGGACAGCAGTAACTTGGTTAGGTCTTTCTTTTTCAACCCATTTGGGGGAGACTTGAAGTGTAGGAGGCTGGGTCCTTTGCTTCTCTAGTTTCTTTTGCCGATACGACGCGCGGCGGCGTATACGACGAGCAATTTGAGCTTCGGTTAGCTCTGGCTGGGCTTTGACAACGAAGGATGTGCTCCCTCGGGCGCAGCAGCCGAGCCTGTCTTCTTTGTAGCTGGGCAAGGACAGGATGCGAACTCGGTCCTTCGCTTGCTGTAGTGAAGGTTTGAATTTTTTGAGTTCGTCCCCTGTAGAGATGAAGGGTCGAACTGCAGGATTGTAGGCCTTAGCAGGTGCTTGTAGAGGCCTAGTGATGCATGATCTGATTTTGGGCTTGTAAGAACAAGCCGGCTCATGCTGGTTTGACCTTGGGAGTCAGGTTGGAGATGGGTCTCTCCTCTTTCATGTAGGTAAGAGGGTATAACTGGTTCTCCTTGAGTGGGGCCAGGTATGCTGGCTTGGTGGATGTTTGGGACCTTCTCTGTTTTGGTGAAGGTCTTGGGGACCAAGTCTTGGGATAGACCTCGTCGTTTGCGGGTCGAGGCTTAGTGGGGGTGCCATGGGCTTCGGGCCTTCTGGTGCTCGCCTTTGGTGTCACGGTAGTGACACGTTGAGAGACGAGCTTCTACTTCTTGGAAGGAGCAGTTTGTTCTTCGGGGAGTGGGAATGGTCCCAGCATCCCGAAGACGATAGTCCAGGGAGTCGAGGTTGACCCGGAGTTCAGAGAGTTGCCGAGGGAGTTAACGCTTCGGCAGCTGATGGGGCGCTTGTAGGTGCGCGTGGTTAGCTTCTGTTGAAGCATGAGTTGGTGCTTGTTCTCATCGAAAGTAATGGTAAGCGATGCTGCCATTGTTAGTTTTTTCGAAAAATTTCTGAAACAAGACCACATCTATTAGTAATCACACGAATATAATGATCATAAATGGGAAGTTTTATGGTTTTGTTTTTTCAATTCGCTCGAGGGAGATGACCCAAGCAATATGAAGAAGGCAAAAAGCCATAGAGGGTACAATTGTTCTGATCGCAGGTATGGTAAGCCCATAATGAGCGTCCCAGTGACTGCTAGAAGTAATTGTGAACCTAAATTCGACTTATCGAGAAGCAGAGCTTGCTCGATGTAAAAAGAATATAAGGTTGGAGTTACAAATGTGCCGGTCGCGAATACAGTAGACCCTGAAAGGGCATACTAGTACCGCTAGATACAAATGTTTGGAGACCACATCCATGAGATGAGATTCTCTGTTTTGAAAGGTCAAGATTGGATTCATCAAAGAGAGCAGATGGTATTCCGATCCAAATACGGTCTTAGTGATTTCCGCGAGCGCCAGTACTCAGAAGGGAATGAACCATAATTTCTCGGATCTGAATCCAAAAATGACGAGTTTTTTTTTTGAAAGGCCAAGATCGGGTTCATCAAAGAGAGCAAAAGGCATTCCAATTTGAACACGGGCTCAGGGATTTCCGCGAGCGCTAGTGCTCAGAAAGGAGGAGACCAAAATTTCTCCAATCTAAACCCAAAAATGACGGAAGTTTTTTTTAAAAAAAAATCTTTTTTTTATTTTTTATTTTATTTTATTAAATTTTTTTAAGATTTTTTTTAAAAATCCATTTTTTTATTTTTTATTTTTTATTTTAAAATTTTTATTTTAAAAAAAAATTTATTTTGAAATTTTTTTATTTAAACGACGAGAGAGTACACATTGGCCTTCTAACCCGGTCTTATGAAATCTCGATTGATAGAATTGCCCCCAGGTAAGGGTAGGATTACTTAATGAACCCGTTTGACGGACCCTTGCATAGAACAGTCAAGCTGTCTCCACACTCTACACAAGACTTTTCTTGAATCAACCGTGATCAAAGATCGCAGTTGGTTTAACCTTAGTGGTCTATGTCTTTTTTTATTATTTTATTTTATTATTTTTTTTATTATTAGATTTTTTAATGAACTCATCGAAGAGAAACGATGGCCTAAAACCTTAGTCGAACAGGCTCAACATTTCTACAAGCACGATGAACGATAGGAAAGGATCAAGGTTTCTCAATTTTGAATCCAAACTAAAAAATCTGATTTTCTTTTATTTTTTATTTTTTTATTTTTTTAGATTTTTAATGAACTCATCGAAGAGAAACGATGGCCTAGAACCTTAGTCGAACAGGCTCAACATTTCTGCAAGCATGATGAACGATAGGAAAGGATCAAGGTTTCTCAATTTTGAATCCAAACTGAAAATTCTGATTTTTGTTTTAGATCTTTAATTGCTCATCGAAGAGAAACGATGGCCCAAAACCTTAGTCGAACAGGCTCAACATTTCTGCAAGCACGATGATCGATAGGAAAGGATCAAGGTTTCTCAATTTTGAATCCAAACTGAAAAATCTGGTTTCTTTTTTATTTTTATTTTTATTTTTAGATTTTTAATGAACTCACCGAAGAGAAACGATGGCCCAAAACCTTAGTCGAACAGGCACAACATTTCTGCAAGCACGATGAACGATAGGAAAGGATCAAGGTTTCTCAATTTTGAATCCAAACTAAAAAATCTGATTTTTTGTTTTTTTGTTTTTTTTTTAGATCTTTAATGAACTTATCGAAGAGAAATAATGGCCCAAAACCTTAGTCGAACAGGCTCAACATTTCTGCAAGCATGATGAATGATAGGAAAGGATTAAGGTTTCTCAATTTTGATTCCAAACCGAAAAATCTGATTTTTTTAATTTTTTAATTTTTAATTTTTAATTTTTATTTTTTTAAATTTTTAATGAACTCATCGAAGAGAAACGATGGCCCAAAACCTTAGTCGAACAGGCTCAACATTTCTGCAAGCACGATGAACGATAGGAAATGATCAAGGTTTCTCAATTTTGAATCCAAACTGAAAAATCTGATTTTTTTTAGATCTTTAATGAACTCATCGAAGAGAAATGATGGCCCAAAACCTTACTCGAACAGGCTCAGCATTTCTGCAAGCACGATGAACGATAGGAAAGGATCAAGGTTTCTCAATTTTGAGTCCAAACTGAAAAATCTGATTATTATTATTTTTTTAGATTTTTAATGAACTCATCGAAGAGAAACGATGGCCCAAAATCTTAGTCGAACGGGCTCAACATTTTTGCAAGCACGATGAACGATAGGAAATGATCAAGGTTTCTATATTTTGAATCCAAAATGAAAAATCTGATTTTTTTTTATTTTAGATTTTTAATGAACTCATCGAAGAGAAACGATGGCCCAAAACCTTAGTTGAACAGGCTCAACATTTCTGCAAGCACGATGAACGATAGGAAAGGATCAAGGTTTCTCAATTTTGAATCCAAACTGAAAAATCTGATTTTTTGTTTTTTTTTTTTTTTAGATCTTTAATGAACTCATCGAAGAGAAACGATGGCCCAAAACCTAAGTCGAACAGGCTCAACATTTCTGCAAGCACGATAAACGATAGGAAAGGATCAAGGTTTCTCAATTTTGAATCCAGATTGAAAAATCTGATTTACTTTTATATATATTTTTATGAAAAGAGAAAGATTGGAAATAAATTCAAAGAATTAGAAATTTTCAAAAAATCTCATCTCATTTTTTTAGATGCGGAATCCAACATAGGCCACCAATTAGAAAGTGGCCAAGGAATCAAGAAAAGAAGTATAAGCATAGAGCAAAAGATATGATATGCAAATATTTCATTTCTAGCATCGTGTTCTCAAATGAACGAGTCCCACCGGGTGTGCCAGCTTGATGGACAGCGCTTCTGCTCAGTTCTACCGAGGTCGGCAGACGTGGAAGTCTGTTGGGTACGACCCTTTCGTAACCGGGGGGCAAAGGCGTGCATCAACATTTTTTTGTGTGGGTGTGCCAGATTTTCTATTTTACTTGGAATTACAACTGGTGATCCGAAGATCGACCTTCGCAAGTAAAAAGGAAATCAACTTCTTTCAAGTTTTCCATTGCACATATATTTAAGAAAATAGACATTTTTCTTGATTTGCCGTGAAAGGCGATTTTTTTGGCATTTATAGCCGATTTTGGCGTTTATAGTCGATTTTGGCATTTATAGCCGATTTACAATTCTTATCAATAATAAAAGACGAGTTGTGATTTTTGTATCTTTTCGAAAAATACAAACTACAATGAAAAGAGAGAAAATGAGGATCTAACTTCTCAGGAGATTGTAGGGGACTCGTTCAGATTGACGGTCGCAAGCCATATGTGGACTTCGCCATCATCCATGCAGATGAGAATAGATGATGCTCTTGATTCGCTTGGCTTAGCTATAACCTTAGGTTTTTAGAGGACAAAGACCAAGAGGAGGTCCTATGTCCAATAAAAAACTAAGGAGACGGGCTGAAAAGCCACGTCTAAGCCATTGGAGGCAGAAGGAGAAGGCAAGGACCTTGGGGGGGTACCCCCCAAGAGACTTTTCTCACCTTGTAATGGTGGTCGGTGCAGAACTTCCGCAGAGTTTTCTCTTTTTCTTTCTTTTAGATTTCTGGTGCCTTTTTCTGTCTGAATTTCTGGATTTTCTGATGTCTCTTGTGATTTTTCTGATCTGGAATTCTTTGGAATGCTCTCCTATTTATAGGCTTTTAGGTAGCCATTTAGGAGGATTTATGAGCCTTAATTGTCATAAAGCTACATAAAGGGAGGAGTTGCAAGATTGAATTCTTTATTTTGTAACTCCTTTTTCTTGGCTTCTGATTGGCAGGAGGAGATTAAGGAGTCGCCGGCCGTGCCGCGTCTTTTGGGATTCTTCCAGTGATGATCATCGATGGATCGTCATGTAGATTGACATCGGATGACCATGTAACTGCAGGTATTGGTTGCCGACAGCGGGTCGGTGCCATCTGTGTTGTCGATTTCTCGATCGCTCAGGTAGAAAGTACACTTTTTTGGTTGACCGGTTGGCGATCAATGTTGATTTTGATACTCTTGATGATTGACCCGTGATTTTGATAGATGTCAAAGGATTTGGTGTCTCAAAAGTATGAATTTTGGAAAATCACAGAAGTCGGACGCTTTGAATTGTGAAAAAATGATGAAAAACGGGGTTTTTGGGGACCACCCGGCGATCCTGGGCTCCATGGTCGCCGGCAACCATGGGCCAAGGTCACAGGGGTCTGCGACCCTAAAGGGATTTTCCCCCTTTTTGTCCCGTTTTGCGTCCGTTTTTTATGTTTTTCGATTCTTTTTTCTCCTGTATTTTTTTCTTGACATTTTTGATCATTTATTGGCCTGATTTCCCTGTAGAAAACTTGATGAGAATCCTTGCATTTTTGGATTGCAAAGTTTCCAATTTTCCGAGAAAGCCGAAGACTTTGTCGCGCGGAGCTGCCGATTTTCTGTCAGAAGCTAAAACTGGGTCAAACAATGTCGGAATGACCTGAAATTTGGGGTGAAGCCTCCTGAGCAATAAATAAGACCAACCATGGGCTTTTGTTTGAGTTTTGAACCCGTTTGGGGTTCTATCGCCAGTAGACTTGTTTTTATCGCAACTTGATGTATGGTCAACCGATATCCGATTGACTTGAAATTTGACAGGGAACCTATTGGAGTCATTTTAAGATGATCCGTAGGCTCTGTCTTGGAAACCATGGTCCGGGGGAGCTTCGCCGCCGAGAGGCCTGATTTGGCTTCTGAGCGTCAAAGTATGGTCAAATGTTATCGAAATGACCTGAAATTTGACGTGCAGCCCTTTGTAAGCATTTTGAAGCCGTCCATGTGCTCTATCTGATGAATGATGGCCTCGGTGGTTCTCACCGCCGAGAGGCTTGATTTAGCTGTTCGAGGTTTGATGTAGGGTCAAACGTTGTCGGTTTGACTCGGAACTTGACGTGGAGCCTTTTGGATGTATTTTGAAACCATCCATCGGCTCTGATCGAAGATTTGGTGTCTCCGATGCTTTCGCCGCCGGGAGCTCCTTTTCAGCTGCCGGAGAAGCGAAGTTAGGCCAAATGATTTTGAAATGGCCCGAAACTTCTTGTGTACTCCTCTTTTGGCTGTCTTGAAGGATCATGCAGTTTTTGTTTGATTCTGACAAGATTTGATTTTTTGGAAGTAGCATTGCCTATTTATGGCAGGTTGCAACTTAATGTAGCTTTTTGGATCTTGAAGAGGCAAAGTGACATTTTTGGTGTCAACAGTCATGACAACTAAAGTGAAGAAGGCAAAGCAAAAGTCTGGGGGCAAATTTGTTGTCTTTTTCGTGTCTATCATGCAAGACACGGATTGATTCAGAGCATAAAGATGACACATCGTCAAGCAAAGCTGACACTCAGCAAGCTCAACCCGCTCTTACTCCAATGGAGACACCTTCTGACATAGAAGATCATACGTCAGCTTCCTTTGTTGTTCCGGCAACTTCAGCAAAGGAAAAGCCGATCTTTTTCCATAGATCGGATGCTTCTTCATCAAACTCCATGCTTGAACCTTTCTAAAATGAAGGTATGCCTCAACTATCCTTATGTAGTCCTATGACACAAGCTATTATGAAGAAAATGGGCTATGATGCTCAAAACCCAGTTGGTTTGGGAGAACGTCGCGATATTCTCACACCATTGGGGCCCGCCTTGACCAAAAGCCAGCTGGAAGATTGGAGACTCTACGGCCATGTAGAAAAGTCTTCACACGGCTTAGGGTATGATCCCAACACTCCTCTGAGACAGTTGACACAAAGGCTTAAAAGTCGACTTGCTGACCAAGCCTCAACATCTCGTATCCATGAAGACATCGATCTCCCTGGATATCTTTTCAATGAGTCACCTGACAAAGATCCAGGAAGCTCGTCCAATTGGAACGATTTCTCTGACAATGAAGAGGAGTTATCCGATGGCACAGACATGTGGTCTTCTGACCCAGAAGAACCCTTGTCTCCAAAAGAAGTACCTTACTTTGACCCGGTTTCAACAGGCGATTGAGACCATCTCATAGCAAGACTTGAGAAGATTACTGATCAAGAAGACCCGTGGAAAGGAACAAAACCTTGGTCTGGAAATGCCCTTAAAACCCCAGAAGGTTTCATTGAGCTGGAAGCCTCCGAAAATGTTGTGGAGGAACCACCTTCGAACCTTCCAACAAAAGATCCTATTCAAAAGATATACTTGGGAACACCAGATAACCCATGTCCTGTATTCATAAGCAATAATATAAAGGATGGTGAGTTACCCGAGTATATTGCTTTTCTTCCTTTCAGTTCGTTGATTGCTTTGCATGGTCTTACGCTGAAATGCCTGGCTTTGACCCTAAAATAGCAGTCCACAAACTCAATCTTCAAGAAGACATCAGGCCTGTCAAGCAGGGCCAAAGAAGATTCCGTCCAGATGTGATGGATAAAATTGAACAAGAAGTTCAAAAACTCAAAAGCGTTGGCTTCATCCGTGAGGAACAACATCCTGAATGGTTGGCCAACATTGTCCCCGTGACAAAGAAAATCGGGCAGATCAGGGTCTGCATTGACTATAGAGACCTGAATGGCGCATGCCCTAAAGATGAATTCCCGCTCCCCAGACCAGAGGTAATGATTGACAATACCTGCAGATTCGAGCGAATGACATTCATGGATGGCTTCTCTGGTTACAATTAGATAAAGATGCATCCTGAAGATGAAAAATGCACATCCTTTTGGACCTCATTTGGCGTGTATTGCTACACTGTCATGCCATTTGGTCTGAAAAATGCTGGTGCCACATATCAAAGGGCTATGATGAAAATATTCCAAGATATGCAGCACAAGACGGTCGAATGTTATGTTGATGACCTTGCCGTCAAAAGCAAAAGAAAAGAAGACCATCTCAAAGATCTTCGAGAAGTCTTCCTCCGGCTTCGCAAACACAAACTGCGAATGAATCCTCTAAAGTGCTTCTTCGGCATCTCATCGGGTAAGTTCCTCGGATTCCTAGTTCGGAAAGCTGGAACAGAACCTAACCCCATCAATGTCAAGACTATTCTATAAATGCCCTCTCTAAGAACCTTGAGAGAACTCAAAGGGCTTCAAGGGAGATTGGCCTACATCAGACGGTTCATCTCCAATCTTTCGGGGAAATGCCGTCCACTCTCCCGGTTGATGAAAAAAGGTGTAAACTTTGTCTGGGATGCTGACTGTGAAGCTGCTTTCCAAGATATCAAGTCATACCTGACAAAACCTCCAGTGTTAGCTGCTCCTACCACTGGAAAACCATTCATCTTGTACACAAGAGCCCTTGATCACTCTTTGGGAGCTCTGCTTGCACAAGAAAATGATCAAAGAAAAGAAGCTGCCCTATACTACCTCAGCCACATGCTAGTAGGTGCAGAGCATCGCTACTATCCGTCGAAAAAGAATGTCTTGCAGTGATGTTCACCGTACAAAAGCTACGTCACTACTGTTGACACAAAAAAAGTGTGTCACTTTGCTTCTTCAAAATTCAGAAAGCTACATGAAGTCGCAGCCTGCCATAAATAGGCAATGCTACTTCCAAAAAATCAAATCTTGTCAGAATCAAATAAAAATGCAAGATCCTTCAAGACAACCAAAAGAGGAGTACACAAGAAGTTTCAGGCCATTTCAAAATCATTTGGCCTAACTTCGCTTCTCCGGCAGCTGAAAAGGAGCTCCCGGCGGCGAAAGCATCGGAGACACCAAATCTTCGATCAGAGCCGATGGATGGTCTCAAAATACATCCAAAAGGCTCCACGTCAAGTTTCGAGTCAAACCGACAACGTTTGACCCTACATCAACCCTCGAACAGCTAAATCAAGCCTCTCGGCGGCGAGAACCACCGAGGCCATCACTCATCAGATAGAGCACATGGACGGCTTCAAACTGCTTACAAAGGGCTACACGTCAAATTTCAGGTCATTTCGACAACATTTGACCAGACTTTGACACTCGGAAGCCAAATCAGGCCTCTCGGCGGCGAAGCTCCCCGGGACCATGGTTTCCAAGACAGAGCCTGTAGATCATCTTAAAATGACTCCAATTGGTTCCCTGTCAAATTTCAAGTCAATCGGACATCGGTTGACCGCACATCAAGCCGCGACATATTCATCGCGACAAAAGCAAGTCTACTAGTGATAAAACCCCTAAACGGCTTCAAAACTCAAACAAAAGCCTATAATTGGTCTTATTTATTGCTTCAGGAGGCCTCACCTCAAATTTCAGGGCATTCCGACATCGTTTCACCCAGTTTCAGCTTCTAACGGAAAATCGACAGCTCTGAGCGACAAAGTCTTCGGCTTTCCCGGAAAATTGGAAACTTTGAAAACCAAAATGCAAGGATTCTCATCAGGTTTTCTACAGGGAAATCAGGCCAATAAATGATAAAAAATGTCAAGGAAAAATATAGAAGAAAAAAGAATCGAAAAACAGCAAAAACGGACGCAAAACGAGACAAAAAGGGGGAAAACCCCTCTACGGTCACAGGCCCCTGCGACTCTGGCCCAAGGTCGCCGGCGACCCTGGAGCCCGGGATCGCCGGGTGGGCCCCAAAAACTTCATTTTTCGCTATTTTTTCGGGACTCAAAGTGTCCGACTCCTTTGATTTTTCAAAATTCATACTTTTGAGACACCAAATCCTTTGACATCCGTCAAAATCACGGGTCAATCATCAATAGTATCGAAATCAACATTGATCGCCAACCGGTCAACCAAAAAAGTGTGCTTTCTACCTGACCGATCGAGAAATCGACAGGACAGATGGCACCGACCCGCTGTTGGAAACCAATACGTGAAGTTACATGGTCATCCGATGTTGATCTACATGAAGATCCATCGATGATCATCGCCAGAAGAATCCCAAAAGACGCGGCACGGCCTCGACTCTTCAACTGCTCGGCGACCACTTAATGTGATTAATTGAGTAGCCTTATTACAGTCATTAATCCATTTCTTTGGACTGGCCCTATCAGAAGCAAGCATCCGGGAGTTACAAGTCAAATGATTCATGGCATTTAACCCATGAAACTCCTCCCATCATGGCAATTAAAGGCCATTAAATGCCCTCAATCTCCTCCGGCCAATCAGAAGCCAAGAAAAAGGAGTTACAAAATAAAGGAATTAAATCGTGTATCTCCTCCCATTATGCGGCTTAATGACAATAAAAGCCCATAAACCCTCCTAAATGGCTACTAAAAAGCCTATAAATAGGAGAGCACTCCAAGAAGAAAGGACAGCATGACAGACTGCAGAAAATCCAGAAATTCAGATAGAAAAAGGCATCAGAATTCTAAGAGAAAGAAAGAGAGAAAACTCTGCAGAAGTTCTACATCGACCACCGCTACAAGGTGACAAAAGTCCCTTGGGGGGTACCCCCCAAGTTCTTTGCCTTCTCCTTCTGCCTCCAATGGCTTAGACGTGGCTTTTCAGTCCGTCTACTTAGTTTTTTATTGGACATAGGACCTCCTTTTGGTCTTTGTCCTCTAAAAACCTAAGGTTATAGCCAAGCCAAGCGAATCAAGAGCATCCTCTGTTCTCATCTGCATGGATGATGGCGAAGTCCACATATGGCTTGCAACCGTCAATCTGAACGAGTCCCCCACAATCTCCTGAGAAGTTAGATCCTCCTTTTCTTGCTTTTTATTGTAGTTTGTATTTTTCAAAAGAGACAAAAATCACAACTCTTGTCTTTCATTTTTGATAAGAATTATAAATCGGCTATAAACGCCAAAAATCGGCTATAAATGCAAAAAAAAAAAATTCGCCTTTCACGGCAAATCAAGAAAATGTCTCTTTTCTTAAATACATGTGCAATGGAAAACTTGAAAGAAGTTGATTTCCGTTTTACTTGCGAAGGTCGATCTACGGATCACCACTTCCAATTCCAAGTAAAATAGAAAATCTGGCACACCCACACAAAAAAAATGTTGATGCACGCCTTTGCCCCTCGGTTGCGAAAGGGTCGGACCCAAACGGACTCCCACGTCCGCCGACCTCGGTAGGACCGAGCGATAGAAGCGCTATCCATCAGGCTGGCACACTCGGTGGGACTCGTTCATTTGAGAACACGATGCTAGAAATGAAATATTTGCATATCATATCTTTTGCTCTATGCTTATATTTCTTTTCTCGATTCCTTGGCTACTTTCTAATTGGTGGCCTATGTTGGATTCCGCATCTAAAAAAAATGAGATGAGATTTTTTGGAAATTTCTAATTTTTTGAATTTATTTCCACTCTTTCTCTTTTCAAAAAAAAAAAAAAACAAAACAAAAAATCAGATTTCTTAGTTTGGATTCAAAATTGAGAAACTTTGATCGTTTTTGTTTCGTCTCTGTGCTCGCGAAAATCGTTGAGCCAGTTCGAATTGTGGAAATGGCCATTGTTTTTCTTCGATGAGTTCATTATAAATTAGGAAAAAAAATCAGATTTCTCATTTTGCATTCAAAATTGAGAAACTTTGATCCTTTCCTTTCGTTTGTGTGCTCGCAGAAATTGTTGAGCCTGTTCGAGTTAGGATTTGGGCCATCGTTTCTCTTCGATGAGTTCATTAAAGATCTAAAAAAAAAATAAATAAAAAATAAATAAAAAAACAGAAAAAATGACATAGACCACTAAGGTTAAACCAACTGCGTTCTTTGATCACGGTTGATTCAAGAAAAGCCTTGTCCAGAGTGTGGAGACAGCTTGACTATTCTAGGCAAGGGTCCTCCAAACGGGTTCATTAAGTAATCCTACCCTTACCTGGGGGCAATTCTATCAATCGAGATTTCACAAGACCGGGTTAGGAGGCCTATGTGTACTCTCTCGTCTTTTAAATAAAAAAACTTCAAAATAAAAAATTTTAAAATAAAAAATAAAATAAATTTTCAAAAAAATAATAAATAAAAAAAATAAAAAATAAAAAAACAATCTTCTAAAAAAAAAACTTCCGTCATTTTGGGTTCAGATTGGAGAAATTTTGGTCTCGTCCTTTCTGAGCATTGGCGCTCGCGGAAATCGCTGAGCCCGTGTTCAGATTGGAATGCCTTTTGCTCTTTTGATAAACCCGATCTTGGCCTTTAAAAAAAAACTTGTCATTTTTGGATTCAGATCCGAGAAATTATGGTTCATTTCCTTCTGAGTACTTGTGCTCGCAAAAATCGCTGAGACCGTATTTAGATCGGAATACCATCTGCTCTCTTTGATGAATCCAATCTTGACCTTTCAAAACAGGGAATCTCATCTCATGGATGCGGTCTCCAAACATTTGTGTCTAGCGGTACTAGTACGCCCTTTCAGGGTCTACTGTATTCGCGACCGGCACATTTGTAACTCCAACTTTATATTCTTCTTACCTCGAGCAAGCTCCGCTTCTCGATAAGTCGAATTTAAGTTCACAATTGCTTCTAGCAGTCAATGGGACGCTCATTCTGGGCTTTCATACCTGCGATCAGAACAATTGTACCCTCTATGGTTTTCTGCCTTCTTCATATTTCTTGGGCCATCTTCCTCGAGCAATTTGAAAAGACAAAACCATAGAACTTCCCATTTATGATCATTATATTCTTGTGATTACTAATGGATGTGGTCTTGTTTCAGAAACTTTTCGAAAACTAACAATGGCAGCTTCACTAACCATTACCTTCGACGAGAATAAGCACAAACTTATGCTTCAACAGAAGCAAACTACGCGCACCTATAAGCGCCCCATCAGCTGCCGTAGCGTCAACTCCCTCGACAACTCTCTGAACTCCGGGTCGACCTCGACTCCCCGGACTATTGTCTTCGGGATGCTGGGACCATTCTCACTTCCCGAAGAACAAACTGCTCCTTCCAAGAAGCAGAAACTCGCCTCTCAATGTGTCACTACCGTGACACCAAAGGCGAGCACCAGAAGGCCCGAAGCCCGTGGCAGCCCCACGAAGCCTCGACTAGCAAACGGCTAGGTCTATCCCAAGACTTGGTCCCCAAGACCTTCACCAAAACAAAGAAGGTCCCAAACATCAACCAAGCCAGCATTCCTAGCCCCACTCAAGGAGAACCAGTTTTACCCTCTTGCTTGCATGAAAGAGGAGAGACCCATCTCCAATTTGACTCCCAAGTCAACCCAGCATGAACCGGCTTGTTCCTACAAGCCCAAAATCAAGTCATGCATCACAAAGCCTCTGCAGACATCTACTAAGGCCTACAAACCTACAGTTCGGCCCTTCATCTCTACAGGGGCCGAACTTGAAAAATTCAAAGCTTCGCCACAACAGGCGAAGGACAGGGTTCGTATCCTATCCTTGCCCAGCTACAAAGAAGACAGGCTCGGCTGCTGCGCCCGAGGGAGGAGCACATCCTTCGTTGTCAAAGCCCAGCCAGAGCTGACCGAAGCTCAAGTTGCTCGTCGTATACGCCGCCGCACGTCGTATTGGCAAAAGAGACTAGAGAAGCAAAGGACCCAGCCTCCTACACTTCAAGTCTCTCCCAAATGGGTCGAAAAAGAAAGACCCAACCAAGTTGCTGCCGTCCATATAGTTGGAAAAACCAGATTGCGCCAAAAGTCAGCATCCAAAATCCATGTCCGACGTCCGATGACCTGCAGCGTGTCCAGGACAAGAAGACATTCAGAAGGATCCCCCGCTCCTTCAAGCAAAGGACGGCAGAGTGATCCTTCCTCAAGCTCTTCTTCAAAAAGAATGAGCCCCAGCTCAGTCACCAGGACAGTCTCTTCGTTCGAATCACGAAGGATGAACGTCTTGGCTACAAATTCTGAGCCACCACCCCGCAATCCACCTCAAGATGATGCGATCACCCGCATCCAGCATTTGGAACAAGGCCAGCAGAGGATTGAAACTCTGATGGAAAACCTTCTCCTCGCCTTCCAAAATTAGGCGAACAATGAACCTCCTCCGAATCATCAAGACGATGAGGTAAATGGAGAAGAAAATGAGTCACGCGTCCTTACCAAAAAGGACGTAGACAGTATCCTCGCCAAAGCAAAAGAAGAGGATATACTCAAGGAGCATGGGATCGAGCCACCATATCCCTTATGGATGGACTCGGTCCCGTTCCGCACAAAATTCAAGCATCCTACTCTCCAAACATGTACGGGGAAAGGATCAGCCAGACAACACGTCATCCACTTCAAGATCCTGACGGGAGCTATCGCGGATCAAGATGCACTCAAGATCCGCCTCTTTGCAAGTACCCTAAAAGGTACGGCCTTCGATTGGTACTCCACTCTGCCGGAGGACTCCATCCAAAATTGGGCCATGCTAGAGACACGCTTCCTGACTCACTTCAAAGGTGAGGATCATCCCGCTACTATGGCTCAGTTGTGCAGCCTAAAACAGGGGGAGAATGAGTCAACAT
Source organism: Litsea cubeba (assembly GCA_012931725.1). Taxonomy (NCBI): domain Eukaryota; kingdom Viridiplantae; phylum Streptophyta; class Magnoliopsida; order Laurales; family Lauraceae; genus Litsea; species Litsea cubeba. The sequence continues at coordinate 46,679,170 of CM022946.1, read as the reverse complement.
ATGACTTCATTCCTAAGTGGAAAGCAATGGCGTACGAATGCTCTGATGTACTGCCACAAGCGTCGCTAGTCGACATCTGCCGAAACAACATGAGAGCTAGAATCCGCTCCATGATCATCGGCAACAAATCAAAGAACCTGGGAGAACTCCTAGAAACTGGGAGAACTCCTAGAAGCTTCCATGGAAGCTGAAATGGTGATTAAAGACCTCAACAGTCAGAAATCATCAAGAATAGAGCCAACCGCCATTGTGACCTCTAAACCAAAGAAGAAAGAGGTCCTCAATGTGCAGACCAAGTCAGCTCCTCAGCCACCAAAGAAAGCTGAAAACAAAGCTGCTGGTAAGAGACCTGAACTCTCAGATGCCTTCAAAGAATGAGTAGAGAAGAAATACCCGTTTGATGAAGATGTTGATGAAATCTTCGGGGCTCTTGTGGCAAACGGCAAGCTCACCTTGCCTGAACCAAAAAGACTGGGTGGTGTTGGCAAAACCAACGATCATCGGTACTGCCCATACCATCAGATGATCTCGCATCCTCTCAATCAATGCTTCGTTGTGAGAGAGAAAATAAATGAGATGTGGAAAAACGGAGTCATCACCTTTGACAAAAACTATGGGTCTACCTCCGTCAACATGGTGACATGTGGACAAACATCAAAATCACCGAAGAAGAAGATCACTACTTCCTTCAAGGTGATAAACACAATCCAAGCATCCGAGGAACTGCTTCCTTACCCGACACCAGACGGACAACTCATATGGGTACAGCTCCATCTCCTGGAAGATGAAAATTGGGAGGTCGTGAAAACAAAGCCTACAGCTCAACAGCGAAGGCAGGCTAGGAAACATCTCCTCAAGCTCAAAAGGCAAGAGAAGACCCAGCCAAAACAAGAAGTCAAAGAAAAGGCAGAGGCTTCCTTTACCGCTTCACTAGAGGCAACAAAAACATTCCTTCCAGAGACTTCAAAGGGGGTAAGAAAATTCACTCTCAGTGATTTCATGCCACCTCAATTCAAAGAAGCCACGCAGGAGGCATCATACTCTTGCAATTCGGTAGTTGGATTCTCCATTGATGGATACGAGTCCAGCGACACCAATGATGGATTCGAATCCAACTACATAGACGAGCGGGAGGAGTCCCTTGTAACAGAAGAATATCTCTCCGATGAAGAATGGGTTCCTGAGACTCATCTTATGCCAATAATCTGGTATAACCCCCTACAACCGCAAGGATCTTGGTCTGATGATGAAGAAGACCAAGAGGCTGTACAAGAAAATGCTGCTGACCCAGCACCTCTCATTGCTCCAGTGGAAATCAACCATGTTGAGCCACAAAGAGCTGATGAAGAAGAAGATTTGGCTCCCATGCCTGATCTTGAAGAATATGCAAGGATCTTGCAGCGTCTCGCTCTAGAACAAGAGCAAGACCGCGTCAACGAGCCTCCTCACAATCCAGAGCCTGAAGTCCCTGAAGACCATCAGGTACATCATCCCTTAACTCTTGAAAATGGAGAAAATTACTGGATAGACGATCCTCTTACATCCGAGGATGAGTCTGACTCCGATCAGGCAACGTCTCCTGTCAGAGCTTCCTGTAATGTGATAATTCGAGATTATAGCTCTTCCGAAGCATCGTCTGATGAGAGCACTTACACTCCGGCGACGCCTAGCAATGTATCTTCTGGAGCCACCTCATCTCACGTGACTTTCACTTAGACGACACCCTCTCAGGTTTCTTCTCCTGAGACCGTGACTTCAAAGTTCCCACCCTTCCTGACTGAAGAATTCCCAGCTATTGATGCTTGGGATGATGAATTGGTCGATGAAGAAGAAAGGTTGCTGGATGCTGTTCAGGACTTGTTCCCGGAAAATGCTTCGTGCAACACAATCACTGAGGATGGCAACTCTGTTGCTGATGCATCCTCAGTAAATGAAAAACGACAGCCTCTTGATCCTGATGACAATCTTCCAAACGAAGACCCTTCTCAAGAAGCTCTCGAAGTTGGTAGAGGCACTCGCTCTGGCCGAGACTACCATAAAAATTACAACCAATCTTCCTTTACATATGTAAATCCTTCGGGAAAAGATGTTGTAAGCGCCCCTAGTGCCAACAATGATGAACATGCAGGCCCTAAGGAGGCTTTCAAGTATGACTTGATTGAACACTTCAAGCACATACCTGCATGTCTGCACATCCTAGATTTGTTGCGAATGTCTCCGCACACTCGTGATAATCTCATTTCAGAATTACAAAAGTTGAATGAGGATGTCGACAAACATGCCCCGCAAGTCCTCCAAATTGAAATGGATTACCAGGTCAAAAACTCAGAAGCTTCCTCAAGGGGAGAAAAGAAGAAAACTGAGGGATCATGCATTGAATGCCTCTCGCTTAAAAAAGCAGCCAGTGCAACCATCGCCTTCACAAAGGACGACCTCCTACTTGGCGAAACAAGGCACAACCAACCCCTGTACTTCACAGGGTACATCAAGGAAATGCCTATGCACAGAGTTCAGATCGACCCAAGTTTTGCACTCAACCTCATCTCCACATCGGCTCTCGAAGAGTTGGGCATCCCACCCAGCAAGCTGAGCCATACATCTGTATCTATCTTTGGATACGATGGGAGTACTCAAAGGCCTATTGGCAAAATCAGGTTCAAGTTACAGATTGGTGATCTTATCTCTGAGGTCACAGTGTATGCAATAAAAACCCCTTCATGCTACAACATCCTTCTCGGATGCCCTTGGATCCACGAGAATGGTGTTGTCCCTTCAACTTTACATCAATGCATCAAGTTCGTTGGCGACGACGGCATGATACATTGAGTCTTTGCGGACAGAAGACCCTTCAAAGGTAAAGAAGTCCACTTTGCAGACTCACAAATCTATGAAGGTGAAAAAGAAGAAGAGGAGAAGCACACAGCACCCTTTGCCGAAAATTTCCAGAAAGATAAATGCAAGGCTCCTCAACAATCACCGGAAGAAAACAAACCATCCGGTAAATCTGAAGAGAGCATTCAAACTCCCTTCATCATCTCCCTCAAACCTTCAAAGCCTTTAGTCATCACAACTAAAGTGAATAAGGCAAAGCAAAAGTCTGGGGGCAAATTTGTTGTCTCTTTCATGTCTATCATGCAAGACACGGATTCGGATTCAGAGCCAGAAGACAACACATCATCAAGCCAAGCTGATACTGAGCAAGTTCAGCCTGCTCTTACTCCAATGGAGACAACTTCTGACATAGAAGATCCTACGTCAGCTTCCTTCGTTGTTCTAGCAATTTCAGCAAAGGAAAAGCCGATCTTCTTCCATAGATCGGATGCTTCTTCATCAAACTCCATGCTTGAACCTTTCTAAAATGAAGGTATGCCTCAACTATCCTTATATAGTTATGTGGCACAAGCTATTATGAAGAAAATGGGCTATGAAGCTCAAAACCGAGTCGGTTTGGGAGAAGGTCACGGTATTCTCACGCCATTGGGGCCCGTCTTGACCAAAAGCCAGCTGGAAGATTGGAGACTCTATGGCTATGTAGAAAAGTCTTCACACGGGTTAAGGTATGATCCCGATACTCCCCTGAGACAGTTGACACAAAGGCTTAAAAGTCAATTTACTGACCAAGCCTCAACATCTCGTATCCATGAAGACATCGATTTCCCTGGATATCTCTTTGATGAGTCACCTAACAAAGATCGATGAAGCTCATCCAATTGGTACGATTTCTCTGACAATGAAGAGGAGTTGTCCAATGGCACTGACCCAGAAGAACCCTCATCTCTAAAAGAAGTAGCCTACTTCGACCCGGTTTCAACAGGCGATTGGGATCATCTCATAGCAAGCCTTGGGAAAATCGCTGATCAAGAAGACCCGTGGAAAGGAACAAAGCGTTGGTCTGGAAATGCCTTTGAAACCCCAGAAGGTTTCGTTGAGCTGGAAGCCTCCAAAAACATTATGGAGGAACCACCTTCGAACCTTCCAACAGAAGTTCCTGTTCAAAAGATAGACTTGGGAACACCAGATAACCCACGTCCTGTATTCATAAGCAATAATATAAAGGATGATGAGTTACCCGAGTATATCACCTTTCTTCTTGAGTTCGTTGATTGCTTTGCATGGTCTTACGGTGAAATGCCTGGCTTAGACCCCAAAATAGCAGTCCACAAACTCAATCTTCAAGAAGACATCAAGCCTGTCAAGCTAGGCCAAAGAAGATTCCGTCCAGATGTGATGGATAAAATTGAATAAGAAGTTCAAAAACTCAAAAGCGTTGGCTTCATCCATGAGGAACAACATCCTGAATGGTTGGCCAACATTGTCCCCGTGACAAAGAAAAACGGGCAGATCCGGGTCTGTATTGACTATAGAGACCCGAATGGCGCATACCCAAAAGATGAATTTCCGCTCCCCATACCAGAGGTAATGATTGATAATACATGTGGATTCGAGCGAATGACATTCATGGATGGTTTCTCTGGCTACAATCAGATAAAGATGCATCCTGAGGATGAAAAACATACATCCTTTCGGACCCCATTTGGCGTGTATTGCTACGCTGTCATGCCATTTGGTCTGAAAAATGCTGGTGCTGCATATCAGAGGGCTATGATGAAAATATTCCAAGATATGCAGCATAAGATGGTGGAATGTTACGTTGATGACCTCGCCGTCAAAAGCAAAAGAAAAGAAGATCATCTCAAAGACCTTCGAGAAGTCTTCCTCTGGCTTCGCAAACACAAACTGCGAATGAATCCTCTGAAATGCTTCTTCGGCGTCTCATCGGGTAAGTTCCTCGGATTCTTAGTTCGGAAAGCTGGAATAGAGCTTGACCCCATAAAAGTCAAAGCCATTCTAGAAATGCCCTCCCCAAGAACCTTGAGAGAACTCAAAGGGCTTCAAAGGAGATTGGCCTACATCAGACGGTTCATCTCCAATCTTTCGGGGAAATGCCGTCCATTCTCTCGGTTGATGAAAAAGGGTGTGAACTTTGTCTGGGATGCTGACTGTGAAGCTGCTTTCCAAGATATCAAGTCATACCTGACAAAACCTCCAGTGTTAGCTGCTCCTACCACTGGAAAACCATTCATCTTGTACACAAGAGCCCTTGATCACTCTTTGGGAGCTCTGCTTGCATAAGAAAATGATCAAAGAAAAGAAGCTGCTCTATATTACCTCAGCCGCATGCTAGTAGGTTCAGAGCATCGCTACTCTCCAGTCGAAAAAGAATGTCTTGCAGTGAGGTTCGCCGTACAAAAGCTGCATCACTACTTGTTTTCCAACACAGTTTACCTGGTCTCAAGGGTCAACCTCTTGAAGGTCCTTGTCACAAAGGCAGGTTCTCTCAATGCTCGACTGGCAAAATGGTCCATCCTTCTGTCACAATTTGATATTAGGTATGTACCACAAAAGGCAATCAAAGGGCAAGCTCTAGTGGACTTCCTCGCAGAGCATCCATTGCCTAAAGATTCTCCACTCAGAGATGATCTCCCAGACGAACCAGTCTACAATGTGGAGACTTTCTCACAAAATGCTTCCTGGGACATGTACTTTGACGGTGCAACCAGGACAAATGAAAAAAGACAGCTGATCTCGTGAGTTGGCATCCTCTTTGTTAGCCCCGAAAAATACATGATTCAACACGATTTCTCGCTACTGGAACCATGCACAAACAATGCAGCTGAATATCAAGCTCTGATCCTAGGATTGGAACTCGCCATCGAATCCGGTATCACCATGCTGGAAGTATTTGGAGACTCTCAACTGATTGTCAACCAGATGAATCAGAAATTTGAAGTCAGGAAGCCTGATCGGCTGCCTTACTACAATAAGGCACAATCGCTTCTGCAAAAGTCTGACATCTGTCACATCACCCACATTCGTAGAGGTGAAAACATACGTGCAGATGCCCTGGCTGGACTTGCCGCATCTATGGCAATCCAGGAAGGGGAAAACATGCAAATCAAAGTGTGCGAAAGAAGAATCCTTCCTCCTCTTAACACACACCAAGCAGTTGCTGAATGCCACCAAGTGGTTGGAAGTTGGATTTTAATCCTTCAAACTTCAATCGGTGACTGGAGGGATCCGTTCATTGATTACATTATGTTCGGAATCCTACCTGAAGATTCAAAAGAACGGGTAAGCATCCAAAGGCGAACCCCAAGCTTTCATTTGGATATTCCTTCAAAAATCCTTTACAGGAAATCCTTCAATGGAGTACTTCTACGCTGCTTGTCACAACAAGAGGCTGAAGAAACACTCAAAGAAGTTCATGCTGGTCTTTGCGGAGCTCATCAGGCTGGTCCCAAGCTCTATGATCAGATAAAAAGGTTAGGTTATTACTGGCCTACCATGGTAGCCGACGCAATGTAATTTGCTAAGCCCTGCCAACAATGCCAAGTTCATGGAGATTACATTCACATGCCTCCAGAATGGCTTCATCCTACAATGATTTCAAGGCCTTTCGAAGCCTGGGGTATGGACATCATAGGTCCATTTCTCCCCCTTCGAGCCAAGGTCATCGCTTCATCTTCGCCGCTACGGATTATTTCTCCAAGTGGTCAGAAGCATTTGCGTTCAGCGAAATGAAGACCTCATCAGTCCTTCAGTTCCTGCGCACCAACATCATTTGTCGTTTCGGCATACCCAAAAGTTTCGTCCATGATAACGGACCACAATTCCGGGATCATCGATTCTACAGGTTCTGCGACAAATACAAAATCCAAAGCTGTCCTTCGACTCCGTACAATCCGGCAGCAAACAGATTAGCAGAAGCTTTCAACAAGACACTCTGTAAAATCCTCAAAAAAATGGTCTCTAGTCACAAAAGAGACTGGAGCGACAAACTGTCTGAAGCTTTGTGGGCCTACCGAACCACCGTTCTAGGACCAACCCATAGCACACCATTCTCCTTGGTCTATGGATGTGAAGCTGTCGTACCCTTGGAAGTACAAATTCCTTCCTTGAGGGTATCCTTGCAAAATGACATGACTCAAGAAAGCAATGTCAAATTGCGACTCCGTGAGCTGGACAATCTCGATGAGAGACGGCTCGAAGCTCAACAAAGCATTGAACTTTACCAAGCACGCATGGCAGGATCTTTCGACAAAAAGGTCAGGCAACGCGCCTACAAAAAAGGTGACTTGGTTCTTGCAGTAAAAAGACCAATGGTCTTCGCTTACAAGTCCAAAGGCAAATTTGAGCCAAAATGGGAGAGACCATACGTCATCGACAAGGTTTTCTCCAACGGCGCATACGCACTCCTAAACATGGAAGGTGACAGATGTGTGCTGCCCATCAACGGCAAGTTCTTAAAGCGGTACTACCCTTGAAGACTTACCCAACTGGGTAAGAGCAATGCCTGTACGGCCAAAATCGGTTTCCAGGTACACGCTCGTCAAACCCAATATTTTTAGAATTTTCATATCAAATGTTGAAATTTCTAGAAATTTAAACAATGCTTACTTTCATCGTTTCATTGTTCAAAAATTCCAAGTTTAGGAACATCTCCCTAACTTGACCAAAATTTTCAACCCTTGAGCCCAAAATTCATGGTTTGAAACAAAATCCAAATTCAGGGATTTCCACCCTAGTCCACCCTACCTTTTACCGCCTAAATGGTTTTAGGTCAAAACTTATCACCCTCGTGTCTTTAAAAAAAAAATGGTTTTTCAAAAACCGCGGGGAAGCGACGCTTAGTCAATACTCGCACAAATCGGAAGCATGCGAACCACGTTCGATACTTCCAAAATCGCAGGTAAGCGACATTTCGTCGATACTTGTAAAATCCAAAACCGTGGAGATGCAACATTTCAGTTGATATCCACAACCCAAATTTCAAAGGTTCGAAAAAACCAAAAAACCGTGGAGATGCAACATTGCAGTTGATATCCATAACCCAAAGGTTCGAGAAAACCACAAATTTCAAAAATCATGGGGAAACAACATCAAGTCAGTACCCGCAAAACCAAATTTTTTTAAAAAATAAGGATGCGACATTCCATCGATACTCGCAACCGAATGAGCAAGGATGCGACATTCCATCGATACTTGCAAAACCATTTAGCAGGGAGGTGACTTTAGTCGATACTTGCATTTTTGAAAACCAAACCGGCTATAAATGCCACCAAAATCGGCTATAAATGCTACTAAACCGACTATCAATGCCACAAAGCAAAACCAGCTATCGATGCCACCAACCAAAACTTGGCTTTCAAAAAACTCGGCTATCAATGCCACAAACCCGGCTATGGATGCCACCAAAACCGGCTATCAATGCCACAAATCGGCTATTAATGCCACAAAATAAAAAAAAGCTGGCTCTCATGCCAAAATTGGCTTCCATGCCACAAACAAAATCTGGCTCCCATGCCAAAACAATCATTTGACAAAAGATTTTCACAAAATGACATGCTTTTGATCAAATCCCATTTAGCAATTACTTTCATAACAAAAAGATTTAAGTGAGCGTAGGGAAATCAAAATGAAAAAAAAGAGTACCAAAAAAATACATGCGGTACAAAAAAAAAGAAAGTGTTCACAAGCACTACAAAAAAAAGTACAAAAAAAAAATATACATGTGGTACCAAAAAAAAAAAAAAGAGAGTGTGCACAAGCACTATAAAAAAAAGTACCAAAAAACACATGTGGTACCAAAAAGAGGGAAGGAGGATAGTTTCTGTTACAAAAAAATAGGAGCTCAACCAAAAATGGTCTCCGGCCAAGATTTCAGCTCCTCAAGCAAACTTTTGGCCTCAGCTGTCAGGGATTCCAAGGCACGCTTCTTCAGGAACCTGCCATGAGACGCTGGAGAATGCTGCAATCCTTCTTTAACACCGGGAAGCTTATCCCGGGCAGTTCGCCATTGTTTGTTCTCTTGAGACCTCCTTTTAAGAACTCGATTGGCATCTGCAACCCGGCGAATCAGAGCACTCTCCCTGTTGCGGGCCTCTGTTATTGCAGCCCACTTGGCAGCGACTTGGGCCTGCAGATGCTCAAGACGTTTCCTGGCCTCATCGACCTCCCTATCAAGGATGTTAAGGTCATGTGTCAGCCCAATGGTGGCTAGCTTTTCTAAGTTCTTTTCTCGGACTATCTGCTTCCTGCTTTGTGTAGCCTCATCTAGGTTAGATTGAGCCTTATCCGCAGGGTCTAGGAACATCTCCTTGAAGAACTGGTCGTCAGGAAAACCCATGGTCTCAAACAACTTGTCACTCAGCGCAATGATCCTATCAACGATCCCCTTGGCACCTGTGATATCTAGACCAGCCTCTTCGGCATCACCAAGAATCTCATGCACATGCTGGATCATGCCAAATCCGGCATCCAAGTGTCCACCAAGGAGAGTCTCAATCCAAGAGCTCAGAACCCGCACCACCACCTTCTTCACAAAAAGAAGAGATGGCCCAGCTGAAGATTCGCCCAACTCCGTTGGTCGGCTGCTCATGTCATCACCCGTTGGAAGAGTAACAAAAGAACTTTTTCCAGTTGGAGCTGCTCGGGAAGGAATCTCAGCACGAGGTATCTCCTCAACAGTGTCAGAACTGGTCCCAGGAGCCTCTACCTCTGGATCGACCTCTGGGATCTCTTGCTCTGGTTCTGAAGGAAGCGACGGACTCTCCTCTGTCACTTCAAAACCTGCCAAAGAAACACAAAAAGGTATGAATATGATCCCGTTTGAAAATCATTATCAGGGTTATTACTACAAATTACCTTCTTCGACGACTGGCGGAACACTCTCTTCCTCCATGAATTCATCAGAAGCATCATCAACATTTGCATCCATTGATGGTTCAAAGTCATCGGAATCCTGTGGCAAGTCAGCTGACAAAAAAAAATGTTAGCAAACCAGGTCACAGACACAAAAAAAAGCAAAAGAAGTTATACCAATCGGAGATTCTGGATTCACTCCAGAGTCCCTCGGTTCTTCCTCTAGTGCCGCAACAGGATCCGTCACCACCTCATCGGCAGGAATCTCAGGTATCACCAAATCTTCCTCTGCTAAAAAAAAAGAGGAGCAGCAGGGAGAGAAAACAAATCAAGACATAGAAAAATCCCATGAAAAGAAATGGAAAAAGAAAGAGGAAGAATCATACCTTCACCAATGGTTTCTTCTTCACGGCTTCTCTTCTTTGGAGGCTCGTCAGCATCCACTGGCACATCTTCATTGATAGTAAGAGGGACTTCTATGTCAGGAGAGTCCTCATATTGCCCCTTGCTGCGATGATGACTCCCCCTCCTCTTACTCCTGCGGGCTCGCTTCTTAGAGGAACCTGCCCCGCTGTCAGAGTCAAGTCTCGCATTTGACTCCTCACTGGATGGTCTACTTTTCCCAATCGACTCCACGGAAGCTTGCCTCTGTGCCGCTTACATCCAAGCATCAAGTTCAGCTTCCTCCTGTTCTAGCTGCTCTAAAGCCTCCTCAGATATTTCTCGAACAACTTCAGAACCAATGACGCCCTGGTCACCGAGAAAGCCTATCTTATGCTTCTCTCCAGAAAGGAAGGCCTAAACTTCCTCTCGCCGGACGCCATTCGACTTTCCTAAGCCTGATGGACCGCGCCCCAGTGCTCGGTTCCTACCGAGGTCGGCGGACGTGGGAGTCCGTTTGGTTCCGACCCTTTCGTAACCAGGGGGTAAGGGGCGTGCATCAACATTTCTTTTTTTTTTTTGGTGTGCCAGATTTTCTATTTTTACTTGGAATTGCAAGTGGTGATCCGAAGATCAACCTTCACAAGTAAAAAGGAAATCAACTTCTTTCAAGTTTTCCATTGCACATATATTTAAGAAAAGAGACATTTTCTTGATTTGCCGTGAAAGGCGATTTTTTTGGCGTTTATAGCCGATTTTTGGCGTTTATAGCCGATTTTTGCGTTTATAGCCAATTTACAATCCTTATCAATAATGAAAGACAAGAGTTGTGATTTTTTGTCTCTTTTGAAAAAATACAAACTACAATTAAAAGCAAGAAAATGAGGATCTAACTTCTCAGGAGATTGTGGGGGACTCGTTTAGATTGACGGTCGCAAGCCATATGTGGGCTTCGCCATCATCCACGCAGATGAGAACAGAGGATGCTATTGATTCGCTTGGCTTGGCTATAACCTCAGGTTTTTAGAGGACAAAGACCAAAAGAAGGTCCTATGTCCAATAAAAAGCCGAGTAGACGGGCTGAAAAGCCATATCTAAGCCATTGGAGGCAGGAGGAGAAGGCAAGGACCTTGGGGGGGGGTACCTCCAAGGGACTTTTGTCACCTTGTTGCGGTGGCCGGTGTAGAACTTCTGCAGAGTTTTCTCTCTTTTTCCTTTCTCTGGATTTCTGTGCTTCTGTCTGTCTATGTGTTTGTGCTTTTTCTGATGATCTGTGTGTCTGTCTCCCTTTTCTTCTTGGAGAGCTCTCCTATTTATAGGCTTTTAGGTAGCCATTTAGGAGGGTTTATGAGCTTTGATTGTCATAAAGCTACATAAAGGGAGGAGTTACAGAATTGAATTCTTTATTTTGTAACTCCTTTTTCTTGGCTTCTGATTGGCCGGAGGAGATTGAGGGCATTTAATCGCCTTTAATCGCCATGATGGGAGGAGTTTCATGGGTTAAATGCCATGAGTCTCTTGACTTGTAACTCCCGAATGCTTGCTTCTGATTGGGCCGTCCAAAGAAATGGATTAATGACTGTAATAAAGCTAGTCAATTAATCGCATTAAGTGGTCGCCGAGCAGCTGAAGAGTCGCGGGCCGTGCCATGTCTTTTGGGATTCTTCTGTCGATGATCATCGATGGATCTTCATGTAGATCGACATCAGATGACCATGTAATTTCAGGTGTTTGTTGCCAACAGCGGGTCGGTGCCATCTGTCCTGTCGATTTCTCGATCGGTCGGGTAGAAAGCACACTTTTTTTTGTTTGACCGGGTGGCGATCAATATTGTTTTCGATACTCTTGATGATTGACCTGTGTTTTGGACGGATGTCAGAGGACTTGGTGTCTCAAAAGCATGAATTTTGGAAAGTACTAGAGGCTAGGCTCTTCGAATCGCGAAAAAACGGCGAAACCCGGGGTTTCCGGGGCCTTCCCGGCGACCCCGGGCTCCAAGGTCGCCTGCGACCCTGGGCCAGGGTCGCAGGGGTCTGCGACCCTGGGGGGGTTTTACCCCCTTTGTGTCCCGTTTTGTGTCCGTTTTGGTTGTTTTTCGATTCTTTTTTCTCCTGTACTTTTCCTTGACATTTTGACTATTTATTGGCCTGATTTCTTTGTAGAAAACCTGATGAGAATCCTTGCATTTTATTTTGCAAAGTTTCCAATTTCCTGAGAAAGCCGAAGACTTTGTCGCGCAGAGCTGCCGATTTTCCGTCAGAAGCTGAGACTGGGTCAAACGATGTCGGAATGACCTGAAATTTGGTGTGAAGCCTCCTGAGCAATAAATAAGACCAACCATAGGCTTTGGTTTGAGTTTTGAAGCCGTTTGGGGTCCTATCACCAGTAGACTTGCTTTTTGTCGCGATGAAGATGTCGCGGTTTGATGTGCAGTCAACCGATGTCCGATTGACTTGAAATTTGACAGGAAGCCTATTGGAGTCATTTTAAGATGATCCATATGCTCTGTCTTGGAAACCATGGTCCCGGAGAGCTTTGCCGCCGAGAGCTCCTTTTCGGCTGTCGGAGAAGCGAAGTTAGGCCAAATGATTTTGAAATGGCCCGAAACTTCTTGTGTACTCCTCTTTTGGCTGTCTTGAAGGATCTTGCAGTTTTTGTTTGATTCTGACAAGATTTGATTTTTGGAAGTAGCATTGCCTATTTATGGCAGGTTGCGACTTCATGTAGCTCTTTGGATCTTGAAGAGGCAAAGTGACATTTTTGGTGTCAACAAATGCCCCCTCGAGGTACAGCGACGAGTTGCTTAACTTTTGTAGTCGATGTGCCTCGAAGAGATTTTTGAAGGAGAGCCTGTGACTTGGCCAAGAGTCTTTGAGCAGTCTTTCTTTTTGGTATTTGTAGCCTTTTGAGCTTCCAGGGGAATTTTATGGTAGTGAAAGGGATCACGTACCATCTCGAGGCAAAGTTTTGAAGATGACATCAGGGATGTGGATTTGGGTTTTGACCTTGTGACCTAACAGGCTATATGTGGCAGGTTAGGGGGTCGGGTTTGGTTTTGATCGTGTGACCCAACAAGCTGTATGTGGAATGTTGGGGGATCAATTTTGGTTTTGATCTTGTGACCTAACAGGCTGTATGTGGCAAGTTAGGGGATCAGGTTTTGGTTTTTGGTTTTGGTCTTGTGACCTAACAGGCTGTATGTGGCAAGTTAGGGGACCAGGATTTGGTTTGATTTTTGTGGAATGTCAATTTCAAGATTTTGGCTCAATTTGGTAGATGAGGCTGGATGGTTTGATTTTTGGAAGCTCATGGGGCTTGGAATTTTCTTTTGTATGGTCCAATCAACCCAAAAGAGGCATGGAACCATTTTTGTATGCTCTTGGTAAGAGGGATTTCTCTTTGACTAAAAGCCCAAAATATTTTTTTTTTTTGGTGTGCCTAGGTGGTCAGACCTGGCTCATATGGGCTAACCCATGGGACCTAAAGCTTTTGAAATGGCTTAGATCTCATATGGTGTCATTTTTGTAAAGAATATCCAAAAATATCTCATTTGGATAGAGAATATCTAAGAATATCTTTACTTGGAGAGAATCTCTCATGATCCCTTTATTTTGGGATAGGATATCTCAAGATATCTTTCTTTTGGGAAAGAATCCGTCATCGATTTCTTTTTGGGAGAAAATCCTTCAAGATATCTTTCTTTTGGGAAAGAATCTTTCTAATCTCTTTCTTTTGGTAAGGTTACTAATTAGTAACACTTACCTTTTTCTTCTTTCCTTCTTTGGTTTGCTCTCCTCTATAAAAGCAAGGAGGAGGTTGGATCTCTTGCTCTTATTACTTTCTTTTGCAATAATCTCAAGAGGGCTTCAAGACCAAGAGTTCTTCTTCTTCGAGATCTTCAAGACTTTTCTTCTTCTTCTCCATCAATGGCATCAAGTAAGTTCCCTTTTTTCAAGAAAACCCCATTGTAGGAAAAAAAGTTCTTTCTTTTTTTTTTTGTTTCTTTCTTTTCTTTTCTTCTTTTTTTTTTCTTTCACGTGTTTGCTTCTTTTTTTTTTCACACGTTTTCTTTTTTTTTTTGCTTTCTTTTCTTTTTCTTTTTTTTTTGTTTTGTTTTTTTTCTTTGTTTGTGGGCCGTACGGACAGATCCGTACGGATCTGGCCGTACGGCCACGTGGCCTGTGGGCCATCTCCCTTTTTTTTTTGTTTTCTTTCCCTCCTTTTTTTTTTGAGAAAGTTTCTTTTTTTTTTTCTCATCATGATAATGCCCTTCTTTTTTTTTTTTGCAAACCTAGATGTTCATGCATGCATTCAATTGTAAATTAAATTTGTAGCATGATGTGATAGCATACCTGAAAGTTTTCGCAAATTTGGGAATTTGGAGCTCGCAGTGATGTTGAGCCCTTCCTGATTTTGCGGAGACTTTGAGGTTTCGAAAGTTTGGAGTTTCGGAGCTCGCAGCGATGTTGAGCCCATCTTCAAGCTTTCTATTTCTTTCGGGATAGTTCCTTTTCTTCGGAATTGCCCCGTTATCATGTCAAAATCTCGCCAGATTTTTTTTAGCTAGATTTTGTCATTTTGATGTTTGATATTTTTTCTTTTCCATCCTTTTCAGGTGGTTCCTCCAGAGCGAACAAGGGTAAAGAGCCTGCTACAAGCGTACCTCGTCGATCTTCTAGATCTTCTAATCCGGCCGTTCAGCAGGCTTTTGAGAAGGTCCAGTATGTTGAGAGAAATCTAGAAGAGTGCGACTCCCTCAACAGAGATGAGATGAGGCAGCGACTGATCGCTCTCAAGGGAGAGGAATTCTATAAGATTATGGTAAGCAGTCGTCCTTGGGTGATGGAAGATCAGAGCGTTTTGCCCAAGCCTACCTTCTTCTTTGGTGATGCAGTCCCTGATGACATGTCATACCAGAGGAGATGTTTTCAGTTTTCTTTCACAGCAGATGGTGAGAAGAAGACTGTTGCTACCCG
Organism: Litsea cubeba; assembly: GCA_012931725.1. Lineage (NCBI taxonomy): Eukaryota > Viridiplantae > Streptophyta > Magnoliopsida > Laurales > Lauraceae > Litsea > Litsea cubeba. Next base: position 46,664,111 of record CM022946.1, on the reverse strand, counting down.
GTCGACGTTTGATCGCACCGTCTCGATCATGAGCCTTGCCCCCACGTGCCCTAAGAGGGAAGATCCTCCAAGCTGGGTGAGAAGGACAAATGTAATCAAGACCGGGGTTTTTGTTGGCGGTTCTCCTGGATATACGGAGAGGTCGCCTGTTGATATGGACCTGTTGATGCCATCCAGCGGCTACCAGGGCTCTGATTATCCGTCGGTCGATTTGAGACCGGTGGGCCTTGGTATTTTCAGTGGTGACGGCAGCAATTAGATCAAGCCTTTTCGACTTCGAGGCCGTTTCAATGCCGACTCCGAGTGGAAGTCGTGGACTGATCGCGTCCTGCTGATTGGTGGCGCCGTTTTGAAGGAAGCCGGGATTTTTGATGCGGTCCACGCCTTTAGGGAGACCGTGATCTTTTCCGACGAGGCCTTCATGGCTATGCTAGAGTCATTCCTCCCACAAACCAATACCTTCGTTGTGACGAATGGTGAGATTGGTTTTTCTTTGAAGGAGCTGAGCGCCATTACTGGATTGCCCATCCTCGGCAAACTCTATGAGGAGTTTATGCCGATTGACAGCGTCCTCGAGGGGCAGTCTGAGGAGTTCAGGCTTCTATACTTTCAGCTCGTCGCCTTCTATGATTTTTTGAAGGAGAAGGGGGGTTTGAAAGTTAGATCCAGCAGTTGGAAGAGTTCTAGCTCTTCATTCCCCAACTTTTTTGATAGCAGGGAGTCTTCTGATAGCGTGGCCCAAGAAGCCGGAGCTCAGGATCCAAGTTCAAAGAAGATCTTGGCCATGCAAGAAGAGTTGAGAGGTTTCTGTGCAAGTACAAACGCCATATGTCCTGACATTGCACTGCAGAGAGATCTCGCTGTTTACCTCACTTATTGGCTTGGTGAGGCTGTTTTTGCTGGAGGAGATGGAACGCACATCAGGCCGCATTGTATTTTTCCGGCTTGTCAGATGGCGTTTGGAGAGCAGCTTGCTTTGGTGCCAGCTCTTTACTCCTACCTGTGTACCGAACTGCAGGCTACTGCTTTTTTGGTTCGGCTTGGGCTTCCCATGAATAGGGTATTTTCAGCCCATATCTTTTATTCGTGGTATGTATACCACTGTCCTGGCTTCCATCGGCTGGGTGCTGCACAGGATGATGATCCTCTGATGATTCGACTGGCTAAGGGCAAAGCCGTGTCCGAATCACTTTTGTTTGCCCGCATGAGGGTCCGACGGTTCAGGGACGTCGAGATGGGGCAATCTTCAGTGAAGCTTTCTCCGGAGTTGCGGAAGAAGGCTTTTGATTTTGGTGCCTCCCGAGACTCTACCAGGGTGGGGTCGGGAAGGCATTATTCCTTGACAAATGCAGAGAGAGAGTGGCTTTTCAGCATACGTGTCGGCACGATGGTGTACCGTAGACATCTTTTCATCGACATCCAGCCGTATGTACCCTCTCGCTTTGCTTTGCAGCTGGGCTTTTCTCAAGGCGTTGTTGGAGCGCCTTCAAGCATGGTGAAGCGCTTTGGAGGCTTACAGGACGGGAGAAATGCATGGGCTTTCTATAGTGCTGAAGACACTACAGCCATGACTTCTTATCCTGTGTTGCTGACTTCCCGGACTGCCGGCTTTGCGAAGTGGTTCGCGGAGAGCTTTTCGGCATATCGGGGGCTTTCCAAGAAGGAGCTTGATGTGAAGCTGGCATCTGGAAAGGGCCTTGGAAAGTCGGATGGCGTCCGGCGAGAGGAAGTTTGGGCCTTCCTTTCTGGAGAGAAGCACAAGATAGGCTTTCTCGGTGACCAGGGCGTCATTGGTTCTGAAGCTGTTCGAGAAATACCTGATGAGGCTTTGGAGCAGCTAGAACAGGAGGAAGCCGAACTTGGCGCTTGGATGCAAGCGGCACAGAGGCAAGCTTCCGTGGAGTCTACTGGCAGGAGTAGACCATCCAGTGAGGAGTCAAGTGGGAAACCTGACTCTGACAGTGGGGCAGGTTCCTCTAAGAAGCGATCCCGCCGGGGTAAGAGGGGGAGGAGTCATTATCGCAGCAAGGGGCAGCATGAGGACTCTCCTGACTTGGAAGTTCCTCTTACTATCAATGAGGATGTGCCAGTGGATGCTGACGAGCCTCCAGAGAAGAGAAGCCGAGAAGAAGAGACCGTTGGTGAAGGTATGATTCTTCCTTTTTCTCTTTCCATTTCTTTTCATGGGATTTTTTTTCCATGTTCTGATTTGCTTCTTGTTTCTGCTTTTCTTTTCTTTTTTTTTTAGCAGAGGAAGACTTGGTGATGCCTGAGGTCCCAACCGATGAGGTGGTGACGGATCCTGTCGAGGCACCTGAAGAAGAACCGAGGGACTCTGGAGTAAATCCAGAATCTCCAATTGGTACGACTTCTTTTGCTCTTTTTTTTGTGTGTCTGTGACTCGGTTTGCTAACATATTTTTTTTTGTCAGCTGACTTGCCACAGGGTTCTGATGACTTTGAACCATCGATGGACGCAAATGTTGATGATGCTTCCGATGAGTTCATGGAGGAAGAAAGTGTTCTGCCAGTCGTCGAAGAAGGTATTTTGTAGTTATAACCCTGATAATGATTTTCAAACAGGATTATATTCATACCTTTTTGTGTTTCTTTTGGCAGGTTTTGAAGTGACAGAGGAGGGTCCGTCGCTTCCAGAGCAAGGGATGCCAGAGGTTAATCCAGAGGTAGAGACTCCTGGGACCAGCTTTGACAATGTTGAGGAGATTCCTCGCGCTGAGATTCCTTCCCGAGCAGGAGCAGCTTCAACTGGAAAGAGTTCTTTTGTTACTCTTTCAACAGATGATGACATGAGCAGCCGACCAACGGAGTTGGGCGAATCTTCAGCTGGGCCATCTCTTCTTTTTGCGAAGAAGGTGGTGGTGCGAGTTCTGAGCTCTTGGATTGAGACTCTCTTTTCTGGGCACTTGGAAGCCGGATTTAGCATGATCCAGCATGTGCGTGAGATTCTCGGTGATGCTGAAGAGGCTGGTCTGGATGTCACAGATGCCAGGGCGATCGTTAATAGGATCATTGAGCTGGGTGACAAGTGGTTTGAGACCATGGGTTTTCCTGACGATCAGTTCTTCAAGGAGATGTTCTTGGACCCTGCGGATAAGGCTCAATCTAACCTGGATGAGGCTACAGAAAGCAAGAAGCAGGCAGTCCGAGAGAGGAACTTAGAAGAGATAACCATCATTGGGCTGACACATGACCTTAACATCCTTGATAGGGAGGTCGATGAGGCCAGGAAACGTCTTGAGCATCTGCAGGCACAAGTCGCTGCCAAGTGGACTGAAATAACAGAGGCTCGTGAAAGGGAGACTGCTCTGATTCATCGAGTTGCGGATGCCAATCGAGTTCTCAAAAGGAAGTCTGATGAGAACAAACAATGGAAAACCGCTCGAGGGAAGCTTCCCAGTGCGAAAGAAGGGTTACAGCCCACCCCAGCATCTCATGGCAGGTTCCTGAAGAAGCGTGCCTTGGAATCCTTGACGGATGAGGCCAAAAGCTTGCTTAAGGAGCTGAACTCTTGGCTGGAGACCATTTTTGATTGAGCTCATGTATATTTTTTATAACAGAAACTATCCCTTCTCTTTTTTTGGTACCACTTGTATTTTTTTTGGTACTTTTTTTTTTAGTGCTTGTGAACACTTTTCTTTTTTTTTTGGTACCACATGTATTTTTTTGGTACTCTTTTTTTTGTAGTGCTTGTGAACACTTTCTTTTTTTGTTATCCCTACGCTCACTTGAATCTTTTTGTGATAAAAGTAATTGCTAAATGGGATGCTCTTTTTTTTTGTTATCCCTACGCTCACTTGAATCTTTTTGTGATAAAAGTAATTGCTAAATGGGATTTGATCAAAAGGTTGTCATTTTGTGAAAATCTTTTGTCAAGTGATTGTTTTGGCATGAAAGCCAGGTTTTTGTTTGTGGCATGGAAGCCAATTTTGGCATGAGAGCCAGCTTTTCTTGTGGCATTGATAGCCGAGTTTTTTTTTTGTGGGATCTATAGCCAGTTTTGGTGGCATTGATAGCCGGTTTGTTTTGTTTTGGTGGCATTGATAGCCGTTTTTTTTTTTGAAATCCAAGTTTTTTGTTTGTGGCATTGATAGCCGGTTTTGTTTTGGTGGCATTGATAGCCGGTTTGTGGCATTTATAGCCTGTTTTGATGGCATTTATAGCCGGTTTGGTTTTCAAAAAATGCAAGTATCGACTAAAAGTCGCCTCCCTGCTGAATGTTCTTGCAAGTATCGATGGAATGTCGCATCCTTGCTTATTCGGTTGCGAGTATCGATGGAATGTCGCATCCTCGCGGATTTGGGTGCCAGTATCGATGGAATGTCGCATCCTTGCTTTTCAAAAATTTTGGTTTTGCGGGTTCTAACTTGATGTCGTTTCCCCACGATTTTTTGAAATTTGTGGTTTTCTCGAACCTTTGGGTTATGGATATCAACTGAAATGTTGCGTCTTCATGGTTTTTTTTTTTTTTTAGGTTTTTTCGAACCTTTGAAATTTGGGTTGTGGATATCAACTGAAATGTTCTGTCTCCACAGTTTTTTAGGTTTTTTCGAACCTTTGAAATTTGGGTTGTGGATATCAACTGAAATGTTGCATCTCCACAGTTTTGGATTTTGCAAGTATCGACGAAATGTCGCTTCCCTGCGATTTTGGAAGTGTCGAACGTGGTTCGCTTGCTTCCGATTTGTGCAAGTATCGACTAAGCGTCGCTTCCTCGCGGTTTTTGAAAAACCTTTTTTTTTTGTTTAAAGACACGAGGGTCATAAGTTTTGACCTAAAACCATTTTGGCGGTAAAAGGCAGGGTGGACTAGGGTGGAAATCCCTGAATCCGGATTTTGTTTCAAACCATGAATTTTGGGTTCAAGGGTTGAAAATTTTGGTCAAGTTAGGGAAAGGTTCCTAAACTTGGATATTTTTTTTTTTGAACAATGAAACGATGAAACTAAGCATTGTTTTAGATTTCTAGAAATTTCAACATTTGATATGAAAATTCTAAAAAAAGGGTGGGTTTAGCGAGCGTGTACCTGGAAACTGGCTTTGGCCGTGCAGGCATTGCTCTTACCCAGTTGGGTAAGTCTTTAAGGGTAGTACCGCTTTAAGAACTTGCCGTTGATGGGGCAACATACATCTGTCACCTTCCATGTTTAGGAGTGCGTATGCACCATTAGAGAAAACCTTGTCGATGACGTAGGGTCCCTCCCATTTTGGCTCAAATTTGCCTTTGGACTTGTGAGCGAAGACCATTGGTCTTTTTACCGCAAGAACCAAGTCACTCTTTTTGTAGGCGCGTTGCCTGACCTTTTTATCGAAAGATCCTGCCATACGTGCTTGGTAAAGTTCAATGCTTTGTTGAGCTTCGAGCCGTCTCTCATCGAGATTGTCCAGCTCATGGAGTCGCAATTTGACATTGCTTTCTTGAGTCATGTCATTTTGCAAGGATACCCTCAAGGAAGGAATTTGTACTTCCAACGGTACGACAGCTTCGCATCCATAGACCAAGGAGAATGGTGTGCTATGGGTTGGTCCTCGAACGGTGGTTCGATAGGCCCACAAAGCTTCAGACATTTTGTCGCTCCAGTCTCTTTTGTGACTAGAGACCATTTTTTTGAGGATTTTGCAGAGTGTCTTGTTGAAAGCTTTTGCTAACCCATTTGCTGCCGGTTTGTATGGAGTCGAAGAACAGCTTTGGATTTTGTATTTGTCGCAGAACCTGTAGAATCGATGATCTCGGAACTGTGGTCCGTTATCATGGACGAATCTTTTGGGTATGCCGAAACGACAAATGATGTTGGTGCGTAGGAACTGAAGGACTGATGAGGTCTTCATTTCGTTAAACGCAAATGCTTCTGACCACTTGGAGAAGTAATCCGTAGCGGCGAAGATGAAGCGATGACCTTTGCTTGAAGGGGGAGAAATAGGACCTATGATGTCCATACCCCAGGCTTCGAAAGGCCATGAGATCGCTGTAGGATGCAGCCATTCTGGAGGCATGTGAATGTAATCTCCATGAACTTGGCATTGTTGGCAGCGCTTAGCAAATTGCATTGCGTCAGCTACCATGGTAGGCCAGTAATATCCTAACCTTTTTATCTGATCATAGAGCTTAGGTCCAGCCTGATGAGCTCCACAAAGACCAGCATGAATTTCTTTGAGTGTTTCTTCAGCCTCTCGTTGTGACAAGCAGCGTAGAAGTACTCCGTTGAAGGATTTCCTGTAAAGGATTTTTGAAGGAATATCCAAATGAAAGCTTGGGGTTCGCCTTTGGATGCTTACCCGTTCTTTTGGATCTTCAGGTAGGATTCCGAACATAATGTAATCAATGAACGGATCCCTCCAGTCGCCGATTGAAGTTTGAAGGATTGAAATCCGACTTCCGACCACTTGGTGGGATTCAGCAACTGCTTGGTGTGTGTTAAGAGGAGGAAGGATTCTCCTTTCGCACACTGTGATTTGCATGTTTTCCCCTTCCTGGATTGCCATGGATGCGGCAAGTCCGGCTAGGGCATCTGCACGTATGTTTTCACCTCTACGAATGTGGGTGATGTGACAGATGTCAAACTTTTGCAGAAGTGATTGTGCCTTGTTGTAGTAGGGCAACAAATCTGGCTTCCTGACTTCAAATTTCTGATTCATCTGGTTGACGATCAGTTGAGAGTCTCCAAAGACTTCCAGCATGGTGATACCGGATTCGATGGCGAGTTCCAATCCTAAGATCAGAGCTTGATATTCAGCTGCATTGTTTGTGCATGGTTCCAGTAGCGAGAAAGCGTGTGGAATCATGTATTTGTCGGGGCTAACAAAGAGGATGCCAACTCCCGAGATCAGCTGTCTTTTTTCATTTGTCCTGGTTGCACCGTCAAAGTACATATCCCAGGAGGCACTTTGTGAGAAAGTCTCCACATTGTAGACTGGTTCGTCTGGGAGATCATCTCTGAGTGGAGAATCTTTAGGCAATGGATGCTCTGCGAGGAAGTCCGCTAGAGCTTGCCCTTTGATTGCTTTTTGTGGTACATACCTAATATCAAATTGTGACAGAAGGATGGACCATTTTGCCAGTCGAGCATTGAAAGAACCTGCCTTTGTGACAAGGACCTTCAAGAGGTTGACCCTCGAGACCAGGTAGACTGTGTTGGAAAGCAAGTAGTGACGCAGCTTTTGTACGGCGAACATCACTGCAAGACATTCTTTTTCGACTGGAGAGTAGCGATGCTCTGCACCTACTAGCATGCGGCTGAGGTAATATAGAGCAGCTTCTTTTCTTTGATCATTTTCTTGCGCAAGTAGAGCTCCCAAAGAGTGATCAAGGGCTCTTGTGTACAAGATGAATGGTTTTCCAGTGGTAGGAGCAGCTAACACTGGAGGTTTTGTCAGGTATGACTTGATGTCTTGGAAAGCAGCTTCACAGTCAGCATCCCAGACAAAGTTTACACCCTTTTTCATCAACCGGGAGAATGGACGGCATTTCCCCGAAAGATTGGAGATGAACCGTCTGATGTAGGCCAATCTCCCTTGAAGCCCTTTGAGTTCTCTCAAGGTTCTTGGAGAGGGCATTTCTAGAATGGCTTTGACTTTTATGGGGTCAAGCTCTATTCCAGCTTTCCGAACTAAGAATCCGAGGAACTTACCCGACGAGACGCCGAAGAAGCATTTCAAAGGATTCATTCGCAGTTTGTGTTTGCGAAGCCGGAGGAAGACTTCTCGAAGGTCTTCGAGATGATCTTCTTTTCTTTTGCTTTTGACGGCGAGGTCATCAACGTAACATTCAACCGTCTTGTGCTGCATATCTTGGAATATTTTCATCATAGCCCTCTGATATGTGGCACCAGCATTTTTCAGACCAAATGGCATGACAGTGTAGCAATACACGCCAAATGGGGTTCGAAAGGATGTATGTTTTTCATCCTCAGGATGTATCTTTATCTGATTGTAGCCAGAGAAACCATCCATGAATGTCATTCGCTCGAATCCACAGGTATTATCAATCATTACCTCTGGTATGGGAAGCGGAAATTCATCTTTTGGGCATGCGCCATTCAGGTCTCTATAATCAATACAGACCCTGATCTGCCCATTTTTCTTTGTCACGGGGACAATGTTGGCCAACCATTCAGGATGTTGTTCCTCACGGATGAAGCCGACGCTTTTGAGTTTTTGAACTTTTTGTTCAATTTTATCCATCACATCTGGACGGAATCTTCTTTGGCCTTGCTTGACAGGCTTGATGTCTTCTTGAAGATTGAGTTTGTGAACTGCTATTTTGGGGTCTAAGCCTGGCATTTCAGCGTAAGACCATGCAAAACAATCAACGAACTCACGAAGAAAGGCGATATACTTGGGTAACTCATCATCCTTTATATTCTTGCTTATGAATACAGGACGTGGGTTATCTGGTGTTCCCAAGTCTATCTTTTGAAAAAGATCTTCTGTTGGAAGGTTCGAAGGTGGTTCCTCCACAATATTTTCGGAGGCTTCCAGCTCAACGAAACCTTCTGGGGTTTCAAGGGCATTTCCAGACCAAGGTTTTGTTCCTTTCCACGGGTCTTCTTGATCGGTAATTTTCCCAAGGCTTGCTATGAGATGATCCCAATCGCCTGTTGAAACTGAGTCGAAGTAGGCTACTTCTTTTGGAGATGAGGGTTCTTCTGGGTCAGAAGTCCACACGTCTGTGCCATCGGACAACTCCTCTTCATTTTCGGAGAAATCGTGCCAATTGGATGAGCTTCCTGGATCTTTGTCAGGTGACTCATCAAAAAGATATCCAGGGAGATCGATGTCTTCATGGACTTGAGATGTTGAGGCTTGGTCAGTATATTGACTTTTAAGCCTTTGTGTCAACTGTCTCAAGGGAGTGTCAGGATCATACCCTAACCCGTGTGAAGACTTTTCTACATAGCCATAGAGTCTCCAATCTTCCAGCTGGCTTTTGGTCAAGACGGGCCCCAATGGCGTGAGAATACCGCGTCCTTCTCCCAAACCGACTGGGTTTTGAGCGTCATAGCCCATTTTCTTCATAATAGCTTGTGCCACAGAACTGTATAAGGATAGTTGAGGCGTACCTTTATTTTGGAAAGGTTCAAGCATGGAGTTTGATGAAGAAGCATCCGATCTATGGAAGAAGATCGGCTTTTCCTTTGTTGAAGTTGCTGGAACAACGAAAGAAGCTGACATAGGATCTTCTATGTCAGAAGTTGTCTCCATTGGAGTAAGAGCAGGCTGAACTTGCTGAGTGTCAGCTTGGCTTGACGATGTGTCGTCTTCTTGCTCTGTATCCGAGTCTGTGTCTTGCATGATAGACACGAAAGAGACAACAAATTTGCCCCCAGGTTTTTGTTTTGCCTTCTTCACTTTAGTTGTGATGACCAAAGGCTTTGAAGATTTGAGGGAGATGATGAAGGGAGTTTGGATGCTCTCTTCAGATTTACCGGATGGTTTGTTTTATTCCGGTGATTGTTGAGGAGCTTTGCCTTTATCTTTCTGGAGATTTTCGGCAAAGGATGCTGTGTGCTTCTCCTCTTCTTCTTTTTCACTTTCATACATCTGTGAGTCTGCGAAGTGGACTTCTTTACCTTTGAAGGGTTTTCTGTCCGCAAAGACTCGATGTATCATGCCGTCGTCGCCAACAAACTTGATGCATTGATGTAGAGTTGAAGGGACAACACCATTCTCGTGGATCCAAGGGCATCCGAGAAGGATGTTGTAGCATGAAGGGGTCTTTATTGCATATACTGTGACCTCAGAGATAAGATCACCGATCTGCAACTTGAACCTGATTTTGCCGATAGGCCTTTGAGTACTCCCATCGTATCCAAAGATAGATACAGATGTGTGGCTCAGTTTGCTGGGTGGGATGCCCAACTCTTCAAGAGCCGATGTGGAGATGAGGTTGAGTGCAGAACCTGGGTCGATCTGAACTATGTGCGTAGGCATTTCCTTGATATACCCTGTGAAGTATAGGGGTCAGTTATGCCTGGTTTCGCCAAGTAGGAGGTCATCCTTTGTGAAGGCGATGGTTGCACTGGCTGCTTTTTTAACCGAGAGGCATTCAATGCATGATCCCTCAGTTTTCTTCTTTCCTCCCTTTGAGGAGGCTTCTGAGTTTTGACCCGGTAATCCATTTCAATTTGGAGAACTTGCGGGGCATGTTTGTCGACATCCTCATTCAGCTTTTGTAATTCCGAAATGAGATTATCACGAGTGTGCGGAGACATTCGCAACAAATCTAGGATGTGCAGACGTGCAGGTATGTGCTTGAAGTGTTCAATCAAGTCATACTTGAAAGCCTCCTTAGGGCCTGCATGTTCATCATTGTTGCCACTAGGGGCGCTTACAACATCTTTTCCTGAAGGATTTACATATGTAAAGGAAGATTGGTTGTAATTTTTGTGGTAGTTGTCACGCCCCGAAACCGGGACCTGCAGCGAACCGATCTCGGGGTGCGAAATTTTGGAATAATTTGAAACTTTTTGTATAGTTCCCAAGATCCGCGTGAATGAGGATAAACACATGCCAACACAATCAGAGTATATTTTTCGCGGAAGCTACACATGGTGTTACGACCCGGAATCCGTGGCCATCGGGTTCCGTGTCGCACGCAACCAATTCCATAAAGCCATAAATCACAACACACTGAGCTGGTAGTAACAAATCTATTATTTCCCATATTCGAATTTCAATTAACAAATGTCTTAATTACAAACCCAAAAGAAAAAGGCTGATAAAGCCATACAAAATACATCCAACTAAAAGAAATACTACCCTCAATGTTAGGTACGAACTCTGGTGCCAAACTTGACATCTAAATGATATCAACGGGCAGCCTCTCACGTCAGACCGGCGGTCCCACCGCCTCCTCTGATCAAACACCTACAAACAGAAAAGAGAAGAAACTGGCACCAAACAAAAAGGGTCAGACACGACGGTCTGGCAAGCAAATAAACAAATAATATGAATGAAAGAACATACATAAAACCAGGCGAAATCCTCGTAAACCGAATAAGGAGTCTAACCATAATAACAATAAATCACGAAAAGACGATCGAAAGACCGAACATGAATGTCAAAGCAATAAACGAACAGTCTCTAAAGCATAAATGTCTCGAAAAGATAACCACCTAAGCAAAGCATTTAATAATTGGAAATACATTTAAAAACTGAATAGTAGAAACAATACGATAAAGGTCGATATCGTAAACATTAAAACAAATCAAAGCATAGAAAGCATAACCGACAATAATCATAAACTAAAGTAATATGCGGATAAAACCTAGGCGACCACGAATAGCTAAATCCTCCTATTACCGAAGTGATAAGAGCAGACAGAGCGTAGCCACTGAACGTGGTACTAAACAGAGGATCAGAACCGTAGCCATACAAATGGGACCGGCAGATCAAAGGTATCCGAACCGTAGCCATACAAATGGGACCGGCAGATAATTACCGTTGCCATGGTCGGTACAGACAGAATCCAAGCTGCAGCTGGCGGACAAAGTAAAGATCCCAAGCCGGGTGATCAGCCCGACAAGGTGACCTAAGCCTAGTGGTGCCTTTAGTTTTCAAACTCAAACAGATACAAATCTAACATAATACTAATCCCTTTGGCTCAGGGGCTCACACCACATAGCTCTGGCCCCGTCTTGCCTCGGGGTTTTGTTTTCGAAGTCATAGCCTCTTTGGCTCATGGGCTCGCACCACATAGCTCTGGCCCAGTCTTGCCTCGAGGGTTTTATTTTCAAATACGAGTCTTATCAAAACAATAAACTCATCGAAGAAATCCCGAATGTGTCGAACATACTCCAAATCTCTTTTCAAATCGAATCGGAGAAAACATACGAATATCTATGGTAAACCGTTCAAATACGCATCGAGGTGATTTGTATAAAATCATACGCGCAACCCTTTCAAACATGGGAAGACACATGATTTTATGACAAATCATCGATGCTATTTAAGTTAGTCCACCAAAGAAAACAAATACAAATACTAATACAAATACAAATACATTTTTCTGACTTGAAATGGAATGGAATTATGTAGGATGACTTAATGATTTACCAAGGAACCATCACAATGCACATTTAACCTTTAAACATTGATTAATAAAGAATGTGTTTGATGCCAATGAAAATCCATAATGTTTAAATGATAAAGTGCGCATTGAGACCCGAAAGGTTCCCGGATAATCTCACATACGCTCATTCTCACATCATTCCCATTTCACAAATTTCCAAGTATTAAAAGTAATGTCAAAACTCTTAAAAACAGGCCCATAGCTGGCCTTAAACCAAGTCCAAAATAGCCTACTCATTTAACCCAAAATAGCCCCTTTAAACAAGGCCCAAACAATTCGTAAAACAGTCCAAAAACTAAGCTTGAATGGACCACAAAACAAACCTTAAAAACAGCCCAAAACAAATCCTTTAATGGTCCAAGAAACAAGTTTTAAAACAAACCCAAAACTAACTTGGAACAGGCCCACAAACAGACCTTAAATCAGCTCTTAAAAACTAGCTTTGAATGGCCCACAACACAGATTTTATAACAGCCCAAAACTCAGCCTTTATTGGCCCACAAACAAACTTTGAAATAGTCCAAAACTAAACCTTGAATGGCCCATAAAACAAACCTTAAAACAGCCCAAAACTAATCTTTGAATGGCCCACCAAATAGGTTTTAAATCAGCCCAAAACTGAACCTTAGATGATCCAATATCAGGTTTTAAAAACAGCCCAAGCAGGCCTTGAAACAGGCCCACAAAACAGGTCTTAAAATAGTCCAATATCAGGCCCTAAGATGACCCAATATCAGGTCTTGAAATGGCCCAAAAACTGACTTGAATGGTCCAAGAAATAGGCCCAAAGAACACCCCAAAAACAGGCCCAAAACAGATTTAAAACGGGCCCAGAAAATCCTTGAAACAGACCCAGTTTCGGACCTGAACCAGGCCCCAGGCAGAACTGGGCCTCGCTCGAGCGACCCAGGGTCCGCTCGAGCGAAGCCCAGACAGAACCTGGTCCGCTCGAGCGGCCCACTGGGTCGCTCGAGCGGACTGGGCTCTGTCCCAGTCCGGGCTGAGTGCAGAATGCACTCTTTTTCATTTTTTTCTGATTTTCTTTCTTCATTTTTGATTCTTTTTCATTCCCAAACCTTCATACAAATTTCCTAGATCATTTGGGCCCTTCCTTGACCTTCCAAACTCATCAAATCCCCAATCAATAGCAATCTAATTAACCAAACAAACACTTTTAAAATCAAAGTTTTTCCCCATTTCTTGAACACCAACTCTTAACACAAAGAAAGCAAAATTTTCAAATTAACTAAAGTGAAACCAAACCTCCAATACATTATAAGGCAATAGCATAAGAGGAAATCAACAAAACATTGCTTCATTTATTCAAAGTAAATCCATAAATCATGAAGAGATGAGAACTTAACCACGAAATGCCATGAAACCAAACAAGAGAAATGAAACCATCATACTAATTGAAAATTCCACTTGCCTCAAGCCACAATGAAAGCTAAGATGCTCTTCAAACCATGCTCTAGGGTCTCAAGCTTCCAAAATCACAAAACCCCCAAAATAGCTCATGAATAAACCCTAAAAAATCAATACATTGCAAATCTCAAAGAAAGTCTTTGCATATATAAGAAAAATACTCCAAATGGTTTGGAAAACCAAGACCTCATGAAAAGAAAACCATTGCTAACCTTTGGGTGCTCAAACCAAGAAGAAATACATGGAAATGTGGTCTCCCCTAGCCCAAATCTCTTGCAAAAGACATCTATGGAAAGCTTGGAGAGAGGAGAAGAAAGTGGGGAGCTCAAATCTCTATTTAGCATCAAGGAAGAAGAGATACATGAGGAGAGAGGAAGGGGGCTGGGAGAAACCCTAACTCCCCTTTTCTTGTTGCAGGAAATGAAGAATGGGAGAAGAGAAGAGAACCCATTGGGGTTTATAGAACAATTGGGCTGGGCCCATGGGCCCCAAACTCACCAAAGCTGAAACTAAGGTTTGCGGGTCTCGAACGAAAACGACGAAGAAGACAAAAACGATCGGCGAAATATCTAGTTTCCGAAAAGTATAATTTCCCTAATTTCTGGAATTTTCGAAATTCATGGACAGATTTAGTGAAAATGTCATTTTTGCCCTTTTTCCTCGAAAAACGTGATTTTTGATCATCAAATCAAAATGGTCAAAACATGAAAGTTGTTCAACTCAATAAAATGAGTCAAAAGGAGCAGAATTTGTAATTTTTCCAAAACAAGAATAATTTCTCACAAAAATATATTTTACAAAGACCGGGTCAAACTAAAGTCAATGGTCTTCAAAATCTCAAAGGCTATGGAAAGATCTAGTCAAACTCAAAACAAGGTCAAACTAAATCAAATCTCGCTTAACAAGTTAAACCACGATTAAAACAGTGCTAAACAAAGAACTGGGGTCGGGATCTTACAGTAGTCCCGGCCAGAGCGGGTGCCTCTACCAATTTCGAGAGCTTCTTGAGAAGGGTCTTCGTTTGGAAGATTGTCTTCAAGATCAAGAGGTTGTCGTTTTTCATTTGCTGAGGATGTATCAGCAGCAGAGTTACCATCCTCAGTGATTGTGTTGCATGGAGCATTTTCCGGGAACAAGTCCTGAACAACATCCAGCAATCTTTCTTCTTCGTTGACTAATTCATCGTCCCAAGCATCAATAGCTGGGAATTCTTCAGTCAGGAAGGGTGTGAACTTTGAAGTCACAGTCTCAGGAGAAGAAACCTGAGAGGGTGTCATCTCAGTGAAAGTCACGTGAGACGAGGTGGCTCCAGAAGATATATTGCTAGGCGTCGCCGGAGTGTAAGTGCTCTCATGAGACGATGCTTCGGAAGAGCTATAATCCCGAATTATCACATTACAGGAAGCTCTGACGGGAGACGTTGCCTGATCGGAGTCAGACTCATCCTCGGATGTGAGAGGATCGTCTACCCAGCAATTTTCTCCATTTTCAGGAGTTAAGGGAGGATGTACCTGGTGGTCTTCAGGGACTTCAGGCTCTGGATTGCGAGGAGGCTCGTTGACGCGTTCCTGCTCTTGTTCTAGAGCGAGTCGCTGCAAGATCCTTGCATATTCTTCAAGATCAGGCATGGGAGCCGGATCTTCTTCTTCATCATCTCTTTGTGGCTCAACATTGTTGATTTCCACTGGAGTAATGAGAGGTGCTGGGTCAGCAGCATTTTCTTGTACAGCCTCTTGGTCTTCTTCATCATCAGACCAGGATCCTTGTGGCTGTAGGGGGTTATACCAGATTACTGGCATAAGATGAGACTCAGGAACCCATTCTTCATCGGAGAGATATTCTCCTGTTTCAAGGGACTCCTCCCACTCATCTGTGTAGTTGGATTCGAATCCATCATCGGTGTCGCTGGATTCGTATCCATCAATGGAGAATCCAACTACCGAATTGCAAGAGTATGATGCCTCCTGCATGGCTTCTTTGAATTGAGGTGGCATGAAATCACTGAGAGTGAATTTCCTTACCCCCTTTGAAGTCTCTGGAAGGGATGTTTTTGTTACCTCCAGTGAAGCGGTAGAGGAAGTTTCTGCCTTTTCTTTGACCTCTAGTTTTGGCTGGGTCTTCTCTTGCCGTTTGAGCTTGAGGAGATGTTTCCTAGCCTGCCTTCGCTGTTGAGCTGTAGGCTTTGTTTTCACGACCTCCCAATTGTCATCTTCCAGGAGATCGGGATGTACCCATATCGGTTGTCCGTCTGGTGTCGGGTAAGGAACCAGTCCCTCGGACGCTTGGATTGAGTTTATCACCTTGAAGGAAGTAGTGATCTTCTTCTTCGGTGATTTTGATGTTTGTCCACATGTCACCATGTTGACGGAGGCAGACCCATAGTTTTTGTCAAAGGTGATGACTCCGTTTTTCCACATCTCATTTATTTTCTCTCTCACAACGAAGCATTGATTGAGAGGATGCGAGATCATCTGGTGGTATGGACAGTACCGAGGATCGTTGGTTTTGCCAACATCACCCGGTCTTTTTGGTTCAGGCAAGGTGAGCTTGCCGTTTGCCACAAGAGCCCCGAAGATTTCATCAACATCTTCATCAAACGGGTATTTCTTCTCTACTCGTTCTTTGAAGGCATCAGAGAGTTCAGGTTTCTTACCAACAGCTTTGTTTTCAGCTTTCTTTGGTGGCTGAGGAGCTGACTTGGTCTGCACATTGAGGACCTCTTTCTTCTTTGGTTTAGAGGTTGCAATGGCGGTTGGCTATTTTCTTGATGATTTCTGACTGTTGAGGTCCTTAATCACCGTTTCAGCTTCCATGGAAGCTTCTAGGAGTTCTCCCAGGTTTTTTGATTTGTTGCCGATGATCATGGAGCGGATTCTCGCTCTCATGTTGTTTCGGCAGATGTCGACTAGCGACGCTTGTGGCAATACATCAGAGCATTTGTATGCCATTGCTTTCCACTTGTGAATGAAGTCATATGTTGATTCATTCTCCCCCTGTTTTAGGCTGCACAGCTGAGCCATAGTAGCGGGATGATCTTCACCTTTGAAGTGAGTCAGGAAGCGTGTCTCTAGCATGGCCCAGTTTTGGATTGAGTCCTCTGGCAGAGTGGAGTACCAATCGAAGGCCGTACCTTTTAGGGGTACTTGCAAAGAGGCGGATCTTGAGCGCATCTTGATCCGCGATAGCTCCCGTCAGGATCTTGAAGTGGATGACGTGCTGTCTGGCTGATCCTTTCCCCGTATATGTTTGGAGGGTAGGATGCTTGAATTTGGTGGGGAACGGGACCGAGTCCATCCATAAGGGATATGGTGGCTTGATCCCATGCTCCTTGAGTATATCCTCTTCTTTTGCTTTGGCGAGGATACCGTCTACGTCCTTTTTGGTAAGGGCGCGTGACTCATTTTCTTCTCCATTTACCTCGTTGTTTTGATGATTCGGAGGAGGTTCATTGTTCGCCTGATTTTGGAAGGCGAGGAGAAGGTTTTCCATCAGAGTTTCAATCCTCTGCTGGCCCTGTTCCAACTGCTGGATGCGGGTGATCGCATCTTCTGGAGGTGAATTGTGGGGTGGTGGCTCAGAATTTGTAGCCAAGACATTCATCCTTCGTGATTCGAATGAAGAAATTGTCCTGGTGACTGAGCTGGGGCTCATTCTTTTTGAAGAAGAGCTTGAGGAAGGATCACTCTGCTGTCCTTTGCTTGAAGGAGCAAGGGATTCTTCTGAATGTCTTCTTGTCCTGGAGACGCTGCGGGTCATCGGACGTCGGACATGGATTTTTGTTGCTGATTTTTGGCGCCTTCTGGTTTTTCCAACCATATGGACGGCAGCAACTTGGTTGGGTCTTTCTTTTTCGACCCATTTGGGAGAGACTTGAAGTGTGGGAGGCTGGGTCCTTTGCTTCTCTAGTCTCTTTTGTCGGTATGACGCGCGGCGGCGTATACGACGAGCAATTTGAGCTTCGGTCAGCTCTGACTGGGCTTTGACGATGAAGGATGTGCTCCCTCGGGCGCAGCAGCCAAGCCTGTCTTCTTTGTAGCTGGGCAAGGACAGGATGCGAACCCTGTCCTTCGCCTGTTGCAGCGAAGCTATGAATTTTTGAAGTTCGGCCCCTGTAGAGATGAAGGGTCGAACTGCAGGTTTGTAGGCCTTAGGAGGTGCTTGTGGAGGCCTTGTGATGCATGACTTGATTTTGGGCTTGTAGGAACAAGCCGGCTCATGCTGGGATGACTTGGAAGTCAGGTCGGAGATGGGTCTCTCCTCTTTCATGTAGGCAAGAGGATAGAACTGGTTCTCCTTGAGTGGGGCCAGGAATGCTGGCTTAGTGGATGTCTGGGACCTTCTCTGTTTTGGTGAAGGTCTTGGGGTAGACCTGGTTGTTTGCAGGTCGAGGCTTCGTGGGGCTGCCACGGGCTTCAGGCCTTCTGGTGCTCGCCTTTGGTGTCACGGTAGTGACACGTTGAGAGGCGAGTTTCTGCTTCTTGGAGGGAGCAGTTTGTTCCTCAGGAAGTGGGAATGGTCCCAGCGTCCCAAAGACGATAGTCCGGGGAGTCGAGGTCGACCCGGAGTTCAGAGAGTTGCCGAGGGAGTTGACGTTTCGGCAGCTGATTGGGCGCTTGTAAGTGCGCGTGGTTTGCTTCTGTTGAAGCATGAGTTGGTGCTTGTTTTCATCGAAAGTAATGGTTAGTGAAGCTGCCATCGTTAGTTTTCAAAAATTTCTGAAACAAGACCACATCTATTAGTAATCACAAGAATATAATGATCATAAATGGGAAGTTCTATGGTTTCGTCTTTTCAAATTGCTCGAGGTAGATGACCCAAGCAATATGAGGAAGGTCAAAATGCCATAGAAGGTACAATTGTTCTGATCGCAGGTATGGTAAGCCCAGAATGGGCATCCCAGTGACTGCTAGAAGCAATTGTGAACTTAAATTCGACTTATCGAGAAGCAGAGCTTGCTCGAGGTAAGAAGAATATAAAGTTGGAGTTACAGATGTGCCGGTCGCAACACAGTAGACCCTGAAAGGGCGTACTAGTACCGCTAGACACAAATGTTTTGAGACCGCATCCATGAGATGAGATTCTCTGTTTTGAAAGGTCAAGATTGGATTCATCAAAGAGAGCAGATGGTATTCCGATCTAAACACGGGCTCAGCGATTTCCGCGAGCGCCAGTGCTCAGAAAGAAATGAACCATAATTTCTCGGATCTGAATCTAAAGATGACGAGTTTTTTTTTTTTTTGAAAAGTCAATATCGGGTTCATCAACGAGAGCAAAAGGCACTCCAATCTGAACACGGGCTCAGCGATTTCCGCGAGCGCCAGTGCTCAGAAAGGAGAAGACCAAGATTTCTCCAATCTAAACCCAAAATGACGGAAGTTGTTTTTTTTTTTTTTTGAAGATTTTGAAGATTTATTTTTTTTAAAAAAAAATCCTTTTTTTATTATTTTTTTTTATTATATTTTTTTTTAAGATTTTTTTTTTGAAATTTTTTTTTTTTTTTTATTTTTTATTTTAAAATTTTTATTTTTTAAAAAATATTTTTTTTTTAAGACGAGAGAGTACACATAGGCCTCCTAACCCGGTCTTATGAAATCTTGATTGATAGAATTGCCCCCAGGTAAGGGTAGGATTACTTAATGAACCCGTTTGGAGGACCCTTGCCTAGAACAGTCAAGCTGTCTCCACACTCTGGACAAGGCTTTTCTTTGAATCAACCATGATCAAAGAACACAGTTGGTTTAACCTTAGTGGTCTATGTCTTTTTTTTAATTATATTTTTTTATTATTATTATTATTTTAATGAACTCATCGAAGAGAAACGATGGCCCAAAACCTTAGTCGAACAGGCTCAACATTTCTGCAAGCGCGATGAACGATAGGAACGGATCAAGGTTTCTCAATTTTGAATCCAAATTGAGAAATCTAAATTTTTTTTTTATATATATTATATATATATATTTTTAGATCTTTAATGAACTCATCGAAGAGAAACAATGGCCCAACCCCCGATCCGAACACGGTCTCAGCGATTTCCGTGAGTGCCAGTGCCCAGAAGGGAGAGGATCAAAGTTTCTCAATTTTGAACCCAAAATGAAAAATCTGATTTTTTTTTTATTTTAAAAAAATTTTTTTTTTTTGAAAAGAGAAAGAGTGGAAGTAAATTCAAAGAATTAGAAATTTCCAAATAAAAAATCTCATCTCATTTTTTTTTAGATGCGGAATTCAACATAGGCCACCAATTATAAAGTAGCCAAGGAATCGAGAAAAGAAATATAAGCATAGAGCAAAATATATGATATGCAAATATTTCATTTCTAGCATCGTGTTCTCAAATAAACGAGTCCCACCGGGTGTGCCAGCTTGATGGACCGCACCCCAGTGTTCGGTTCCTACCGAGGTCGGCGGACGTGGGAGTCCGTTTGGTTCCGACCCTTTCGTAACCAGGGGGCAAGGGGCGTGCATCAACATTTCTTTTTTTTTTTTGGTGTGCCAGATTTTCTATTTTTACTTGGAATTGCAAGTGGTGATCCGGAGATCAACCTTCACAAGTAAAAAGGAAATCAACTTCTTTCAAGTTTTCCATTGCACATATATTTAAGAAAAGAGACATTTTCTTGATTTGCCGTGAAAGGCGATTTTTTTGGCATTTATAGCCGATTTTGGCGTTTATAGCCGATTTTTGGCGTTTATAGCCGATTTTTGCGTTTATAGCCAATTTACAATCCTTATCAATAATGAAAGACAAGAGTTGTGATTTTTTGTCTCTTTTGAAAAAATACAAACTACAATAAAAAGCAAGAAAAGGAGGATCTAACTTCTCAGGAGATTGTGGGGGACTCGTTTAGATTGACGGTCGCAAGCCATATGTGGGCTTCGCCATCATCCATGCAGATGAGAACAGAGGATGCTATTGATTCGCTTGGCTTGGCTATAACCTCAGGTTTTTAGAGGACAAACACCAAAAGAAGGTCCTATGTCCAATAAAAAGCCGAGTAGACGGGCTGAAAAGCCATATCTAAGCCATTGGAGGCAGGAGGAGAAGGCAAGGACCTTGGGGGGGGGGGGGTACCCCCAAGGGACTTTTGTCACCTTGTTGCGGTGGCCGGTGTAGAACTTCTGTTCTCTGGATTTCTGTACTTCTGTCTGTCTGTGTGTTTGTGCTTTTTTCTGATGATCTGTGTGTCTGTCTCCCTTTTCTTCTTGGAGAGCTCTCCTATTTATAGGCTTTTAGGTGGCCATTTAGGAGGGTTTATGAGCTTTGATTGTCATAAAGCTACATAAAGGGAGGAGTTACAGAATTGAATTCTTTATTTTGTAACTCCTTTTTCTTGGCTTCTGATTGGCCGGAGGAGATTGAGGGCATTTAATCGCCTTTAATCGCCATGATGGGAGGAGTTTCATGGGTTAAATGCCATGAATCTCTTGACTTGTAACTCCCAAATGCTTGCTTCTGATTGGGCCGTCCAAAGAAATGGATTAATGACTGTAATAAAGCTAGTCAATTAATCGCATTAAGTGGTCGCCGAGCAGCTGAAGAGTCGCGGGCCGTGCCACGTCTTTTGGGATTCTTCTGTCGATGATCATCGATGGATCTTCATGTAGATCGACATCAGATGACCATGTAATTTCAGGTGTTTGTTGCCAACAGCGGGTCGGTGCCATCTGTCCTGTCGATTTCTCGATCGGTCGGGTAGAAAGCACACTTTTTTTTGTTTGACCGGGTGGCGATCAATATTGTTTTCGATACTCTTGATGATTGACCCGTGTTTTGGACGGATGTCAGAGGACTTGGTGTCTCAAAAGCATGAATTTTAGAAAGTACCAGAGGTTGGGCTCTTCGAATCGCGAAAAAAAAAGGCAAAAACCGGAGTTTCCGGGGCCTTCCCGGCGACCCCGGGCTCCAAGGTCGCCGGCGACCTTGGGCCAGGGTCGTAGGGGCCTGCGACCCTGGGGGGTTTTTACCCCCTTTGTGTCCCGTTTTGTGTCCGTTTTGGCTGTTTTTCGATTCTTTTTTCTCCTGTACTTTTCCTTGACATTTTGACCCTTTATTGGCCTGATTTCTTTGTAGGAAACCTGATGAGAATCCTTGCGTTTTATTTTGCAAAGTTTCTAATTTCCTGAGAAAGCCGAAGACTTTGTCGCGCAGAGCTGCCGATTTTCCGTCAGAAGCTGAGACTGGGTCAAACGATGTCGGAATGACCTGAAATTTGGTGTGAAGCCTCCTGAGCAATAAATAAGACCAACCATAGGCTTTGGTTTGAGTTTTGAAGCCGTTTGGGGTCCTATCACCAGTAGACTTGCTTTTTGTCGCGATGAAGATGTCGCGGTTTGATGTGCGGTCAACCGATGTCCGATTGACTTGAAATTTGACAGGGAGCCTATTGGAGTCATTTTAAGATGATCCATAGGCTCTGTCTTGGAAACCATGGTCCCGGAGAACTTTGCCGCCGAGAGCTCCTTTTCGGCTGTCGGAGAAGCGAAGTTAGGCCAAATGATTTTGAAATGGCCCGAAACTTCTTGTGTACTCCTCTTTTGGCTGTCTTGAAGGATCTTGCAGTTTTTGTTTGATTCTGACAAGATTTGATTTTTGGAAGTAGCATTGCCTATTTATGGCAGGTTGCGACTTCATGTAGCTCTTTGGATCTTAAAGAGGCAAAGTGACATTTTTGGTGTCAACAAAGCCCTTTCCAGATGCCAGCTTCACATCAAGCTCCTTTTTGGAAAGCCCCCGATATGCCGAAAAGCTCTCCGCGAACCACTTCGCAAAGCCGACAGTTCGGGAAGTCGACAACACAGGATAAGAGATCATGGCTGTAGTGTCTTCAGCACTATAGAAAGCCCAAGCATTTCTCCCGTCCTGTAAACCTCCAAAGCGCTTCACCATGCTTGAAGGCTCTCCAACAACGCCTTGAGAAAAGCCCAACTGCAAAGCAAAGCGAGAGGGTACATACGGCTGGATGTCGACGAAAAGATGTCTGCGGTACACCATCGTGCCGACACGTATGCTGAAAAGCCACTTCTTATCTACGTTTGTCAAGGAGTAATGCCTTCCCGACCCCGCCCTGGTAGAGTCTCGGGAGGCATCAAAATCAAAAGCCTTCTTCCGCAACTCCGGAGAAAGCTTCACTGAAGACTACCCGATCTCGACGTCCCTGAACCGTCGGATCCTCATGCGGGCAAACAAAAGTGATTCGGACACGGCTTTGCCCTTAGCCAGCCGAATCATCAGAGGATCATCATCCTATGCAGCACCTAGCCGGTGGAAGCCAGGAAAGTGGTACACGTACCACGAATAAAAGATGTGGGCTGAAAATACCCTATTCATAGGGAGCCCAATCCGAACAAAAAAAGCAGTAGCCTGCAGTTCGGTACACAGGTAGGAGTAAAGAGCTGGCACCAAAGCAAGCTACTCTCCAAACGCCATCTGACAAGCCGGAAAAACACAATGCGGCCTGATGTGCATTCCATCTCCTCCAGCAAAAATAGCCTCACCAAGCCAATAAGTGAGGTAAACAGCGAGATCTCTCCGCAGTGCAATGTCAGGACATATGGCATTTGTACTCGCACAGAAATCTCTCAACTCTTCTTGCATAGCCAAGATCTTCTTCGAACTTGGATCTTGAGCCCTGGCTTCCTGGGTCATACTATCAGAAGAGTTGGGGAACGAAGAGCTAGAACTCTTCCAACTGCTGGATCTAACTTTCAACCCTCCTTCTCCTTCAAAAAAATCATAGAAGGCGACGAGCTGAAAGTACAGAAGCCTGAACTCCTCAGACTGCTCCTCAAGGACGCTGTCGATCGGCATAAACTCCTCATAGAGTTTGCCAAGAATGGGCAATCCAGTAATGGCACTTAGCTCCTTCAAAGAGAAACCAATCCACCATTCGTCACAGCGAAGGTATTGGTTTGTGGGAGGAATGACTCCAGCATAGCCATGATGGCCTCATCGGAAAAGATCACGGTCTCCCTAAAGGCGCGGACCGCATCAAAAATCCCGGCTTCCTTCAAAACGGCGCCACCAATCACCAGGACGCGATCAGTCCACGACTTCCACTCGGAATCAGCATTGAAACGACCATGAAGTCAAAAAGGCCTTTTTCCAATTGCTGCCGTCACTGCTGAAAATACCAAGGCCCACCGGTCTCAAATCGATCGACGGATAATCAGAGCCCTGATAGCCGCTGGATGGCATCAAAAGGTCCATGTCAGCAGGCGACCTCTCCGTATATCTAGGAGAACTGCCAACAAAAACCCCGGTCTTGATTACATTTGTCATGCTCACCCAGCTTGGAGGATCTTCCCTCTTAGAGCACGTGGGGGCAAGGCTCATGATTGAGATGGTGCGATCAAACGACGACCAGGTAGCAACAGTCTTCTTCTCACCATCTGCTGTGAAAGAAAACTGAAAACATCTCCTCTGGTATGTCATGTCATCAGGGACGGCATCACCAAAGAAGAAGGTAGGCTTGGGTAAAACACTCTGATCTTCCATCACCCATGGACGACTGCTTACCATGATCTTATAGAATTCCTCTCCCTTGAGACCGATCAGTCGCTGCCTCATCTCATCTCTGTTGAGGGAGTCGCACTCTTCCAGATTTCTCTCAACATACTGGACCTTCTCAAAGGACTGCTGAACGGCCGGATTAGAAGATCTAGCAGATCGACGAGGTACGCTTGTAGCAGGCTCTTTACCCTTATTCGTTCTGGAAGAACCACCTGCAAAGGATGGAAAAGAAAAAGATCAAACATCAAAATGACAGAATCTCGCTAAAAAAAAAATCTAGCGAAATTTTGACATGATGCCGAGGCAATTCCGAAGAAAAGGAACTATCTCGAAAGAAATAGAAAGCTTGAAGATGGGCTCAACATTGCTGCGAGCTCCGAAACTCCAAACTTTCGAAACCTAAAAGTCTCCACAAAATCAGGAGGGCTCAACATCGTTGCGAGCTCCAAATTCCCAAATTTGCCATAACGTCCAAGTATGCTATCACATCATGCTACAAATTTAATTTACAATAGAATGCATGCATGAACATCTAGGTTCGCCAAAAAAAAAGGGGGGCATTATCATGATGAGCAAAAGAAAAAGAAAAAAAAAAGGAAGAAAGAAACTTTCTCAAAAAAAGGAGAAAGGAGAAAGAAAAAGAACAAAAAAAAAAGAAAAGAAACTTTCTCAAAAAAAAAAAAGAAAAAAAAAAGAGAAAGAAGAGGGCTGGCCCACAGGCCACATGGCCGTACGGCCAGATCCGTACGGCCCACAAAAGAAAAAAAAACATGCAAAAAAAAAGGAAAAAAAAAGAAAGCATGAAAAAAAAAATAGTGTAAAAAAAAAGAAAAAAAAAAGCAAACACGTGGAAAAAAAAAAGAAAAGAAAAGACAGAAACAAAAAAGAAAGAAAGAACTTTTTCCTACAATGGGGTTTTCTTGAAAAGGGGAACTTACTTGAAGCCATTGATGGAGAGGAAGAAGAAAAGTCTTGAAGATCTTGAAGAAGAAGGACTCTTGGTCTTGAAGCCCTATTGGGATTGTTGCAAAAGAAAGCAATAAGAGCAAGAGATCCAACCTCCTCCTTGCTTTTATAGAAGAGAGCAAACCAAAGAAGGAAAGAAGAAAGAGGTAAGTGTTACTAATTAGTAACCTTACCAAAAGAAAGAAATTAGAAAGATTCTTTCCCAAAAGAAAGATATCTTAAGGGATTCTCTCCCAAAAAGAAATCAATGAGAGATTTTCTCCCAAAAGATAGGATCAGTGAAAGATTCTCTCCCAAAGGAGGATATCTTGAGATATTCTCTCCCAAAATAAAGGGAACATGAGAGATTCTCTCCAAGTAAAGATATTCTTAGATATTCTCTATCCAAAGGAGATATTTTTGGATATTCTTTACAAAAATGACACCATATGAGATCTAAGCCATTTCAAAAAGCTTAAGGTCCCATGGCTTAGCCCATATGAGCTAGGTTTGACCACCTAGGCACTAAAAAAAAAAAAGAAATTTTTTTGGGCTTTTAGTCAAAGAGAAATCCCTCTTACCAAGAGCATACAAAAATGGTTCCATGCCTCTTTTGAGTTGATTCGACCATACAAAAGAGAATTCTAAGCCCCATGAGCTTCCAAAAATCAAACCATCCAGCCTCATCTACCAAATTGAGCCAAAATCTTGAAATTGACATTCTGCAAAAATCCAAACCAAATCCTGGTCCCCTAATTTACCACATACAGCTTGTTAGGTCATAAGACCAAAACCAAAAACCAAAACCTGATCCCCTAACCTGCCACATACAGCCTGTTAGGTCACAAGATCAAAACCAAAATTGATCCCCCAACATTCCACCTACAGCTTGTTGGGTCACATGGTCAAAACCAAACCCGACCCCCTAACCTGCCACATACAGCCTGTTAGGTCACAAGGTCGAAACCCAAATCCACATCCCTGATGTCATCTTCAAAACTTTGCCTCGAGATGGTACGTGATCCCTTTCACTACCATAAAATTCCCCTGGAAGCTCAAAAGGCTACAAATACCAAAAAAAGGCTGCTCAAAGACTCATGGTCAAGTCATAAGCTCTCCTTTACAAAATCTCTTTGAGGCACATCGACTACAAAAGTTAAGCAACTCGTCGCTGCACCTCGAGGGGGCATTTGTTGACACAAAAAATGTCGCCTTGCTTCTTCAAGATCCAAAAAGCTACATGAAGTCGCAACCTACTATAAATAGGCAATGCTACTTCCAAAAAAATCAAATCTTGTCAGAATCAAACAAAAACTGCAAGATCCTTCAAGACAGCCAAAAGAGGAGTACATAAGAAGTTTCGGGCCATTTCAAAATCATTTAGCCTAACTTCGCTTCTCCGGCAGCTGAAAAGGAGCTCTCAGCGGCGAAAGCATCGGAGACACCAAATCTTCGGTCAGAGCCGATGGATGGTGTCAAAATACATCCAAAAGGCTGCACGTCAAGTTCCGAGTCAAACCGACAACGTTTGACCCTACATCAACCCTCGAACAGCTAAATCAAGCCTCTCGGCGGTGAGAACCACCGAGGCCATCACCCATCAGATGTAGCACATGGACGGCTTCAAAATGCTTACAAAGGGCTACACGTCAAATTTCAGGTCATTTCGACAACATTTGACCATACTTTGACGCTCGGAAGCCAAATCAGGCCTCTCAGTGGCGAAGCTCCCCGGGACCATGGTTTCCAAGACAGAGCCTGTGGATCATCTTAAACTGACTCCAATAGGTTCCCTGTCAAATTTCAAGTCAATCGGACATCGGTTGACCGCACATCAAGCCGCGACATCTTCATCGCGACAAAAACAAGTCTACTGGTGATAGGACCCCAAACGGCTTCAAAAATCAAACAAAATCCTTGGTTTGTTTTATTTATTGCTCAGGAGGCTTCACCTCAAATTTCAGGTCATCTCGACATCGTTTGACCTAGTTTCAGCTTCTGACGGAAAATCGGCACCTCTGCACGACAAAGTCTTCGACTTTCTCAGAAAATTAGAAACTTTGCAAAACAAAATGCAAGGATTCTCATCAAGTTTCTACAGGGAAATTAGACCAATAAATGATCAAAAATGTCAAGGAAAAATACAAAAGAAAAAAGGATAAAAAAATAGCAAAAACGGAAACAAAACGCGAAAAAAGGGGGAAAACTCCCCAGGGTCGTAGGTCCCTGCGACCCTAGGGCCCGGGATCGCCGGGAGGGCCCCGGAAACCCCATTTTTTGCCATTTTTTTCGCGATTCGAAGCGTCCGACCTCTGGTATTTTCCAAAATTCATACTTTTGAGACACCAAATTCTCTGACATCCATCAAAATCACGGGTCAATCATCAAGAGTATCAAAATCAACATGGATCTCCAACCGGTCAACCAAGAAAGTGTGCTTTCTACCCAACCAATCGAGAAATTGACAGGACAGATGGCACCGACCCACTGCTGGCAAACAATAACTAAAGTTACATGGTCATCCAATGTCGATCTACATGAAGATCCATCGATGATCATAGCCAGAAGAATCCCAAAAGACGCGGCACGGCCCGCGACTCTTCAACTGCTCGGCGACCAATTAATGCGATTAACTGACTACCTTTATTACAGTCATTAATCCATTTCTTTGGACGGCCCAATCAGAATCAAGCATCTGGGAGTCACAAGTCAGGAGATTCATGGCATTTAACCCATGAAACTCCTCCCATCATGGCGATTAAAGGTGATTAAATGCCCTCAATCTCCTCCGGCCAATCAGAAGCCAAGAAAAAGGAGTTACAAAGTAAAGGAATTAAATCTTATAACTCCCATTATGCGGCTGAATGACAATAAAAGGCCATAAACTCTCCTAAATGGCTACCAAGAGCCTATAAATAGGAGAGCACTCCAAAGGAATCCAGATCGGAAAAACCACAAAGATCGAAAAAATCACAGAGATCATCAGAAAAACAAGGCAGATCCCAGATCAGAAAAAAGCACAGAAATCCAGAGAAAGAAAGAGAAAACTCTGCGGAAGTTCTACACCGACCACCGTTACAAGGTGACAAAAGTCTCTTGGGGGTACCCCCCCCAAGGTCCTTGCCTTCTCCTTCTGCCTCCAATGGCTTAGACGTGGCTTTTCAGCCCGTCTACTTGGTTTTTTATTGGACATAGGACCTCCTTTTGGTCTTTGTCCTCTAAAAACCTGAGGTTATAGCCAAGCCAAGCGAATCAATAACATCCTCTGTTCTCATCTGCATGGATGATGGCGAAGTCCACATATGGCTTGCGACCGTCAATCTGAACGGGTCCCCCACAATCTCCTGAGAAGTTAGATCCTCCTTTTCTTGCTTTTCATTGTAGTTTGTATTTTTTTTGAAGAGACAAAAACCATAACTCTTGTCTTTCATTATTGATAAGAATTGTAAATCGGCTATAAACGCCAAAATCGGCTATAAACGCCAAAAAATCGGCTATAAACGCCAAAATCGGCTATAAATGCCAAAAAAATCGCCTTTCACGGTAAATCAAGAAAATGTCTCTTTTCTTAAATATATGTGCAATGGAAAACTTAAAAGAAGTTGATTTCCTTTTTACTTGTGAAGGTTGATCTCTAGATCACCACTTGCAATTCCAAGTAAAATAGAAAATCTGGCACACCCACACAAAAGAAATGTTGATGCATGCCTCTGCCCCCCGGTTATGAAAGGGTCGGACCCAAACGGACTCCCACGTCCGCCGACCCCGGTAGAACCGAGCAGAATGCGCTGGTCCATCACCTATGTACAGAGTTCAGATCGACCCAGGTTCTGCAGTCAACCTCATCTCCACTTCGGCTCTCGAAGAGTTGGGCATCCCACCCAGCAAGCGGAGCCAGACATCTGTATCTATCTTTGGATACGATGGGAGTACTCAAAGGCCTATCGGCAAAATCAGGTTCAAGTTGCAGATCAGTGATCTTATCTCTGAGGTCACTGTATATGCACTAAAACCCCTTGATGCTACAACATCCTTCTCGGATGCCCCTGGATCCACGAGAATGGTGTTGTCCCTTCAACTTTACATCAATGCATCAAGTTTGTTGGCGACGACGGCATGATACATCGAGTTTTTGCGGACAGAAAGCCCTTCAAAGGTAAAGAAGTCCACTTTGCGGACTCAGAGATGTATGAAGGTGAAAAAGAAGAAGATGAGAAGCACACAGCACCTTTTGCCGAAAATCTTCAGAAAGTTAAAGGCAAGGCTCCTCAACAATCACCGAAGGAAAACAAACCATCCGGTAAATCCGAAGAGAGCATTCAAACTCCCTTCATCATCTCCCTCAAACCTTCAAAGCCTTTAGTCATCACAACTAAAGTGAAGAAGGCAAAGCAAAAGTCTGGGGGCAAATTTGTTGTCTCTTTCGTGTCTATCATGCAAGACACGGATTTGGATTCAGAGCCAGAAGACGACACATCGTCAAGCCAAGCTGACACTGAGCAAGTTCAGCTTGCTCTTACTCTAATGGAGACAACTTCTGATATAGAAGATCCTACGTTAGCTTCCTTCGTTGTTCCAGCAACTTCAGCAAAAGAAAAACCGATCTTCTTCCATAGATCGGATGCTTCTTCATCAAACTCCATGCTTGAACCTTTCCAAAATGAAGGTATGCCTCAACTATCCTTATATAGTTCTGTGGCACAAGCTATTATGAAAAAAATGGGCTATGACGCTCAAAACCCAGTCGGTTTAGGAGAAGGATGCGATATTCTCACGCCATTGGGGCCCATCTTGACCAAAAGCTAGCTAGAAGATTGGAGACTCTACGGCCATGTAGAAAAGTCTTCATTCGGGTTAGGGTATGATCCCGACACTCCCCTGAGACAGTTGTCACAAAGGCTTAAAAGTCAATTTACTGACCAAGCCTCAACATCTCAAGTCCATGAAGACATCGGTCTCCCTGGATATCTCTTCGATGAGTCACCTGACAAAGATCCAGGAAGCTCATCCAATTGGTATGATTTCTCTGACGATGAGGAGGAATTGTCCGATGGCACAGACGTGTGGTCTTCTGACCCAGAAGAACCCTCATCTCCAAAAGAAGTAGCCTACTTTGACATGGTTTCAACAGGCGATTGGGATCATCTCATAGCAAGCCTTGGGAAAATTGCCGATCAAGAAGAGCCCGTGGAAAGGAACAAAACCTTGGTCTGGAAATGCCCTTGAAACCCAGAAGGTTTCATTGAGCTGGAAGCCTCCGAAAATATTGTGGAGGAACCACCTTCGAACCTTCCAACGGAAGTTCCTGTTCAAAAGATAAACTTGGGAACACCAGACAACCCACTTCCTGTCTTCATAAGTAAGAATATAAAGGATGATGAGTTACCCGAGTATATCGCCTTTCTTCGTGAGTTCGTTGATTGCTTTGCATGATCTTATGCTGAAATGCCTGGTTTAGACCCCAAAATAGCAGTCCACAAACTCAATCTTCAAGAAGACATAAAGCTTGTCAAGCTAGGCCAAAGAAGATTCCGTCGAGATGTGATGGATAAAATTGAACAAGAAGTTCAAAAACTCAAAAGCGTTGGCTTCATCAGTGAGGAACAACATCCTGAATGGTTGGCCAACATTGTCCCCGTGACAAAGAAAAATGGGCAGATTAGGGTCTGTATTGACTATAGAGACCTGAATGGCGCATGCCCTAAAGATGAATTTCCACTCCCCATACCAGAGGTAATGATTGATAATACCTGTGGATTCGAGCGAATGACATTCATGGATGGTTTCTTTGGCTACAATCAGATAAAGATGCATCCTGAAGATGAAAAATATACATCCTTTCGGACCCCATTTGGTGTGTATTGCTATACTGTCATGCCATTTGGTCTGAAAAATGCTGGTGCCACATATCAGAGTGCTATGATGAAGATATTCAAAGATATGCAGCACAAGACAGTCGAATGTTACATTGATGACCTCGCCGTCAAAAGCAAAAGAAAAGAAGATCATCTCGAAAACCTTCGCGAAGTCTTCCTCCGACTTTGCAAACACAAACTGCGAATGAATCCTTTGAAATGCTTCTTCGGCGTCTTGTCGGGTAAGTTCCTCGAATTCTTAGTTCGGAAAGCTGGAATTGAGCTTGACCCCATAAAAGTCAAAGCCATTCTAGAAATGCCCTCTCCAAGAACCTTGAGAGAACTCAAAGGGCTTCAAGGGAGATTGGCCTACATCAGACGGTTCATCTCCAATCTTTCGGGGAAATGCCGTCCATTCTCCTGGTTGATGAAAAAAGGTGTAAACTTTGTCTGGGATGCTGACTGTGAAGCTGCATTCCAAGATATCAAGTCATACCTGACCAAACCTCCAGTGTTAGTTGCCCCTACCACTAGAAAACCATTCATCTTGTACACAAGAGCCCTTGATCACTCTCCGGGCACTCTGCTTGCACAAGAAAATGATGAAAGAAAAGAAGCTGCTCTATACTACCTCAGCCGCATGCTAGTAGGTGCAGAGCATCGCTACTCTCCAGTCGAAAAAGAATGCATTACCGTGATGTTCGCCGTACAAAAGCCGCATCACTACTTGCTTTCTAACACAGTCTACCTGGTCTCGAGGATCAACCTACTTGAAGGTCCTTGTCACAAAAGCAGGTTCTCTAAATGCTCGACTGGCAAAATGGTCCATCCTTCTGTCACAATTTGATATTAGGTATGTACCGTAAAAGGCAATCAAAGGGCATGCTCTAGCGGTCTTTCTCGCAGAGCATCCATTGCCTAAAGATTCTCCACTGATCTCCCAGACGAACCAGTCTACAATGTGGAGACTTTCTCACAAAGTGCCTCCTGGGACATGTACTTTGACGGTGCAACCGGGACAAATGAAAAAAGACAGCTAATTTCGGGAGTTGGCATCCACTTTGTTAGCCCCGACAAATACATGATTCCACACGCTTTCTCGCTACTGGAACCATGCACAAACAATGCAGCTGAATATCAAGCTCTGATCCTAGGATTGGAACTCGCCATCGAATTCGGTATCACCATGCTGGATTATTTGGAGACTCTCAACTGATCGTCAACCAGATGAATCAGAAATTTGTAGTCAGGAAGCCTGATCTGCTGCCTTACTACAACAAGGCACAATCGCTTCTGTAAAAGTTTGACATCTGTCACATCACCCACATTCGTAGAGGTGAAAACATACGTGCAGACGCACTGGCTGGAATTGCCGCATCTATGGCAATCCAGGAAGGGGAAAACATGCAAATCACAGTGTGCGAAAGAAGAATCCTTCCTCCTCTTAACACACATCAAGCAGCTGCTGAATGCCACCAAGTGGTTGGAAGTCAGATTTCAATCCTTCAAACTTCAATCGGCAACTGGAGGGATACGTTCATGGATTACACTATGTTTGGAATCCTACCTGAAGATCCAAAAGAACGGGTAAGCATCCAAAGGCAAACCCCAAGCTTTCATTTGGATATTCCTTCAAAAATGCTTTACAGGAAATCCTTCAACGGAGAACATCTACGCTGCTTGTCACAACAAGAGGCTGAAGAAACACTAAAAGAAGTTCATGTTGGTCTTTGCAGAGCTCATCAGGCTGGTCCCAAGCTCTATGATCAGATAAAAAGGTTAGGTTATTACTGGCCTACCATGGTAGCTGACGCAATGTAATTTGCTAAGCGCTGCCAACAATGCTAAGTTTATGGAGATTACATTCACATGCCTCCAGAACGGCTACATCCTAAAGCGATTTCAAGGCCTTTCGAAGCCTGGGGTATGGACATCATAGGTCCTATTTCTCCTCCTTCAAGCAAAGGTCATCGCTTCACCTTCGCCGCTACGGATTATTTCTCCAAGTGGTCAGAAGCATTTGCGCTCAATGAAATAAAGACCTCATCAGTCCTTCAGTTCCTGCGCATCAACATCATCTGTTGTTTCGACATACCTAAAAGATTCGTCCATGATAACGGACCACAATTCCGGGATCATCGATTCTACAGGTTCTGCGACAAATACAAAATCCAAAGCTGTCCTTCGACTCTATACAATCCGGCAGCAAACGGATTAGCAGAAGCTTTCAACAAAACACTCTGCAAAATCCTTAAGAAAATGGTCTCTAGTCACAAAAGAGACTGGAGCGACAAACTGTCTGAAGCTTTGTGGGCCTATCGAACCACCGTTCGAGGACCAACCCATAGCTCCCCATTCTCCTTGGTCTATGGATGCGAAGCTGTCATACCCTTGGAAGTACAAATTCCTTCCTTGAGGGTATCCTTGCAAAATGACATGACTTAAGAAAACAATGTCAAATTGCGACTCCATGAGCTGGACAATCTCGATGAGAGACGGCTTGAAGCTCGAGAAAGCATTGAACTTTACAAAGCACGCATGGCAGGATCTTTCGACAAAAAGGTCAGGCAACGTGCCTATAAAAAGGGTGACTTGGTTCTTGCGGTAAAAAGACCAATGGTCTTTGCTCACAAGTTCAAAGACAAATTTGAGCCAAAATGGGAGGGACCCTACGTCATCGACAAGGTTTTCTCCAACGGTGCATACGCACTCCTAAACATGGAGGGTGACAGATGTATGCTGCCCATCAACGACAAGTTCTTAAAGCGGTACTACCCTTGAAGACTTACCCAACTGGGTAAGAGCAATGCCTGTACGGCCAAAATCGGTTTCCAGGTACACGCTCGTCAAACCCAATATTTTTAGAATTTTCATATCAAATGTTGAAATTTCTAGAAATTTAAACAATGCTTACTTTCATCGTTTCATTGTTCAAAAATTCCAAGTTTAGGAACATCTCCCTAACTTGACCAAAATTTTCAACCCTTGAGCCCAAAATTCATGGTTTGAAACAAAATCCGGATTCAGGGATTTCCACCCAAGTCCACCCTACCTTTTACCGCCTAAATGGTTTTAGGTCAAAACTTATGACCCTCGTGTCTTTAAACAAAAAAAAAATGGTTTTTCAAAAAACCACGGGGAAGGGACGCTTAGTCGATACTCGCACAAATCGAAAGAATGCGAACCACGTTCGACACTTCCAAAATCACAAGGAAGCACCATTTTGTCAATACTTACAAAATCAAACAAAAAAAAACGTGGAGACGCAACATTTCAGTTGATATCCACAACCCAAATTTCAAAGGTTCGAAAAAACCAAGAAACCGTGGAAATGCAACATTTCAGTTGATATCCACAACCAAAATTTCAAATGTTCGAAAAAACCAAGAAACCGTGGAGATGCAACATTTCAGTTGATATCCACAACCCAAATTTCAAAGGTTCGAAAAAAAAAACCAAGAAATCATGGAGACGCAACATTGCAGTTGATATCCATAACCCAAAGGTTCGAGAAAACCGCAAATTTCAAAGATTGTGGGGAAACGACATCAGGTCAGTACCCGTAAAACCAAAATTTTTGAAAAGCAAGGATGCGACATTCCATCGATACTTGCACCCAAATCCGCGAGGATGTGACATTCCATCGATACTCGCAACCGAATGAGCAGGGATGCGACATTCCATCGATACTTACAAGACCATTCAGCAGGGAGGCGACTTTTAGTCGATACTTGCATTTTTGAAAACCAAACCGGCTATAGATGCCACCAAAACCGGCTATAGATTCCACCAAAACAGGCTATAAATGCCACCAAATAGGCTATCAATGCCACAAAGCAAAATCGGCTATCAATGCCACAAACTTGGCTTTCAAAAAAAAAAAAACCCGGTTATTAATGCCACAAACTTGGCTATCAATGCCACAAAATCGGCTCCCATGCTAACCCGGCTATCAATGCCACCAAAATCGGCTTCCATGCCACAAACAAAATCTGGCTCCCATGCCAAAACAATCATTTGACAAAAAATTTTCACAAAATGACGAGCTTTTGATCAAATCCCATTTAGCAATTGCTTTCATCACAAAAAGATTTAAGTGAGCATAGGGAAAACAAAAAGAAAAGAATCCCATTTAGCAATTCCTTTCATCACAAAAAGATTTAAGTGAGCGTAGGGAAAACAAAAAGAAAAGAATCCCATTTAGCAATTGCTTTCATCACAAAAAGATTTAAGTGAGCGTAGGAAAAAAAAAGAGTACAAAAAAAAACATGCGGTACCAAAAAAAAAGAAAGTGTTCACAAATACTACAAAAAAAAGTACCAGAAAAACACATGTGGTACCAAAAAAAAAAGAAAAGAAGAAGGATAGTTTTTGCTACAAAAATCAGGAGGTCAACCAAAAATGGTCCCCAGCCAAGATCTCAGCTCTTCAAGTAAACTTCTGGCATCAGCCGTCAGAGTTTCCAAGGCACGCTGCTTCAGAAACTTGCCATGAGATGCTGGAGAAGGCTGCAACCCTTCTTTCACACCGGGAAACTTATCCCGAGCAGTTTGCCATTGTTTGTTCTCTTGAATCTTCTTTTCAAGAACTCGATCAGCATCTGTAACCCGACGAATCAGAGCACTCTCCCAGTCGCGAGCCTCTGTTATTGCAGCCCACTTAGCAACGACTTGTGCCTTCAGATGCTCAAGACGTTTCCTGGCCTCATCGACCTCCCTATCAAGGATGTTAAGGTCATGTGTCAGCCCAATGATGGCTAGCTCTTCTAAGTTCTTCTCTCGGACTAGCTGCTTCCTGCTTTGTGTAGCCTCATTCAGGTCAGACTTAGCCTTATCACCAGGGTCCAGGAACATCTCCTTGAAGAACTGGTCATCAGCAAAATCCATGGTCTCAAACCACTTGTCACCCAGTGCAATGATCCTATCAACGATCGCCCTGGCACTTGTGACATCTAGACTAGCCTCTTCGGCATCACTGAGAATCTCCTGCACATGCTAAATCATGCCAAATCCGGCATCCAAGTGTCCAGTAAGGAGAGTCTCAATCCAAGAGCTCAGAACCCGCACCACCACCTTCTTCGCAAAAAGAAGAGATGGCCCAGCTGAGGATTCGCCCCGCTCCGTCGGTCGGCATTCCCTGGCGCCTCCTCATTGATACTAAGAGGGGCTTCTAAGTTAGGAGAGTCCTCATGTTGCCCCTTGCTGCGATGATGACCCCTCTTCCTCTTACTTCTGTGGGCTCGCTTCTTAGAAGAACATGCCTCGCTGTCAGAGTCAGGTTTCCCACTTGACTCCTCACTGGATGGTCTACTCTTGCCAGTAGACTCCACGGAAGCTTGCCTCTGCGCCGCTTGCATCCAAGCATCAAGTTCAGCTTCCTCCTGTTCTAGCTGCTCTAAAGCCTCATCAGGTATT
Source organism: Litsea cubeba (assembly GCA_012931725.1). Classification (NCBI taxonomy): domain Eukaryota; kingdom Viridiplantae; phylum Streptophyta; class Magnoliopsida; order Laurales; family Lauraceae; genus Litsea; species Litsea cubeba. The sequence goes on along the minus strand of CM022946.1, from coordinate 46,627,880 downwards.
TCTCGAACAGCTTCAGAACCAATGATGCCCTGGTCACCGAGAAAGCCTATCTTATGCTTCTCTCTAGAGAGGAAAGCCCAAACTTCCTCTCGCCGGACGCCATCCGACTTTCCAAGGCCTTTTCCAGATGACAGCTTCACATCAAGCTCCTTCTTGGAAAGCCCTCGATATGCCGAAGAACTCTCCACGAACCACTTCGCAAAGCCGACAGTCCGAGAAGTCGACAGCATAGGATAAGAGATCATGGCAGCAGTGTCTTCAGCACTATAGAAAGCCCATGCGTTTCTCCCATCCTGTAAACATCCAAAGCGCTTCACCATGCTTGAAGGCGCTCCAACAACGCCTTGAGAAAAGCCCAACTGCAGAGCAAACCGAGAAGGTACATACGGCTGGATGTCGACGAAAAGATGTCTATGGTACACCGTCGTGCCGACACGTATGCTGAAAAGCCACTCATTCTCTGCATTTGTCAAGGAGTAATGCCTTCCCGACCCCACCCTGGTAGAGTCGCGGGAGGCACCAAAATCAAAAGCCTTCTTCCGCAACTCTGGAGAAAGCTTCACTGAAGACTGGCCCATCTCGACGTCCCTGAACCGTCGGATCCTCATGTGGGCAAGCAAAAGTGATTCGGACACGGCTTTGCCCTTAGCCAGCCGAATCATCAGAGGATCATCATCCTGTGCAGCACCTAGCCGGTGGAAGCCAGGACAGTGGTACACGTACCACGACTAGAAGATATGGGCTGAAAATACCCTGTTCATGGGAAGCCCAAGACGAACCAAGAATGTAGCAGCCTGTAGTTTGGTACACAAGTAGGAGTAAAGAGCTGGCACCAAAGCAAGCTGCTCTCCAAACGCCATCTGATAAGCAGGAAAAACACAATGCGGCCTGATGTGCGTTCCATCTCCTCCTATAAAAATAGCCTCACCAAGCCAGTAAGTGAGGTAAACAGCGAGATCTCTCCGCAGTGCAATGTCAGGACATATGGCGTTTGTACTCGCACAGAAATCTCTCAACTCTTCTTGCATAGCCAAAGTCTTCTTCGAACTTGGATCCTGAGCCCTGGCTTCCCAGGTCATGCTATCAGAAGACTCCCTGCTATCAAAAAAGTTGGGGAACGAAGAGCCAGAACTCTTCTGACTGCTGGATCTAACTTTCAAGCCCTCCTTCTCCTTCAAAAAATCATAGAAGGCGACGAGCTGAAAGTACAGAAGCCTAAACTCCTCAAACTGCTCCTCAAGGATGCTGTCGATCGGCATAAACTCCTCATAGAGTCTGCCAAGGATGGGCAATCCAGTAATGGCGCCCAGCTCCTTCAAAGAGAAACCAATCTCTCCATTCGTCACAATGAAGGTATTGGTTTGTGGAAGGAATGACTCTAACATAGCCATGAAGGACTCGTCGGAAAAGATCACGGTCTCCCTAAAGGCACGGACTGCATCAAAAATCCCGGCTTCCTTCAAAACGGCGCCACCAATCAGCAGGATGCGATCAGTTCATGACTTCCACTCGGAGTCAGCACTGAAATTGCCACGAAGTCGAAAAGGCTTCACCCAATTACTGCCGTCACCGCGAAAAATGCCAAGGCCCACAGGTTTCAAATCGACCGACGGATAATCAGAGCCCTGGTAGCCGCTGGCCGGCATCAACATGTACATGTCAGCAGGCGACTTCTTCGTATATCCAGGAGAACCACCAACAAAAACCCCGGTCTTGATTACAATTGTCCTTCTCACCCAGCTTGGAGGATCTTCCCTCTTAGAGCACGTGGGGGCAAGGCTCATGATCGAGACGGTGCGATCAAACGTCGACCGGGTAGCAACAGTCTTCTTCTCACTATCTGCTGTGAAAGAGAACTGAAAACATCTTCTCTAGTATGTCATGTCATCAGGGACGGCATTACCAAAGAAGAAGGTAGGCTTGGGCAAGACACTCTGATCTTCCATCACCCATGGACGCCTGCTTACCATGATCTTATAAAATTCCTCTCCTTTGAGAGCGATCAGTCGCTACCTCATCTCATCTCTGTTGAGGGAGTCGCACTCTTCTAGATTTCTCTCAACATACTAGACCTTATCCCAGGCCTGCTGAACGGCCGGATTAGAAGATCTAGCAGATCGACGAGGTACGCTTGTAGCAGGCTCTTTACCCTTGTTCGTTTTGGAGGAACCACCTGCAAAGGTTGGAAAAGAAAAAGATCAAACATCAAAATGACAGAATTTCGCTAAAAAAATCTGGCGAAATAGCTCCGGGGTAATTCTGAAGAAAAAGGAAATATCCCAAAAGAAATAGAAAGCTTGAAGATGGGCTCAATATTGCTGCGAGCTCTGAAACTCCAAACTTTCGAAACCTCAAAGTCTCCGCAAAATCAGGAAGGGCTCAACATCGCTGCGAGCTCCAAATTCCCAAATTTGTAAAAACTTTCAGGTATGCTATCACATCATGCTACAAATTCAATTTACAATAGAATGCATGCATGAACATCTAGGTTTGCCAAAAAAAAAGGGCATTATCATGATGAGCAAAAAAAAAAGAAAAAAAAAAGAAAAAAACTTTCTCAAAAAAAAGGGAGAAAGAAAAGAAGAAAAAAAAAGAAGAAAAAGAAAACTTTCTAAAAAAAAAGGAGAAAAAGGGAATTGGCCCACAGGCCACGTGGCTGTATGGCCAGATCCGTACGGATCTGTCTGTACGGCCCACAAAAGAAACAAAAAAAAAAAAACGTGCTCAAAAAAAAAAAGAAGGCACAAGAAAAAAAAAGGGAAAACACGTGTAAAAAAAGAGAAGGGGGAAAACACGTGGAAAAGAAAAAAAAAGAAGAAAAGAAAAGAAAGAAACAAAAAAAAAAAAAGAAAAGAAGAAAGAAAGAACTTTTTTTCTACAATGGAGTTTTCTGGAAAAATAGAACTTACTTGAAGCCATTGATGGGGAAGAAGAAGAAAAGTCTTGAAGATCTTGAAGAAGAAGAACTCTTGGTCTTGAAGCCCTCTTGGGATTGTTGCAAAAGAAAGCAATAAGGGCAAGAGATCTAACCTCCTCCTTGCTTTTATAGAAGAGAGTAAACCAAAGAAGGAAAGAAGAAAGAGGTAAGTGTCTATAACCTTACCAAAAGAAAGAAATTAGAAAGATTCTTTCCCAAAAGAAAGACATCAATGAGAGATTTTCTCCCAAAAGATAGGATCAATAAGAGATTCTCTCCCAAAGGAAGATATCTTGAGATATTCTCTCCCAAAATAAAGGGAACATGAGAGATTCTCTCCAAATAAAGATATTCTTAGATATTCTCTATCCAAAGGAGATATTTTTGGATATTCTTTATAAAAATGACACCATATGAGATCTAAGCCATTTCAAAAGCTTAAGGTCCCATGGGTTAGCCCATATGAGCCAGGTTTCACCACCTAGGCACTAAAAGAAAATTTTTTTTTTTTTGGACTTTTAGTCAAAGAGAAATCCCTCTTACCAAGAGCATACAAAAATGGTTCCATGCCTTTTTTGAGTTGATTGTACCATACAAAAAAGAACTCCAAGCCCCATGAGCTTCCAGAAATCAAACCATCCAGCCTCATATACCAAATTGAGCCAAAATCTTGAAATTGACATTCCACAAAAATCGAAACCAAAATCCTGGTCCCCTAACTTACGACATACAGCTTATTAGGTTATAAGACCAAAAAAAAAACCAAATCATGATCCCCTAACTTGCCGCATACAGCCTGTTGGGTCACAAGATCAAAAATAAAATCGACCCCCCAACATTCCACATACAGCTTGTTGGGTTACACGGTCAAAACCAAACCCAACCCCCTAACCTGCCACATACAGCTTGTTAGGTCACAAGGTCAAAACTCAAATCCACATCCCTGATGTCATTTTCAAAACTTTGCCTCGAGATGGTACATGATTCTTTTCACTACAATAAAATTCCCCTGCAAGCTCAAAAGGCTACAAATACCAAAAGAAAGACTGCTCAAAGACTCTTGGTCAAGTCACAAGCTCTCCTTCGAAAAATCTCTTCGAGGCACATCGACTACAAAAGTTAAGCAACTCGTCGCTGCACCTCGAGGGGGCATTTGTTGACACAAAAAAAAATGCATGTCACTTTGCTTCTTCAACTTCCAGAAAGCTACATGAAGTCACAGCCTGCCATAAATAGGCAATGCTACTTCCAAAAAATCAAATCTTGTCAGAATCAAACAAAAACTGCAAGATCCTTCAAGACAGCCAAAAGAGGAGTACACAAGAAGTTTCGGGCCATTTCAAAATCATTTGGCCTAACTTCGATTCTCCGGTAGCTGAAAAAGAGCTTCCGGCGGCGAAAGCATCGGAGACACCAAATCTTCGATCAGAGCCGATGGATGGTCTCAAAATACATCCAAAAGGCTGCACGTCAAGTTCCGAGTCAAACCGACAACGTTTGACCCTACATCAACCATCGAATAGCTAAATCAAGCCTCTCAACGGCGAGAACCACCGAGGCCATCACTCATCAGATAGAGCACATGGACAGCTTCAAAATGCTTACAAAGGGCTACACGTCAAATTTCAGGTCATTTCGACAACATTTGACTAGACTTTGACACTCGGAAGCCAAATCAGGCCTCTCGGCTGCGAAGCTCCCCGGGACCATGGTTTCTAAGAAAGAGCCTGTGGATCATCTTAAAATGACTCCAATAGGTTCCCTGTCAAATTTCAAGTCAATCGGACATTGGTTGACCGCACATCAAGCCGCGACATCTTCATCGCAACAAAAGCAAGTCTACTAGTGATAAAAGCCCAAACGGCTTCAAAACTCAAACAAAAGCCTGTGGTTGGTCTTATTTATTGCTCAGGCGGCTTCACCTCAAATTTCAGGTCATTCCGACATCGTTTGGCCTAGTTTTAGCTTCTGACGGAAAATCGATAGCTCTGCGCGACAAAGTCTTCGGCTTTCCCGAAAAATTGGAAACTTTGCAAACCAAAATGCAAGGATTCTCATCAGGTTTTCTACAGGGAGATCAGGCCAATAAATGATAAAAAATGTCAAGGAAAAATATAGAAGAATTTTTTTTTCGAAAAACAGCAAAAACGGACGCAAAACAGGATATAAAGGGGAAAAACCCCTCCAGGGTCGTAGACCCCTGTGACCCTGGCCCAGGGTTGCCGGCGACCCTGGAGCCCGGGATCGCCGGGTGGGCCCTGAAAACTCCGTTTTTCGCTGTCTTTTCCTGATTCGAAGCGTGCGACTCCTCTGATTTTCCAAAATTCATACTTTTGAGACACCAAATCCTTTGACATCCGTCAAAATCACGGGTCAATCATCAAGAGTATCGAATTAACATTGATCGCCAACCGAGCAACCAAAAAAGTGTGCTTTCTAATCGACCGATTGAGAAATCGACAGGACAGATGGCACCGACCGGCTGTTGGCAACCAATACCTAAAGTTACATGGTCATCCGATGTTGATCTACATGAAGATCCATCGATGATCATTGCCAGAAGAATCCCAAAAGACACGACACGGCCCGCGACTCTTCAACTGCTCGGCGACCACTTAATGTGATTAATTGACTAGCTTTATTACAGTCATTAATCCATTTCTTTGGACGGCCCAATCAGAAGCAAGCATCCGGGAGTTACAAGTCAATTGATTCATTGGCATTTAACCCTTGAAACTCCTCCCATCATGGCAATTAAAGGCAATCAAATGCCCTCAATCTCCTCCGGCCAATCAGAAGCCAAGAAAAAGGAGTTACAAAATAAAGGAATTAAATCCTGTAACTCCTCCCATTATACGGCTTAATGACAATAAAAGCCCATAAATCCTCCTAAATGGCTACCAAAAAGCCTATAAATAGGAGAACACTCCAAGAAGAAAGGACAGCGCGACAGACTGCAGAAAATCCAGAAATTCAGACAGAAAAAGACATCAGAAATCTAAGAGAAAGAAAGAGAGAAAACTCTGTGGAAGTTCTACACCAACCACCGCTACGAGGTGACAAAAGTCCCTTGGGGGGTACCCTTCCCAAGGTCTTTGCCTTCTCCTTCTGCCTCCAATGGCTTAGACGTGGCTTTTCAGCCCGTCTACTTAGTTTTTTATTGGACATAGGACCTCCTTTTGGTCTTTGTCCTAAAAAAATCTGAGGTTATAGCCATGCCAAGCGAATCAAGAGCATCCTCTTTTCTCATCTGCATGGATGATGGCGAAATCTACATATGGCTTGCGACCGTCAATCTGAACGAGTCCCCCACAATCTCCTGAGAAGTTAGATCCTCTTTTTCTTGCTTTTCATTGTAGTTTGTATTTTTCCAAAAGAGACAAAAATCACAACTCTTGTCTTTCATTATTGATAAGAATTGTAAATCAGCTATAAACGCCAAAATCGTCTATAAACGCCAAAAATCGGCTATAAATGGAAAAAAAATCGCCTTTCACGGCAAATCAAGAAAATGTCTCTTTTCTTAAATATATGTGCAATGGAAAACTTGAAAGAAGTTGATTTCTGTTTTACTTGCGAAGGTCGATCTCCGGATCACCACTTGCAATTCCAAGTAAAATAGAAAATCTGGCACACCCACACAAAAAAAATGTTGATGCACGCCTCTGCCCCCCAGTTGCGAAAGGGTCAGACCCAAACGGACTCCCACGTCCGCCGACCTCGGTAGGACCGAGCGATTGGGGCGCTGTCCATCAACTACTTGCTTTCCAACACAGTCTACCTGGTCTCAAGGATCAACCTCTTGAAGGTCCTTGTCACAAAAGTAGGTTCTCTCTATTCCCGACTAGCAAAATGGTTCTGTCATAATTTGATATTAGGTATGTACCGCAAAAAGCAATCAAAGGCCAAGCTCTAGCGGACTTCCTCGCAGAGCATCCATTGCCTAAAGATTCCCCACTCGGAGATGATCTCCCAGACGAACCAGTCTACAATGTGGAGACTTTCTCACAAAATGTCTCCTGGGACATGTACTTTGACGGTGCAACCAGGACAAATGAAAAAAGAAAGCTGATCTCGGGAGTTGGCATGCTCTTTGTTAGCCCCGACAAATACATGATTACACACGCTTTCTCGCTACTGGAACCCTGCATAAACAATGCAGCTGAATACTAAGCTCTAATCCTAGGATTGGAACTCGCCATCGAATCTGGCATCACCATGCTGGAAGTCTTTGGAGACTCTCAACTGATCATCAACCAGATGAATCAGAAATTTAAAATCAGGAAGCCTGATCTATTGCCTTACTACAACAAGGCACAATCGCTTCTGCAAAAGTTTGACGTCTGGCACATCTCCCCCATTCGTAGAGGTGAGAATATCCGTGCAGATGCCCTGGCTGGACTTGCTACATCTATGGCAATCTAGGAAGGGGAAAATATGCAAATCACAGTGTGCAAGAGAAGAATCATCCCTCCTCTTAACACACACCAAGCAGTTGCTGAATGCCACCGAGTGGTTGGAAGTCGGATCTCTATCCTTCAACTTTCAATCAGCGACTGGAGGGATCCGTTCATTGATTACATTCTGCTCGGAATCCTACCTGAAGACCCAAAAGAATGGGTAAACATCCAAAGGCGAACCCCAAACTTTCATTTGGATATTCCTTCAAAAATCCTTTACAGAAAATCCTTCAACGGAGTACTTCTACACTACTTATCACAACAAGAAGCTGAAGAAACACTCAAAGAAGTTCATGCCGGTCTTTGTGGAGCTCATCGGGCCTGTCCCAAGCTCTACGATCAGATAAAAAGTTTAGGATAATACTGGCCTACCATGGTAGTTGACACAATGCAATTTGCTAAGCGCGGCCAACAATGCCAAGTTCATGGAGATTACATTCACATGCCTCCAGAATGGCTACATCCTACAACGATCTCATGGCCTTTCGAAGCCTGGGGTATGGACATCATAGGTCCTATTTCTCCCCCTTCAAGCAAAGGTCATCGCTTCACCTTCGCCGCTACGGATTATTTCTCCAAGTGGTCAGAAGCATTTGCGCTCAACGAAATAAAGACCTCATCAGTCCTTCAGTTCCTGCGCACCAACATCATCTGTTGTTTCGACATACCTAAAAGATTCGTCCATGATAACGGACCACAATTCCGGGATCATCGATTCTACAGGTTCTGCGACAAATACAAAATCCAAAGCTGTCCTTCGACTCTATACAATCCGGCAGCAAACGGATTAGCAGAAGCTTTCAACAAAACACTCTGCAAAATCCTTAAGAAAATGGTCTCTAGTCACAAAAGAGACTGGAGCGACAAACTATCTGAAGCTTTGTGGGCCTATCGAACCACCGTTCGAGGACCAACCCATAGCTCCCCATTCTCCTTGGTCTATGGATGCGAAGCTGTCGTACCCTTGGAAGTACAAATTCCTTCCTTGAGGGAATCCTTGCAAAATGACATGACTCAAGAAAGCAATGTCAAATCGCGACTCCATGAGCTGGACAATCTCGATGAGAGACGGCTCGAAGCTCGACAAAGCATTGAACTTTACCAAGCACGCATGGCAGGATCTTTCGACAAGAAGGTCAGGCAACGCGCCTATAAAAAGGGTGACTTGGTACTTGCGTTAAAAAGACCAATGGTCTTCGTTTACAAGTCCAAAATGGGAGGGACCCTACGTCATCGACAAAGTCTTCTCCAACGGCGCATACGCACTCCTAAACATGGAGGGTGACAGATGTATGCTGCCCATCAACGACAAGTTCTTAAAGCGGTACTACCCTTGAAGACTTACCTAACTGGGTAAGAGCAATGCTTGTACGGCTAAAACCTATTTCCAGGTACTCGCTCGTCAAACCCACTCTTTTTAGAATTTTCATATAAAATGTTGAAATTTCTAGAAATTCAAACAATGCTTACTTTCATCGTTTCATTATTTAAAAAATTCCAAGTTTAGGAACCTCTCCCTAACTTGACCAAAATTTTCAATCCTTGAACCCAAAATTTGTGGTTTGAAACAAAATCCGGATTAAGGGATTTCCACCATAGTCCACCCTGCCTTTTACCGCCAAAATGGTTTTAGGTCAAAACTTACGACCCTCGTGTCTTTAAACAAAAAAAAAATGGTTTTTCAAAAAACCGCGGGGAAGTGACGCTTAGTCGATACTCGCACAAATCGAAAGAATGCGAACCACGTTCGACACTTCCAAAATCACAAGGAAGCACCATTTTGTCGATACTTGCAAAAAAAAAAAAACCGTGGAGACGCAATATTTCAGTTGATATCCATAACCCAAATTTCAAAAGGTTCGAAAAAACCTAAAAACCGTGGAGACACAACATTTCAGTTGATATCCACAGCCCAAATTTCAAACGTTCAAAAAAACCAAGAAATCACGGAGATGCAGCATTTCAGTTGATATCCACAACCCAAAGGTTCCAGAAAACCACAAATTTCAAAAAATCGTGGAGAAACGACATTAAGTCAGTACCCATAAAACAAATTTTTTTGAAAAGCGAGGAAGCAACGCTTAGTCGATACTTGCACCCAAATCTGTGAGGATGCGACATTCCATCAATACTTACAACCGAATGAGCAAGGATGTGACATTCCATCGATACTTGCATGACCATTCAGTAGGGAGGCGACTTTTAGTCGATACTTCCATCGATCCCATGCCAAAACAATCATTTGACAAAAGATTTTCACAAAATGACAAACTTCTGATCAAATCCTATTTAACAATTGCTTTTATCACAAAAAGATTTAAGTGAACGTAGGGAAAACAAGACAAAAAAAAGAGTACAAAAAAATGTGATACCAAAAAAAAAAAAGTGTTCACAAGCACTACAAAAAAGAGTACCAAAAAAATACATGTGATACCAAAAAAAAAAAAAGATGAAGAGTTTCCGTTACAAAAAATGAGAAACCAGGAGCTCAGCCAAAAATGGTCTCCAGCCAAAGTTTCAGCTCCTCGAGCAAACTTTTGGCCTCAACCGTTAGAGTTTCCAAGGCACGCTTCTTCAAGAACTTGCCATGAGATGCTGGAGAATGACATAATCCTTCTTTTACACCGGGAAGCTTATCCCAGGCAGTTCGCCATCGTTAGTTCTCCTCAGTCCTCCTTTTGAGAATTCGATCGGCATATGCAACCTGGCGAATCAGAGCACTCTCCCTGTCACGAACCTCTGTCATAGCAGCCCACTTGGCCGCAACTTGTGCCTCCAAATGCTCAAGACGTTGCCTAGCCTCGGCGACCTCCCTATCAAGGATGGTAATGTCGTTCCTCAGGCCGATGATGGCTAACTCTTCTAAGTTCCTCCCCCGGATGAACTGCTTCCTGCTCTGTGTAGTCTCATCCAAGTCAGATTGAGCCTTATTAGTAGGATCCTGTAACATCTCCTTGAAGAAGTCACCATCAGGGAAAGCCATGGTCTCAAACCACTTGTCACCCAGCGCAATGATCCTACAACGATCGCCCTGGCACCTGTGACGTCCAGACCAACTTCTTCGGCATCGGTGAGAATCTCCTCACATGCTGGATCATGCCAAATCTGGCATCCAAGTGTCCAGAAAGGAGAGTCTCGATCCAAGAGCTCAAAACTCATGCCAGCACCTTCTTCGCAAATAGAAGAGATGGCCCGGATGAAGATTCGCCCCGCTCAATCGGTCGGCTTGCTCATGTCATGCCCCATTGGAAGAGTAACAAAATAACTCTTTCCAATTGGAGTGACTGGGGAAGGAATCTTATCACGATTTCTCACCTCTGTCATGTCAGAACTGGTTGTAGGAGTCTCTACCTCCGGATCCACCTTTGGCATCCCTTGCTCTGGTTCTGAAGAAAGCGATGGACTCTCTTCTGTCACTTCAAAACCTGCCAAAGAAACATAAAAAGGTATGAATATGATCCTGTAAAAAAAGATCATCATCAGGGTTGTTACTACAAAATACCTCCTTCGACGACTGGCGGAATACTCTCTTCCTCCATGAACTCATCGGAAGCATCGTCAACATTTGTGTCCATTGATGGTTCAAAGTCATTGGAATCCTGTGGCAAATCAGCTGACACAAAAAAATGTTAGCAAGTCAAGTCACAGATAAAAAAAGAGAAGCAAAAGAAGTCATACCAGTCGGAGATTCTGGAATCACTCTAGAGTCCCTCGGTTCTTCTTCAGGTGCCTCCACAGGATCTGTCACAGCCTCATCGGTTGGAACCTCAGGCATCGCCAAGTCTTCTTCTTCTGCTAAAAAAAAGCAGAAGTAAAAAGCAAATCAGAACATGGAAAAAACTCCATGAAAGAAATTGAGAGAATAAGGAAGAATCATACCTTCATCCACAGTCTCTTCTTCTCGGCTCCTCTTTTCTGGAGGCTCGTCAGTATTCTCTGGCACCTCCTCATTGATAGTAAGAGGGACTTCTATATCAGGAGAGTCTTCGTGTTGCTCCTTATTGCGATGCTGACTCCTCTTATTCTTACCTCTACGGGGTCACTTCTTAGAGGAACCTGCCCCGCTGTCAGAGTTAGGTTTTCCACTTGACTCCGCACTAGATGGTCTACCCTTTGATGGACAGCGCTTCTGCTCGGTTCTACCGAGGTCGACGGATGTGGGAGTCCGTTGGGTCCGACCCTTTCGTAACCGGGGGGCAAAGGCGTGCATCAACATTTTTTTGTGTGGGTGTGCCAGATCTTCTATTTTACTTAGAACTATAAGTGGTGATACGGAGATCGACCTTGGCAAGTAAAAAGGAAATCAACTTCTTTCAAGCTTTCCATTACACATATATTTAAAAAAAGAGACATTTTTCTTGATTTGCTGTGAAAGGCGATTTTTTTGGCACTTATAGCCGATTTTGGCGCTTATAGCCGATTTTTGGTATTTATAGCCGATTTTGGCGTTTATAGCCGATTTACAATTCTTATCAATAATGAAAGACGAGTTGTGATTTTTGTCTCTTTTGGAAAAATACAAACTACAATGAAAAGCAAGAAAAGGAGGATCTAACTTCTCAGGAGATTGTGGGGGACTCGTTCAGATTGATGGTCGCAAGCCATATGTGGACTTCGCCATCATCCATATAGATGAGAACAGAGGATGCTCTTGATTCACTTGGTTTGGCTACAACCTCAGGTTTTTAGAGGACAAAGACCAAGAGGAGGTCCTATGTCCAATAAAAAACTAAGTAGACGGGCTGAAAAGCCACGTCTAAGCCCTTGGAGGCAGAAGGAGAAGGCAAGGACCTTTGAGGGGGGTACCCCCCCAAGGGACTTTTGTCACCTTGTAGCGGTAGTCGGTGCAGAACTTTAGCAGAGTTTTCTCTCTTTTCTTTCTCTGGATTTTCTGTGCTTGGAAGCTGATCTGATTCTTATCTCTAGGAGTTGTTTGATTTTTTCTGATCTGGATTTCTTTGGAGAGCTCTCCTATTTATAGGCTCTTGGTATCCATTTAGGAGGGTTTATGGGCTTTTATTGTCATTAAGCCTCATAATGGGAGGAGTTACAAGATTTAATTCCTTTATTTCGTAACTCCTTTTTCTTGGCTTCTGATTGGCCGGTGGAGATTGAGGGCATTTAATCGACTTTAATCGCCATGATGGGAGGAGTTTCATGGGTTAAATCGCATTTAACTCCCGAATGCTTTATTCTGATTAGGTCGTCCAAAGAAATGAATTAATGACTACAATAAAGCTAGTCAATTAATCTCATTAAGTGGTCGCTGAGCAGTTGAAGAGTCGCGGGCCGTGCCGCGTCTTTTGGGATTCTTCTGGCAATGATCATCGATAGATCTTCATGTAGATCGACATCGGATAACCATGTAACTTCAGGTATTGGTTGCCAACAGCGGGTTGGTGCCATCTGTCCTGTTGATTTCTCGATCGGTCGGGTAAAAAGCACACTTTTTTGGTTGACCAGTTGGCGATCAATGTTGGTTTTGATACTCTTGATTATTGACTCGTGATTTTGACGGATGTAAGAGGATTTTGTGTCTTAAAAGTATGAATTTTGGAAAATCCCAGAAGTCGGACGCTTCGAATCATGAAAAATGATGAAAAACGGTGCTTCCGGGGCCCACCCGGCGATCCGGGCTCCAGGGTCGCCGGCGACCCTGGGCTAGGGTCGCAGGGGCCTGCGACCCTGGGGGGTTTTCCCCATTTTTTTCCCGTTTTGCGTCCGTTTTTGCTAGTTTTTCGATTTTTTTTTCTTCTGTATTTTTCCTTGATGTTTTTGATCATTTATTGGCCTAATTTCCCTATAGAAAACTTGATGAGAATTCTTGCATTTTTTATTGCAAAGTTTCTAATTTTCCGAGAAAGCCGAAGACTTTGTCGCTCAGAGCTGCCGATTTTCCGTCAAAAGCTGAAACTGGGTCAAACGATGTCGGAATGACCTGAAATTTGGGGTGAAGCCTCCTGAGCAACAAATAAGACCAACTATAGGCTTTTGTTTGAGTTTTGAAGCCGTTTGGGGTTCTATCAGCAACAGACTTGTTTTTATCGCGATGAAGATGTCGCGGCTTGATGTGCGGTCAACCGATGTCCGATTGACTTGAAATTTGACAGGGAACCTATTGGAGTCATTTTTAGATGATCCATAGGCTCTGTCTTGGAAACCATGCTCCCAGGGAGCTTCGCTGCCGAGAGGCCTGATTTGGCTTCTGAGTGTCAAAGTCTGGTCAAATGTTGTCGAAATAACCTGAAATTTGATGTGTAGCCCTTTGTAAGCATTTTGAAGCCGTCCATGTGCTCTATCTGATGAGTTATGGCCTCGGTGGTTCTCACCGCCGAGAGGCTTGATTTAGCTGTTCGAGGGTTGATGTAGGGTCAAACGTTGTCGGTTTGACTCGGAACTTGACGTGGAGCCTTTTGGATGTATTTTGAGACCATCCATCGGCTCTGATCAAAGATTTGGTGTCTCCAATGATTTCTCCACCGTGAGTTCCTTTTCAGCTGCCGGAGAAGCAAAATTAGGCCAAATGATTTTGAAATGGCCCGAAACTTCTTGTGTACTCCCCTTTCGGCTGTCTTGAAGGATCTTGCAGTTTTTGTTTGATTCTGACAAGATTTAATTTTTTGGAATGAGCATTGCCTATTTATGGCAGGTTGCGACTTCATGTAACTTTTTGGATTTTGAAGAGGCATAGTGACATTTTTGGTGACAACAAATGTCCCCCTCGAGGTGCAGCGACGAGTTGCTTAACTTTTGCAGTCGATATGCCTCGAAGAGATTTCTGAAGGAGAGCTTGTGACCTGACCAAGAGTCTTTGAGCAGTCTTTCTTTTGGTATTGTAGCCTTTTGAGCTTCGAGGGGAATTTTATGGTAGTGAAAGGGATCACGTACCATCTCGAGGCAAAGTTTTGAAGATGACATCGGGGATGTGGATTTAGGTTTTGACCCTGTGACCTAACAGGCTGTATGTGGCAGGTTAGGGGGTCGGGTTTGGTTTTGACCGTGTGACCCAATAAGCTGTATGTGGAATGTTGGGGGGTCGATTCTGGTTTTGATCTTGTGACCTAACAGGCTGTATGTGGGAAGTTAGGGGATCAGGTTTTGGTTTTTAGTTTTGGTCTTGTGACCTAACAAGATATATGTGGCAAGTTAGGGGACCAGGGTTTGGTTTGAATTTTTGTGGAATGTCAATTTCAAGATTTGGCTCAATTTGGTAGATGAGGTTGGATGGTTTGATTTTTTGGAAGCTCATGGGGCTTGGAATTCTTTTTTGTATGGTCCAATCAACTCAAAAGAGGCATGGAACCATTTTTGTATGCTCTTGGTAAGAGGGATTTCTCTTTGACTAAAAACCTTTTTTTTAGTGCCTAGGTGGTCAAACCTGGCTCATATGGGCTAACCCATGGGACCTTAAGCTTTTGAAATGGCTTAGATCTCATATGGTGTCATTTTTGTAAAGAATATCTAAGAAATATCTCCTTTGGATAGAGAATATCTAAGAATATCTTTAATTGGAGAGAATCTCTCATGTTCCCTTTATTTTGGGAGAGAATATCTCAAGATATCTTCCTTTGGGAGAGAATCTCTCATTGATCCTATCTTTTGGGAGAAAATCTCTCATTGATTTCTTTTTTGGAGAGAATCCCTCAAGATATCTTTCTTTTGGGAAAGAATCTTTCTAATTTCTTTCTTTTGGTAAGATTACTAATTAGTAACACTTACCTCTTTCTTCTTTCCTTCTTTGGTTTGCTCTCTTCTATAAAGGCAAGGACGAGGTTGGATCTCTTGCTCTTATTGCTTTCTTTTGCAACAATCCCAAGAGGGCTTCAAGACCAAGAGTTCTTCTTCTTCAAGATCTTCAAGACTTTTCTTCTTCTTCTCCATCAACGGCTTCAAGTAAGTTCACTTTTTCAAGAAAACTCCATTGTAGGAAATAGGATGATAGAAAAAAGTTCTTTCTTTTTCTCTTTTTTTTTTCTTTTTCTTTTCTTTTTCATGTGTTTTCTTTTTTTTACACGTTTTTTCTTTTTTTTTTCGTGCTTTCTTTCTTTGTGTTTTTTTTGCATGTTTTTTTTTTCTTTTGTACGGATCTGTCCGTACGGCCACGTGGCCTGTGGGCCAACTCCTTTTTTTTTTGTTTTCTTTCTCTCCTTTTTTTCTTGAGAAAGTTTTCTATTTTTTTCTTCTTTTTTTGTTCATTTCTTTCTCCCTTTTTTTTTGAGAAAGTTTTTTTTTTCTTCTCTTCTTCTCTCTTTTTTTTTTTCGCTCATCATGATATTGCATTTTGTTTTGGCAAACCAAGATGTTCATGTATGCATTCTTTTGTAAATTGAATTTGTAGCATGATGTGATAGCATACCTGAAAGTTTTTGCAAATTTGGGAATTTGGAGCTCGCAGCGATGTTGGGCCCTTCTTGATTCTGCGGAGACTTTGAGGTTTCGAAAGTTTGGAGTTTTGGAGCTCGCAGCAATGTTTAGCCCATCTTCAAGCTTTCTATTCCTTTCGGGATATTTCTTTTTTCTTCGAAATTACCCCGGAGTCATGTCAAAATTTCGCCAGATTTATTTTAGCGAAATTCTATTATTTTGATGATTGATCTTTTTCTTTTCCAACCTTTGCAGGTGGTTCCTCCAAAACGAACAACGGTAAAGAGCCTGCTACAAGCGTACCTCGTCGATCTGCTAGATCTTCTAATTCAGCCGTTCAGCAGGCCTGGGAGAAGGTCCAGTATGTTGAGAGAAATCTGGAAGCGTGCGACTCCCTCAACAGAGATGAGATGAGGCAGCGACTGATCGCTCTCAAGGGAGAGGAATTTTATAAGATCATGGTAAGCAGTCGTCCATGGGTGATGGAAGATCAGAGGGTTTTGCCCAAGCCTACCTTCTTCTTTGGTGAAGCAGTCCCTGATGACATGACATACCAGAGAAGATGTTTTCAGCTTTCTTTCACAGCAGATGGTGAGAAGAAGACTGTTGCTACCCGGTCGACGTTTGATCGCACCGTCTCGATCATGAGCCTTGCCCCCACGTGCTCTAAGAGGGAAGATCCTCCAAGCTGGGTGAGAAGGACAAATGTAATCAAGACCGGGATTTTTGTTGGCGGTTCTCTTGGATATGTGGAGAAATCGCCTGCTGACATGGACATGTTGATGCCGGCCAGTGGCTACCAAGGATCTGATTATCCGTCGGTCGATTTGAGACCGATGGGCCTTGGCATTTTCAGCGGTGACGGCAGCAGTTGGGTGAAGCCTTTTCGACTTCGTGGCCGTTTCAGTGCTGACTCCGAGTGGAAGTCGTGGACTGATCACGTCCTGCTGATTGGTGGCGCCGTTTTGAAGGAAGCCGAGATTTTTGATGCGGTCCGTGCCTTTAGGGAGACCGTGATCTTTTCCGATGAGGCCTTCATGGCTATGTTGGAGTCATTCCTTCCACAAACCAATACCTTCGTTGTCACGAATGGTGAGATTGGTTTCTCTTTGAAGGAGCTGAGCGCCATTATTGGATTGCCCATCCTTGCCAGACTCTATGAGGAGTTTATGCCGATCGACAGCATCCTTGAGGAGCAGTCTGAGGAGTTCAGGCTTCTGTACTTTCAGCTCGTTGCCTTTTATGATTTTTTGAAGGAGAAGGAGGGCTTGAAATTTAGATCCAGTAGTTGGAAGAGTTATGGCTCTTCATTCCTCAACTTTTTTGACAGCAGGGAGTCTTTTGATAGTATGTCCCGGGAAGACAGGAAGAAGACTTCGGCCATGCAAAAAGAGTTGAAAGTTTTCTTCGCGAGTACAAACGCCATATGTCCTGACATTGCACTATGGAGAGATCTCGCTGTTTACCTCACTTATTGGCTTGGTGAGGCTATTTTTGCTAGAGGAGATGGAACGCACATCAGGCCGCTTTGTATTTTTTCGGCTTGTCTGATGGCGTTTGGAGAGCAACTCGCTTTGGTGCCAGCTCTTTTCTCCAATCTATGTACCGAACTGTAGGCTGTTGCTTTTTTGGTTCGGCTTGGGCTTCCGATGAATAGGGTATTTTTAGCCCATATCTTCTATTCGTGGTATGTGTACCACTGTCATGGCTTTCACCGGCTGGGTGCTGCACAGGATGATGATCCTCGCATGATTCGACTGGCTAAGGGCAAAGCCGTGTCCGAATCACTTTTGTTTGCCCGCATGAGGATCCGACGGTTCAGGGACGTCGAGATGGGGCAATCTTCAGTGAAGCTTTCTCCGGAGTTGCGGAAGAAGGCTTTTGACTTTGGTGCCTCCCGAGACTCTACCAGGGCAGGGTCGAGAAGGCATTACTCCTTGACGAATGCAGAGAAGGAGTGGCTTTTCAGCATACATGTCGGCACGATGGTGTACCACAGACATCTTTTCGTCAACATCCAGCCGTATGTACCTTCTCGCTTTGCTCTACAGTTGGGCTTTTCTCAAGGCGTTGTTGGAGCGCCCTCAAGCATGGTGAAGCGCTTTGGAGGTTTACAGGATGGGAGAAACGCATGGGCTTTCTATAGTGCTGAAGACACTACAGCCATGATTTCCTATCCTGTATTGTCGACTTCTCGGACTGCCGGTTTCGCGAAGTGGTTCACGGAGAGCTTTTCGGTATATCAGGGGCTTTCCAAGAAGGAGCTTGATGTGAAGCTATCGTCTGGAAAAGGCCTTGGAAAGTCGGATGGCATCAGCCGAGAGGAAGTTTGGGCCTTCCTTTCTGGAGAGAAGCACAAGATAGGCTTTCTCGGTGACCAGGGCGTCATTAGTTCTGAAGCTGTTCGAGAAATACCTGATGAGGCATTAGAGCAGCTAGAACAGGAGGAAGCTGAGCTTGATGCTTGGATGCAAGCGTCACAGAGGCAAGCTTTCGTAAAGGCTACTGGTAAGAGTAGACCATCCAGTGAGGAGTCAAGTGGGAAACCTAACTCTGACAGTGGGGCAGGTTCTTCTAAGAGGCGAGCCCACAAAAGTAAGAGGAAGAGGAGTCATCATCGCAGCAAGGGGCAACATTAGGACTCTCCTGACATAGAAGTCCCTCTTACTATCAATGAGGAGGTGCCAAGGAATGCTGACGAGCCTCCAGAAAAGAGAAGCCGATAAGAAGAGACCATCGGTGAAGGTATGATTCTTCCTCTTTCTCTTTCCATTTCTTTTCATGGGATTTTTCCTTGTTCTGATTTGCTTTCTCTCCCCGCTGCTCTTTTTTTTTTTTAGCAGAGGAAGACTTGGCGATGCCTGAGGTTACAACCGATGAGGTGGTGACGGATCCTGTCGGGGCACCTGAAGAAGAACCGAGGGACAGTGGAGTGATTCCAGAATCTCCAATTGGTATAACTTCTTTTGGTTTTTTTTTGTCTGTGACTTGGTTTGCTAACATTTTTCTTGTCAGCTGACTTGCCACAGGATTCCGATGACTTTGAACCATCGATAGATGCAAATGTTGACGATGCTTCCGATGAGTTCATGGAGGAAGAGAGTGTTCCGCCAGTCGTCGAAGAAGGTATTTTATAGTAATAACCCTGATAATGATTTTCAAACAGGATCATATTCATACCTTTTTGTGTTTCTTTGGCAGGTATTGAAGTGACAGAGGAGAGTTCGTCGCTTCCTTCAGAACCAGAGCAAGAGATGCCAGAGGTGGATCTGGAGGTAGAGGCTCCTGTAACCAACTCTGACACGGTGGAGGAGGTACCTCATGCTGAGATTTCTTCCCCAGCAGCTCCGACTAGAAAGAGTTCTTTTGTTCCTCTTCCAACGGGGCATGACTTGAGCAGCCAACCGAAGGAGCGGGGCGAATCTTCAGCTGGGCCATCTCTTCTTTTTGCCAAGAAGGTGGTGGTGTGGGTTCTGAGCTCTTGGATTAAGACTCTCCTTGCTGGATACTTGGATGCCGGATTTGGCATGATCAAGCATGTGCAGGAGATTCTCGGTGATGCCGAAGAGGCTGGTCTGGATGTCACAGGTGCCAGGGCGATCGTTGATAGGATCATTGCATTGGGTGACAAGTGGTTTGAGACCATTGGTTTTGCCGATGACCAGTTCTTCAAGGAGATATTCCTGGTCCCTGCTGATAAGGGTAAGTCTGACCTGAATGAGGCTACACAAAGCAGGAAGCAGATAGTCCGAGAGAAGAACTTAGAAGAGCTAGCCATCATTGGGCTGACACATGAACTTAACATCCTTGATAGGGAGGTCGATGAGGCCATGAAACGTCTTGAGCACTTGAAGGCACAAGTCGTTGCCAAGTGGGCTGCTATAACAGAGGTTCGCGATAGGGAGAGTGCTTTGATTCGCTGGGTTGCAGATGCTGATCGAGTTCTTGAAAATAAGTTTCAAGAGGACAAACAATGGCAAACTTCTTGGGATAAGCTTCCCGGTATGAAAGAAGGGTTGCAGCCTTCTCCAGCATCTCATGGCAAGTTTCTGAAGAAGCGTGCCTTGGAAACTCAGACGGCTGAGGCCAAAAGTTTGCTTAAGGAGCTTAAATTTTGGCTGGGAACCATTTTTGGTTGAGTTCTTGATTTTTTTGTAGCAGAAACTATCCTTCTTTTCTTTTTTTTTTTGGTACCACATGTATATATTTTTCTTTGGTACTCTTTTTTTGTAGTGCTTGTGAACACTTTCTTTTTTTTTTGTACCGCATGTATTTTTTTTTGTACTCTTTTTTTTGTGTTCCCTATGCTCACTTAAATCTTTTTGTGATGAAAGTAATTGCTAAATGGGATGCTTTTTTTTTTGTTTTTCCTACCATCACTTAAATCTTTTTGTGATGAAAGCAATTGCTAAATGGGATGCTTTTTTTTTGTTTTCCCTACGCTCACTTAAATCTTTTTTGTGATGAAAGCAATTGCTAAATGGGATTTGATCAAAAGTTTGTCATTTTGTGAAAATCTTTTCTCAAATGATTGCTTTGGCATAAGAGCCAGATTTTTTTTTGTTTGTGGCATGGAAGCCGATTTGGCATGAGAGCCAGTTTTGTGGCATTGATAGTCGAGTTTGTGGCATTGATAGCCAGTTTGTGGCATTTATAGCTGGGTTTTTTTTTTAAAGCCAAGTTTTTGGTTTGTGGCATTGATAGCTGGTTTTGTTTTATGGCATTGATAGCCAATTTGTTTTATGGCATTGATAGCCGGTTTTTAGTGGCTTTTATAGCCAGTTTTGGTGGCATCTATAGCCGATTTTGGTGGCATTTATAGCCGGTTTTGGTGGCATTTATAGCTGGTTTGGTTTTCAAAAATGCAAGTATTAACTAAAAGTTGCCTCCCTGCTGAATGGTCTTGCAAGTATCAATGGAATGTCGCATCCTTGCTCATTCGGTTGCGAGTATCGATGGAATGTCGCATCCTCGCGGATTTGGGTGCAAGTATCAATGGAATGTCGCATCCTTGCTTTTCAAAAATTCTGGTTTTGCGGGTACTGACTAGATGTCGTTTCCCCACGATTTTTGAAATTTACGGTTTTCTCGAACCTTTGGGTTATGGATGTCAACTGTAATGTTACGTCTCCATGATTTCTTGGTTTTTTCGAACCTTTGAAATTTGGGTTGTGGATATCAACTGAAATGTTGCGTCTCCATGATTTTTTTTTGTTTGATTTTGCAAGTATCGACGAAATGTCACTTCCCTGCGATTTTGGAAATGTCAACCGTAGTTCGCATTCTTCCGATTTGTGCGAGTATCGACTAAGCGTCGCTTCCCCGCGATTTTTTGAAAAAGCATTTTTTTTGTTTAAAGACACGAGGGTCATAAGTTTTGACCTAAAACCATTTTGGCGGTAAAAGGCAGGGTGGACTAGGGTGGAAATCCCTGAATCCGGATTTTGTTTCAAACCATGAATTTTGGGTTCAAGGGTTGGAAATTTTGGTCAAGTTAGGGAGAGGCTCCTAAACTTGGATTTTTGAACAATGAAACGATGAAAGTAAGCATTGTTTAAATTTTTAGAAATTTCGACATTTGATATGAAAATTATAAAAAGAGTGGGTTTGACAAGCGTGTACCTGGAAACCGGTTTTGGCCATAAAGGCATTGCTCTTACCTAGTTGGGTAAGTCTTCAAGGGTAGTACCGCTTTAAGAACTTGCCGTTGATGGGTAGCATACATCTATCACCCTCCATGTTTAGGAGTGCGTATGGGCCGTTGGAGAAAACCTTGTCGATGATGTAGGGTCCCTCCCATTTTGGCTCAAATTTGCCTTTGGACTTGTGAGCGAAGACCATTGGTCTTTTTACTGCAAGAACCAAGTCACCCTTTTTGTAGGCGCACTGCCTGACCTTGTTGTCGAAAGATCCTGCCATGCGTGCTTGGTAAAGTTCAATGCTTTGTCGAGCTTCGAGCCATCTCTCATCGAGATTGTCCGGCTCATGGAGTCGCAACTTGACATTGCTTTCTTGAGTCATGTCATTTTGCTTTCTTGAGTCGTAACAAATGATGTTGGTGCGCAGGAACTGAAGGACTGATGAGGTCTTCATTTCGTTAAGCGCAAATGCTTCTGACCACTTGGAGAAATAATCCGTAGCGGCGAAGATAAAGCGATGACCTTTGCTCGAAGGGGGAGAAATAGGACCTATGATGTCCATACCCCAGGCTTCGAAAGGCCATGAAATCGCTGTAGGATGTAGCCATTCTGGAGGCATGTGAATGTAATCTCCATGAACTTGGCATTGTTGGCAGCGCTTAGTAAATTGCATTGCGTCAGCTACCATGGTAGGCCAGTAATAGCCTAACCTTTTATCTGATCATAGAGCTCGGGACCAGCCTGATGAGCTCCGGAAAGACCATCATGAACTTCTTTGAGTGTTTCTTCAGCCTCTTGTTGTGACAAGCAGCGTAGAAGTACTCTGTTGAAGGATTTCTTGTAAAGGATTTTTGAAGGAATATCCAAATGAAAGCTTGGGGTTCGCCTTTGGATGCTTACCTGTTCTTTTGGATCTTTAGGTAGGATTCCGAACATAGTGTAATCAATGATCGGATCCCTCTAGTCGCCGATTGAAGGTTAAATGATTGAAATCCGACTTCCAACCACTTGGTGACATTCAGCAACTGCTTGGTGTGTATTAAGAGGAGGAAGGATTCTTCTTTCGCACACTGTGATTTGCATGTTTTCCCCTTCCTGGATTGCCATAGATGCAGCAAGTCTAGCCAGGGCATCTGCACGTATGTTTTCACCTCTACGAATGTGGGTGATGTGACAGATGTCAAACTTTTGCAGAAGCGACTGTGCTTTGTTGTAGTAAGGCAGCAGATCAGGCTTCCTGACTTCAAATTTCTGATTCAACTGGTTGACGATCAGTTGAGCGTCTCCAAAGACTTCCAGTATGGTGATACCGGATTCGATGGCGAGTTCCAATCCTAGGATCAGAGCTTGATATTCAGCTACATTGTTTATGCATGGTTCCAGTAGCGAGAAAGCATGTGGAATCATGTATTTGTCGGGGCTAACAAAGAGGATGCCAACTCCCGAGATCAGCTGTCATTTTTCATTTGTCTAGGTTGCACCGTCAAAGTACATGTCACAGGAAGCATTTTGTGAGAAAGTCTCCACATTGTAGACTGGTTCGTTTGGGAGATCATCTCTGAGTGGAGAATCTTTAGGCAATGGATGCTCTGCGAGAAAGTCTGCTAGAGCTTGGCCTTTGATTGCTTTTTGTGGTACATACCTGATATCAAATTGTGACAGAAGGATGGACCATTCTGCTAGTCGGGCATTGAGAGAACCTGCTTTTGGGACAAGGACCTTCAAGAGGTTGATCCTCGAGACCAGGTAGACTGTGTTGGAAAGCAAGTAGTGACGCAGCTTTTGTATGGTGAACATCACTGCAAGGCATTCTTTTTCAACTGGAGAGTAGCGATGCTCTGCACCTACTAGCATGCAGCTGAGGTAGTATAGAGCAGCTTCTTTTCTTTCATCATTTTATTGTGCAAGCAGAGCGCCCAAAGAGTGATCAAGGGCTCTTGTGTACAAGATGAATGGTTTTCCAGTGGTAGGAGCAGCTAACACTAGAGGCTTGGTCAGGTATGACTTGATATCTTGGAATGCAGCTTCACAGTCAGCATCCCAGACAAAGTTTACACATTTTTTCATCAACCGGGAAAATGGACGGCATTTCCTCGAAAGATTGGAGATGAACCGTATGATGTAGGCCAATCTCCCTTGAAGCCCTTTGAGTTCTCTCAAGGTTGTTGGAGAGGGCATTTCTAGAATGGCTTTGACTTTTATGGGGTCAAGCTCAATTCCAGCTTTTCGAACTAAGAATCCGAGGAATTTACCCGACTAGACGCCGAAGAAGCATTTCAAAGGATTCATTCGCAGTTTGTGTTTGCGAAGTCGGAGGAAGACTTCTCGAAGGTCTTCGAGATGATCTTCCTTTCTTTTGCTTTTGACGGCGAGGTCATCAACGTAACATTCGACCGTCTTGTGCTGCATATCTTGGAATATCTTCATCATAGCCCTCTGATATGTGGCACCGGCATTTTTTAGACCAAATGGCATGACAGTGTAGCAATACACGCCAAATGGGGTCCGAAAAGATGTATGTTTTTCATCTTCAGGATGCATCTTTATCTGATTGTAGCCAGAGAAACCATCGATGAATGTCATTCACTCGAATCCATAGGTATTATCAATCATTACCTCTGGTATGGGGAGCAGAAGTTCATCTTTAGAGCATGCGCCATTCAGGTCTCTATAGTCAATACAGACCCTGATCTGCCCGTTTTTCTTTGTCACGGGGACAATGTGGGCCAACCATTCAGGATGTTGTTCCTCACGGATGAAGCCGACGATTTTAAGTTTTTGAACTTCTTGTTCAATTTTATCCATCACATCTTGACGGAATTTTCTTTGGCCTTGCTTGACAGGTTTGATGTCTTTTTGAAGATTGAGTTTGTGGCTGCTATTTTGGGGTCTAAGCCAGGCATTTTAGCGTAAGACCATGCAAAGCAATCAACGAACTCACGAAGAAAGGCGATATACTCGGGTAACTCATCATCCTTTATATTCTTGCTTATGAATACAGGACGTGGGTTATCTGGTGTTCCCAAGTCTATCTTTTGAACATGATCTTCTGTTGGAAGGTTTGAAGGTGGTTCCTCCATAATATTTTCAGAGGCATCCAGCTCAACGAAACCTTCTAGGGTTTCAAGGGCATTTCTAGACCAAGGTTTTGGTCCTTTCCATGGGTCTTCTTGATCGGCAATTTTCTCAAGGTTTGCTATGAGATGATCCCAATCGCCTGTTAAAACCGTGTCGAAGTAGGCTACTTCTTTTGGAGACGAGGGTTCTTCTGGGTTAGAAGACCACATGTCTGTGCCATTGGACAATTCCTCTTCATTGTCAGAGAAATCGTACCAATTGGATGAGCTTCCTGGATCTTTGTCAGGTGACTCATCGAAGAGATATCCAGGGAGATTGATGTCTTGGTCGGTAAGTCGACTTTTAAGCCTTTGTGTCAACTGTCTCAGAGGAGTGTCGGGATCATACCCTAACCCATGTGAAGACTTTTCTACATGGCCGTAGAGTCTCCAGTCTTCCAGCTCCTTTTTGGTCAAGACGGGCCCCAATGGTGTGAGAATACCGCGTCCTTCTCCCAAACCGACCGGGTTTTGAGCATCATAGCCCATTTTCTTCATAATAGCTTATGCCACAGGACTATATAAGGATAGTTGAGGCATACCTTCGGTTTGGAAGGGTTCAAGCATGGAGTTTGATGAAGAAGCACCCAATCTATGGAAGAAGATCGGCTTTTCCTTTGCTGAAGTTGCTGGAACAATGAAGGAAGCTGACGTCGGATCTTTTATGTCAGAAGTTGTCTCCATCGGAGTAAGAGTAGGCTGAACTTACTGAGTGTCAGCTTGGCTTGACGATGTGTCGTCTTCTGGCTCTAAATCCGAATCTGTCTCGCATGAAAGACACGAAAGAGACAACAAATTTGCCCCCAGGCTTTTGCTTTGCCTTCTTCACTTTAGTTGTGATGACCAAAGGCTTTGAAGGTCTGAGGGAGATGATGAAGGGAGTTTGAATGCTCTCTTCGGATTTACCGGATGGTTTGTTTTCTTCCGGTGATTGTTGAGGAGCCTTGCCTTTATCTTTCTGGAGATTTTTGGCAAAGGGTGTTGTGTGCTTCTCCTCTTCTTCTTTTTCACCTTCATACATCTGTGAGTCTGAGAAGTGGACTTCTTTACCTTTGAAAGGTTTTCTATCCGCAAAGACTCGGTGTATCCTGCCATCGTCGCCAACAAACTTGATGCATTGATGTAGAGTTGAAGGGACAACACCATTCTCGTGGATCCAGGGGCGTCCGAGAAGGATGTTGTAGCATGAAGGGGTTTTTATTGCATACACAGTGACCTCAGAGATAAGATCACCGATCTGCAACTTGAACCTGATTTTGCCGATAGGCGTTTGAGTACTCCTATCGTGTCCAAAGATAGATACAGATGTGTGGCTCAGCTTGCTGGGTGGGATGCCCAACTCTTCGAGAGCCGAAGTGGAGATGAGGTTGAGTGCAGAACCTCGGCCGATCTGAACTCTGTGCAAAGGCATTTCCTTGATGTACCCTGTGAATTACAAGGGTCGGTTGTGCCTTGTTTTGCCAAGTAGGAGGTCTTCCTTTGTGAAGGCGATGGTTGCACTGGCTGCTTTTTGAATCGAGAGGCATTCCATGCATGATCCCTCAGTTTTCTTCTTTTCTCCCTTCGAGGAAGCTTCTAAGTTTTTGACCCGGTAGTCCATTTCAATTTGGAGGACTTGCGGGGCATGTTTGTCGACATCCTCATTCAACTTTTGTAATTCTGAAATGAGATTATTACGAGCGTGCGGAGACATTCGCGACAAATCTAGGATGTGCAGACATGCAGGTATGTGCTTGAAGTGTTCAATCAAGTCATAGTTGAAAGCCTCCTTAGGGCCTGCATGTTCATCATTGTTGGCACTAGGGGCGTTTACAACATCTTTTCCCGAAGGATTTACATATGTAAAGGAAGATTGGTTGTAATTTTTGTGGTAGTCCCGGCCAGAGCGAGTGCCTCTACCAACTTCGAGAGCTTCTTGAGAAGGGTCTTCATTTGGAAGATTGTATTTAGGATCAAGAGGCTGTCGTTTTTCATTTAATGAGGATGTATCTGCAGCAGAGTTGCCATCCTCAGTGATTGTGTTGCATGGAGCATTTTTCGGGAACAAGTCCTGAACAGCATCCAGCAACCTTTCTTCTTCGTTGACCAATTCATCGTTCCAAGCATCAATAGCTGGGGATTCTTCAGTCAGGAAGGGTGTGAACTTTGAAGTCACAGTCTCAGGAGAAGAAACCTGAGAGGGTGTCATCTCAGTGAAAGTCACGTGAGATGAGGTGGCTCTAGAGGATACATTACTAGGCGTTGTCGGAGTGTAAGTGATATCATCAGACGATGCTTCGGAAGAGCTATAATCCCGAATTATCACATTACAGGAAGCTCTGACGGGAGACGTTGCCTGATCAGAGTCAGACTCATCCTCGGATGTCAGAGAATCGTCTATCCAGCAATTTTCTCCATTTTCAGGAGTTAGGGGAGGATGTACCTGATGGTCTTCATGTACTTCAGGCTCTGGAATGCGAGGAAGCTTGTTGACGCGGTCTTGCTCTTGTTCTAGAGCGAGACGCTGCAAGATCCTTGCATATTCTTCAAGATCAGGCATGAGAGCCAAATCTTCTTCTTCATTAACTCTTCGTGGCTCAACATGGTTGATTTCCACTAGAGCAATGAGGGGTGCTGGTTCAACAGCATTTTCTTGTATAGCCTCTTGGTCTTCCTCATCATCAGACCAGGATCCTTATGGCTGTAGGGGGTTATACTAGATTACTGGCATAAGATGAGTCTCAGGAACCCATTCTTCATCGGAGAGATATTCTCTTATTTTAAGGGATTCCTCCCACTCATCGGTGTAGTTGGATTCGAATCCATCATCGGTGTCGCTGGACTCGTATCCATCAATGGAGAATCCAACTATTGAGTTGCAAGAGTATGATGCCCCCTGCGTGGCTTCTTTGAATTGAGGTGGCATGAAATCACTGAGAGTGAATTTTCTTACCCCCTTTGAAGTCTCTGGAAGGGATGTTTTTATTACCTCCAGTGAAGCGGTGGAGGAAGCCTCTGCCTTTTCTTGGACTTCTTGTTTTGGCTGGGTCTTCTCTTGCCGTTTAAGCTTGAGGAGATGTTTCCTAGCCTGCCTTCGCTGTTGAGCTGTAGGCTTTGTTTTCATGACCTCCCAATTTTCTTCTTCCAGGAGATCGGGATGTACCCATATGGGTTGTCCGTCTGGTGTCGGGTAAGGAACCAGTTCCTCAGACGCTTGGATTGTGTTTATCACCTTGAATGAAGTAGTGATCTTCTTCTTCGGTGATTTTGATGTTTGTCCACATGTCACCATGTTGACGGAGGCAGACCTATAGTGTTTGTCAAAGGTGATGACTCCGTTTTTCCACATCTCGTTTATTTTCTCCCTCACAACGAAACATTGATTGAGAGAATGCGAGATCATCTGGTGGTATGGACAGTACCCAGGATCGTTGGTTTTACCAACATCACCCGGTCTTTTGGGTTCAGGCAAGGTGAGCTTGCCGTTTGCCACAATTTATTGAACGGGTATTTCTTTTCTACTCGTTCTTTGAAGGCATCAGAGAGTTCAGGTCTTTTACCAGCAGCTTTGTTTTCAGTTTTCTTTGGTGGATGAGGAGCTGACTTAGTCTGCACATTGAGGACCTCTTTTTTCTTTGGTTTTGAGGTTGCAATGGCGGTTGGTTCTTTTCTTGATGATTTCTGACTGTTGAGGTTTTTAATCACCGTTTCAGCTTCCATGGAAGCTTCTAAGAGTTCTCCCAGGTTCTTTGATTTGTTGCCGATGATCATGGAGCGGATTCTAGCTCTCATGTTGTTTTGGCAGATGTCGACTAGCGACGCTTGTGGCAATACATCAGAGCATTTGTATGCCATTGCTTTCCCTTGTGAATGAAGTCATATGTTGACTCATTCTCCTCCTGTTTTAGGCTGCATAGCTGAACCATAGTAGCGGGATGATCCTCACCTTTGAAGTGAGTCAGGAAGCGTGTCTCTAGCATGGCCCAATTTTGGATGGAGTCCTCCGGCACATTGGAGTACCAATCAAAGGCCGTACCTTTTAGGGTACTTGCAAAGAGGCGGATCTTGAGTGCATCTTGATCCGCGATAGCTCCCGTCAAGATCTTGAAGTGGATGACGTGCTGTCTAGCTAATCCTTTCCCCGTATATGTTTGGAGAGTAGGATGCTTCAATTTTGTAGGGAACGGGACCGAGTCCATCCATAAGGGATATGGTGGCTTGATCCCATGCTCCTTGAGTATATCCTCTTCTTTTGATTTGGCGAGGATACTCTCTACGTCCTTTTTGGTAAGGGCGCGTGACTCATTTTCTTCTCCATTTACCTCATCGTCTTAATGATTTGGAGGAGGTTCATTGTTCGCCTGATTTTGGAAGGCGAGGAGAAGGTTTTCCATCAGAGTTTCAATCCTCTGCTGGCCTTGTTCCAACTGCTGGATGCGTGTGATTGCATCATCTTGAGGTGGATTGCAGGGTGGTGGCTCAGAATTTGTAGCCAGGACGTTCATCCCTCGAGATTCGAACGAAGAAATTGTCCTGGTGACTGAGCTGGGGCTCATTCTTTTTGATGAAGAGCTTGAGGAAGGATCACTTTGCTGTCCTTTGCTTGAAGGAGCAGGGGATTCTTCTGAGTGTCTTCTTGTCCTGGAGACGCTGCGGGTCACCGGACGTCGGACATGGATTTTTGTTGCTGACTTTTTGCATCTTCTGGTTTTTCCAACCATATGGACGGCAACAACTTGGTTGGGTCTTTCTTTTTCGACCCATTTGTGAGAGACTTGAAGTGTAGGAGGCTGGGTCCTTTGCTTCTCTAGTCTCTTTTGTCGATATGAAGCGCGACGGCGTATACGACGAGTAATTTGAGCTTCGATCAGCTCTGGCTGGGCTTTGACAATGAATGATGTGCTCCCTTGGGCGAGGACAGGATGCGAACCCGGTCCTTTGCTTGCTGCAGCTGAAGCTTTGAATTTTTCGAGTTTGGCCCCTGTAGAGATGAAGGGTCGAACTGCAGGATTGTAGGCCTTAGCAGGTGCTTGTAGAGGCCTAGTGATGGATGACCTGATTTTGGGCTTGTAAGAACAAGCCGGCTCATGCTGGATTGACTTGGGAGTCAGGTTGGAGATGGGTCTCTCCTCTTTCATGTAAGCAAGAGGGTAGAACTGGTTCTCCTTTAGTGGGGCTAGGTATGCTGGCTTGGTGGATGTTTGGGACCTTCTTTGCTTTGGTGAAGGTCTTGGGGACCAAGTCTTGGGATAGACCTGGTCATTTGCCGGTCGAGGCTTCGTGGGGGTGCCACGGGCTTCGGGCCTTCTGGTGCTCGCCTTTGGTGTCACGGTAGTGACACGTTGAGAGGCGAGCTTCTGCTTCTTGGAAGGAGCAGTTTGTTCTTCGGGAAGTGGGAATGGTCCTAGCGTCCGAAAGACAATAGTCCGGGGAGTCGAGGTCGACCCGGAGTTCAGAGAGTTGCCGAGGGAGTTGACGCTTCGGCAGCTGATGGGGCGCTTGTTGATGCGCGTGGTTTGCTTCTGTTGAAGCATGAGTTGGTGCTTGTTCTCATCGAAAGTAATGGTTAGTGAAGCTGCCATTGTTAGTTTTTGAAAAGTTTCTGAAACAAGACCACATCCATTAGTAATCACAAGAATATAATGATAATAAATGGGAAGTTCCATGGTTTTGTCTGTTCAAATCGCTTGAGGGAGATGACCCAAGCATTATGAAGAAGGCAAAAAGCCATAGAGGGTACAATTGTTCTGATCGCAGGTATGGTAAGCCCAGAATGAGCATCCCAGTGACTGCTAGAAGCAATTGTGAACCTAAATTCAACTTATCGAGAAGCAGAGCTTGCTCGATGTAAGAAGAATATAAGGTTGGAGTTACAAATGTGCCGGTCGCGAATATAATAGACCCTGAAATGGCGTACTAGTACCGCTAGACACAAATGCTTGGAGACCGCATCCATGAGATGAGATTCTCTGTTTTGAAAGGTCAAGATTGGATTCATCAAAGAGAGCAGATGGTATTCCGATCCAAATACGGTCTCAGCGATTTCCAAGAGCGCCAGTACTCAGAAGGAAATGAACCATAATTTCTCGGATCTGAATCCAAAAATGAGGAGTTTTTTATTTGAAAGGCCGAGATCGGGTTCATCAAAGAGAGCAAAAGGCATTCCAATCTGAACATGGGCTCAACGATTTCTGCGAGCGCCAGTGCTCAGAAAGGAGGAGACCGAAATTTCTCCAATCTGAACCGAAAAATGACGGAAGTTTTTTTTTTTTTGAAGAAATTTTTAAAAAAAAAAATCTTTTTATTTTATTTTATTATTTTTAAGATTTTTTTTGAAAAATCTTTTTTTTTTTATTTTAAAATTTTTATTTTAAAAAATTTTATTTTGAAAATTTTTATTTAAAAGACGAGAGAGTACACATAAGCCTCCTAACCCGGTCTTATGAAATCTCGATTGATAGAATTGCCCTCAGGTAAGGGTAGGATTACTTAATGAACCCGTTTGGAGGACCCTTGCCTAGAACAGTCAAGCTGTCTCCACACTCTGGAGAAGGCTTTTCTTGAATCAACCGTGATCAAAGAATGCAGTTGGTTTAACCTTAGTGTTCTATGTCTTTTTTGTTTTTTTTTTTTTTAGATCTTTAATGAACTCATCGAAGAGAAATAATGGCCCAAAACCTTAGTCGAACAGGCTCAATATTTCTGGAAGCACGATGAACAATAGGAAAGGATCAAGGTTTCCCAATTTTGAATCCAAAAATGAGAAATCTAATTTTTTGTTTTTTATTTTTTATTTTTTTATATCTTTAAGGAACTTAGCGAAGAGAAACGATGGCCCCAAAACCTTAGTCGAATAGGCTCAACATTTCTGCAAGCACAATGAATGATAGGAAAGGTCAAGGTTTCTCAATTTTGAATCCAAAAATGAGAAATCTAATTTTTTGTTTTTTGTTTTTTTTTTTTAGATCTTTAATGAACTCATCGAAGAGAAATGATGGCCCAAAACCTTAGTCGAACAGGCTCAACATTTCTGCAAGCACGATGAACAATAGGATAGGATCAAGGTTTCTCAATTTTGAATCCAAACTGAAAAATCTGATTTTTTGTTTTTTTTTATTTTTTTTAGATCTTTAATGAACTCATCGAAAAGAAACGATGGCCCAAAACCTTAGTCGAACAGGCTCAACATTTCTACAAGCACGATGAACGATAGGAAATGATCAATGTTTCTCAAATTTGAATCCAAAATGAAAAATCTGATTTTTAATTTTTTATTTTTTTAGATCTTTAATGAACTCATCGAAGAGAAACGATGGCCCAAAACCTTAGTCGAACAGGCTTAACATTTCTGCAAGCACGATGAATGATAGGAAAGGAATATCAAGGTTTCTCAATTTTGAATCCAAACTGAAAAATCTGATTTTTTGTTTTTTTTTTTTTTTTTTTTTTAGATTTTTAATGAACTCATCAAAGAGAAACGATGGCCCAAAACCTTAGTCGAATAGGCTCAACATATCTGCAAGCGCTATGAACGATAGAAAGGATCAAGGTTTCTTAATTTTGAATCCAAAATGAAAAATCTAATTTTTTTGTTTTGAAAAGAGAAAGAGTGGAAATAAATTCAAAGAATTAGAAATTTCCAAAAAATCTCATCTCATTTTTCTAGGCGCGGAATCCAACATAGGCCACCAATTAGAAAGTAGCCAAGGAATCAAGAAAAGAAGTATAAGCATAGAGCAAAAGATATGATAAGCAAATATTTCATTTCTAGCATCGTGTTCTCAAATGAACGAGTCCCACCGGGTGGGCCAGCTTGATGGACAGCGCTTCTGCTCGGTTCTACCGAGGTCGGCGGACGTGGGAGTCCGTTGGGTCCGACCCTTCCGTAACCGGGGGGCAAAGGCGTGCATCAATATTTTTTTTGTGTGGGTGTGCCAGATTTTCTGTCACACCCCGAAACCGGACCCGGCAGTAATCTGATCTCGGGATGCGAAATTTTGAAATTTATTTTAAACTTTTGCTTTTCCCAAGATCTGCGTGAATGAGGATAATAAAATTCCATCATGTCCTGACTATTTTGTGGAAGCTAATCATGGCGTTGCGACCCGGAGTCCGTGGCCATCGGATTCCGTGTCGCACTCAACCAATATCATAAAGCCATCAAATGAGCAGACTGGTACAAATCATAAATCATAAAATACTGAGCTGGTAGTAACAGGACTATTTATT
Source organism: Litsea cubeba (assembly GCA_012931725.1). Classification (NCBI taxonomy): domain Eukaryota; kingdom Viridiplantae; phylum Streptophyta; class Magnoliopsida; order Laurales; family Lauraceae; genus Litsea; species Litsea cubeba. The sequence continues at coordinate 46,595,176 of CM022946.1, read as the reverse complement.
TCCCACATATTCAAGTTACAATTAACAAGTGTCTTAATTACAGCCCAGTGAAAAAGGCTAACAAAGCCATACAAAAATATCCAACTAAATAGAAATACTACTCCCAATATTTAGATACGAACTCCGGTGCCAACTTGACATCTAGATGATATCAATGGGCAGCCTCTCGCGTCAGACCGGCGGCTCAACTGCCTCGTCCGATCAAACACCTAAGGGGAAGAGAAAGAGTCCTGGCACCAAACAAAGGGGGTCAGACACGACGGTATAGCAAGCAAAATTCAGATAATATGATAATGGGCATTTATAAAATATTATGAAATAATTGTAAATCCATTTAAGGAGTCTAAACAATAATAGTAATAAATCATGATAATCGATTGAAAGACTGAACATAAATATCAAAGCAAATAAATGAATGGTATCTGAAACATAAATATCTTAAAAAGATAACAGACTACATAAACGTTTAATAGTTGAAAATACATTTAAAATCTTGGATAATAGATACAATAAGATAAAAGATCAATTTCTTGAACATTAACAAATCCAAAGACTATAATAAGCTGAAACAAACAAGGGTCATAAAATAAAATATCAAACGGATAAAACATTGGCAAACCACATATAGCTATATTCTCCTATTACCGAAGTAACAAGAGCAGACAGAACCGTAGCCACTACTCGTGGGACCGAAACGAACAGAGTCGGTATCAGAAAGAACCGTAGCCACTACACGTGGGACAGGACAGAACCGTTGCCATGGTCGGTACAGACAGAATCCAAGCTGCAGCTGGCAGATAATTTAAAGATCCCAAGCTGGGTGATCAGCCCGACAAGGTGACCTAAGCTTAGTGGTTCCTTTAATTTTCAAAACCTGAACCGATACAAATCAAATCATAAAAGTGATTCATTTCTGAGACCGATGAAAGGACTACTCCTGAACAAATCCATATTGAAAATACTGACAAATCCAAACAAATCTGATGAGTAGCCTTATCGATATCTTTCCGAACGTGGCGAACCACTCAAATCTCTTCCCAAATCGATTCGTAGAAAACATACGAATTTCCATGGTAAACCACTCAAATACACATCAAAGTAATTTGTATAAAAATCATACAATCGATCCTTTTGAACGTGGAAAACCTCTAGATTCTATTTCAAATCACCGATGCTTTCAAACGTAATGAATCACTTAAATCCTTTCACAATAGTTTACCGAAGAATACATATACATTTTCTAACTTGAAATGGAATGGAATAGTGTATAATGATTTAATGGTTCACCAAGGGATATGCACACTTAAATCCTTAAATGTTGATTTATAATTATATGTTTGGTGCCAATGGAAATCCACAACTATTTAAGTTATAAAGTATGCATTAAGACTAATAGAATTTCCGGGTAAAATTCCTATCAATTCTCTCTCATCTTTCCCATTCAATTTACACATTCCAAAGTATTATAATTTATCAAAACTCGTTAATAGGCTTCTAAACATTATAAGGGAATTTACGGGCCTCAAAACCAATAGGAGAGATGAGATGAAATGGGCCTAAAACAGGTCTAGGAATGACCCACAAAACAGTCCCAAACAGGCCCAAAAAGAATGAGAAAAACAGTCTATAAGTAGCCCAGAAAATGGGCCCTGGACAGGTCTGGGCTCGCTCGAGCGACCCAGGGTCCGCTCAAGCGAAGCCCAGACAGAACCTAGTCCGCTCGAGCAGCCCACTGGGTCGCTCGAGCGGACTGGGCTCTGTCCCAGTCCGGGTCGAGTGCAGAATTTGCATTATTCAGCCCCTTTTGTGATTTTTCTCCTCCTTCATCATCTACAATGATTTCAATATGAATTTGAGCCTCTGATAACCTTATCAAACTCCACTAAATCATCCATATACACTAAATCATTCCATTGATTATCCAATAGATCAAAAAATCAAACAATTTTCTACATTCAAGAAGATACCAAAATTCTTGGAACATAAAGAGCTGATTTAAGGGAGATGAATCCAAGAACATAAAACATCTCAAGACAACATTTCAAAGAAGATTAGTATAAAACATTTCATAAACATTAAGATAAAAATCATAACATGAAATGGTGAAGAAACATAAGAAGAAGAAATTCACAGAACCATTCACATTAAATAAATCACATATTAACTGAAAGATTAACTTGCCTTGGTTAAGATGAGAAATAAAACACTCCAAGAAGGTCTCTCCAAGGTCTCAAGCTTCCAATCTACAAAAGCCCCAAAAATAACCCAAGAAAATCCCTAGAAATCAATCATTTTCAAATCTCTATGAAAACTCTTTGCATAAATGATAAAAATGATACAAATGGTTTGAAAAATCAAGACTTGAAGAAAGAAAAGCTTTTGCTAACCTTTTGAAGCTCAAATAAGGAAGAAGAGCTTGGAAAAGTGGTCTCTCCTAGCTCAAATCTTTTGAAAAATACACCTTTGAGAAGCTTGAGAGTTGAGGAAGAAAGCTTGGAAATCAAATTCTCACTTGGCACTTGAGGAAGAAGCATAAAAGAAGAGAGAGAGTGGCTGAAATGAGGAAAAATGGTTCCAGCCCTTGCTGGAATCGTTGCAGGAAATGAATGGGGAAGAAGAACCCATTTGCCCTTTTTAAAGAGTTAAGTGGGCTGGGCCCCATGGGCCCCAACATTACAAAGGGCTGAAACTAATATTTGTGGGTCCCGGATGAAAACAACGAAGCAGACAAAAATGCTCGTCGAAAAATCTATTTTCTAAAAAGTATATTTCCCCAATTTCGGAAAACTTTTGAAATTTATGGACAGATTTAGTGAAAATATCATTTTTGCCCCTTTTTCTCGAAAAACGCGATTTCTGAGCATTAAATCAAAATGGTCAAAACATGAAAGTTGTTAAACTTAATGAGATGAGTCAAAATAAACCAAATTTGGAATTCTTAGAAATCAAGAGTAATTTCTCATAAAAATACGTTTTACAAAGGCCGGGTCAAACTAAAGTCAAAGGTCCTCAAAATTTCCAAGGCTATGAAAAATCTAGTCAAACTCAAAGACAAAGTCAAATGAATTCTAATATCACTTATAAAGCTAAACCACGATTAAAAAATACTAAACAAAAGAACTGGGGGTCGGGTCTTACATTTTCTATTTTACTTGGAACTATAAGTGGTGATCCGGAGATCGACCTTCGCAAGTAAAAAGGAAATGAACTTCTTTCAAGTTTTCCATTGCACATATATTTAAGAAAAGAGACATTTTTCTTGATTTGCAGTGAAAGGTGATTTTTTTTTGGCATTTATAGCCGATTTTGGAGTTTATAGCCGATTTTTGGCGTTTATAGCCGATTTACAATTCTTATCAATAATGAAAGACAAGAGTTGTGATTTTTGTCTCTTTTGGAAAAATACAAACTACAATGAAAAGCAAGAAAATGAGGATCTAACTTCTCAGGAGATTGTGGGGGACTCGTTTAGATTTACGGTTGTAAGCCATATGTGGACTTCGCCATCATCCATGCAGATGAGAACAAGGATGCTCTTGATTCGCTTGGCTTGGCTATAACCTCAGGTTTTTAGAGGACAAAGACCAAGAGGAGGTCCTATCTCCAATAAAAAACTAAGTAGACGGGCTGAAGAGCCACGTCTAAGCCCTTGGAGGCAGAAGGAGAAGGTAAGGACCTTGGGGGGTACCCCCCCAAGGGACTTTTGTCACCTTGTAGCGGTGGCCGGTGCAGAACTTCAGCAGAGTTTTCTCTCTTTTCTTTCTCTGGATTTTCTGTGCTTGGAAGATGATTTGATTCTTATCTCTGGGAGTTGTTTGATTTTTTCTGATCTGGATTTCTTTGGAGTGCTCTCCTATTTATAGGCTCTTGGTAGCCATTTAGGAGGGTTTATGGGCTTTTATTGTCATTAAGACGCATAATGGGAGGAGTTACAAGGTTTAATTCCTTTATTTCGTAACTCCTTTTTCTTGGCTTCTGATTGGCCGGTGGAGATTAAGGGCAATTAATCGCCTTTAATCACCATGATGGAAGGAGTTTCATGGGGTAAATGCCATGAATCAATTGACTTGTAACTCCCGGATGCTTGCTTTTGATTGGGCCGTCCAAAGAAATGAATTAATGATTACAATAAAGCTAGTCAATTAATCTCATTAAGTGGTCGCCGAGCAGTTGAAGAGTTGCGGGCCATGCCGCATTTTTTGGGATTCTTCTGGCGATGATCATCGATGGATCTTCATGTAGATCGACATCGGATGACCATGTAACTTCAGGTATTGGTTGACAGCAGCGGGTCGGTGCCATCTGTCTTGTCGATTTCTCGATCGGTCGGGTAGAAAGCACACTTTTTTGGTTGACCGGTTTGCAATCAATGTTGATTTTGATACTCTTGATGATTGACCCATGATTTTGACGGATGTCAGAGGATTTGGTGTCTCAAAAGTATGAATTTTGGAAAATCCCAGAAGTCGGACGCTTCGAATCGCGAAAAACGACGAAAAACGGTGCTTCCGGGGCCCACCCGGCGATCCCGGGCTCCAGGGTCGCAGGGGTCTGCGACCCTGGGGGGTTTTCCCCCTTTTTGTCCCGTTTTACGTCCGTTTTTGCTGTTTTTCGATTCTTTTTTCTTCTGTATTTCTCCTTGACATTTTTGATCATTTATTGGCCTGATTTCCCTGTAGAAAACTTGATGAGAATCCTTGCATTTTTTATTGCAAAGTTTCTAATTTTCCGAGAAAGCCAAAGACTTTGTCGCGTAGAGCTGTCGATTTTCCGTCAGAAGCTGAAACTGGGTCAAACGATGTCGTGAAATTTGGGGTGAAGCCGCCTGAGCAATAAATAAGACCAACCATAGGTCTTGTTTGAGTTTTGAAGCCGTTTGGGGTCTTATCACCAGCAGACTTGTTTTTATCGCGATGAAGATGTCGCGGCTTGATGTGCGGTCAACCGATGTCAGATTGACTTGAAATTTGACAGGGAACCTATTGGAGTCATTTTAAGATGATCCATAGGCTCTGTCTTGGAAACCATGGTCCTGGGGAGCTTCGCCGCCGAGAGGCCTGATTTGGCAGGTCAAAGTCTGGTCAAATGTTATCGAAATAACCTGAAATTTGACGTGTAGCCCTTTGTAAGCATTTTGAAGCCGTCCATGTGCTCTATCTGAAGAGTTATTGCCTCAGTGGTTCTCGCCACCGATAGGCTTGATTTAGCTGTTCGAGGGTTGATGTAGGGTCAAACGTTGTCGGTTTGACTCGAAACTTGACGTGGAGCCTTTTGGATGTATTTTGAGACCATCCATCGGCTCTGATCAAAGATTTGGTGTCTCCGATGCTTTCGCCGCCGGGAGCTCCTTTTCAGCTGCCGGAGAAGCGAAGTTAGGCCAAATGATTTTGAAATGGCCCGAAACTTCTTTTGTACTCCTTTTTCGGCTGTCTTGAAGGATCTTGCAGTTTTTGTTTGATTCTGACAAGATTTGATTTTTTGGAAGTAGCATTGCCTATTTATGGCAGGTTGCGACTTCATGTAGCTTTTTGGATCTTGAAGAGGCAAAGTGACATTTTTGGTGTCAACACCCTTCTCAGTAGACTCCATGGAAGCTAACCTCTGCGCCGCTTGCATCCAAGCATCAAGCTCAGCTTCCTCTTGTTCTAGCTGCTCTAAGGCCTCATCAGGTACTTTCCGAACAGCTTCAGAACCAATGACGCCCTGGTCACCGAGAAAGCCTATCTTGTGCCTTTCTCCATAAAGGAAGGCCCAAACTTCCTCTCGCCGGACGCCATCTGACTTTTCAAGGCCTTTTACAGATGAAAAATTCACATCAAGCTCTTTCTTGGAAAGCCCTCGATATGCCAAAAAGCTTTCCGCGAACCACTTCGCGAAGCCGGCAGTTTGGGAAGTTGACAATATAGGATAGGAAATCATGGCAATAGTGTCTTCAACACTATAGAAAGCCCATGCGTTTCTCCCGTCCTGCAAACCTCCAAAGCGCTTCACCATGCTTGAAGGTGCTCTAACAACGCCTTGAGAAAGCCCAACTGTAGCGCAAAGCGAGAAGGCACATACGGCTGGATGTCGACGAAAAGATGCCTAGGTACACAATCGTGCTGACACGTATGCTGAAAAGCCACTCCTTCTCTATATTCGTCAAGGAGTAATGCCTTCCCAACCCTGCCCTGGTAGAGTCTCGGGTGGCACCAAAATCAAAAGCCTTCTTCCGCAGCTCCGGAGAAAGCTTCACTGAAGATTGCCCCATCTCAATATCCCTGAACCATCGGATCCTCATGCGGGCAAACAAAAGTGATTCGAGCACGGCTTTACCCTTAGCCAATCGAATCACCAAAGGATCGTCATCCTTTGCAGTACCTAGCCGGTGGAAGGCAGCACAGTGGTATACAAACCATGAATAGAAGATATGGGCTGAAAATACCCTGTTCATGGGGAGCCCAAGCAGAACAAAAAAAAAAAAAAAAAAACAGCAGCCTGCAGTTCGGTACACAAGTAGGAGTAAAGAGCTGGCACTAAAGCAGGCCGAAGTCTTCACCTCACCTAGCCAATAAGTGAGGTAAACAACAATATCTCTCCGCAGTGCAATGTCAGAACAAATGGCGTCTGTACTTGCGAAGAAACTCCTCAACTCTTCTAGCATGGCCGAAGTCTTCTTCGAACCCGGATCCTGAGCCCTGGCTTCCCGGGTCGCGCTATCAGAAGATTCCCTACTGCCAAAGAAGTTGGGAAATGAAGAGCCAGAATTCTTCCAACTGTTGGATATAACTTTCAAGTCCTCTTTCTCATTCAAAAAATCATAGAAGGCGACAAGCTGAAAGTACAAAAGCCTGAACTCCTCCGACTGCTCCTCAAGGATGCTTTCGATCGGCATGAACTCTTCATAGAGTTTGCCAAGGATAGGCAATCCAGTAATGGCGCTCAACTGCTTTAAAGAAAAACCAATCTCACCATTCATGACAACGAAGGTATTGGTTTGTGGAAGGAATGACTCCAGCATAGCCATGAAGGCCTCATCGGAAAAGATCACGGCCTCTCTAAAAGCATGGACCGCATCAAAAATCCCGGCTTCCTTCAAAACGGCGCGATCAGTCCACGACTTCCATTCGGAGTCAGCACTGAAACGGCCACGAAGTCGAAAAGGCTTCACCCGCTGCCGTCACCGCTGAAAATGCCAAGGCCCACCGATCCCAAATCGACCGACGAATAATCAGAGCCCTGGTAGCCACTAGCAGGCATCAACATGTCCATGTCAGCAGGTGACTTCTCCATATATCCAGGAGAACCACCAACAAAAACCCCGGTCTTGATCACGTTAATCCTCTTCACCCAGGTCGGAGGATCTTCCCTTTTAGGGCACATGGGAGAAAGGCTCATGATCGAGATAGTACGATCAAATGTCAATCGGGTAACAACGGTTCTCTTCTCACCATCAGCTGTGTAAGAGAACTAAAAACATCTTCTCTGGTATGTCCTGTCATCAGGAACTGCATCGCCAAAGAAGAAGGTAGGCTTGGGCAACACCCTTTGATCATTCCTAACCCAAGGACGGTTGCGTACCATGATCTGATAAAACTCCTCACTCTTGAGAACGATCAGTTGCTGCCTCATCTCATCTCTATTGAGGGAGTCACGCTCTTCCAGGTTTCTCTCAACATACTGGACCTTCTCCCAGGCCTACTGAACTGCCGGATTAAAAAGATCTAGCAGATCGACGAGGTACGCTTGTAGTAGGCTCTTTACCCTTGTTCGTTCTGGAGGAACCACCTGCAAAGGATGGAAAAGAAAAAGATCATCATCAAAATGACAGAATTTCGCTAAAAAAAATCTGGCGAAATTTTGACATGACTCCGGGGCAATTCCGAAGAAAAAGGAAATACCCCGAAAGAAATAGAAAGCTTGAAGATGGGCTCAACATTGCTGCGAGCTCCGAAACTCCAAACTTTCTAAATCTCAAAATCTCCGCAAAATCAGGAAGGGCTCAACATCGCTGCGAGCTCTAAATTCCCAAATTTGCAAAAACTTTCAGGTATGCTATCACATCATGCTACCAATTTAATTTACAAAAAATGCATGCATGAACATCTTGGTTTGCCCAAAAAAAAAAGCATTATCATGATGAGCAAAAAAAAAAAAAAAGAAACTTTCTCAAAAAAAAAAAGAGAGAAAGAAAACAAAAAAAAGAACAAAAAAAGGGGGCTTGTCCACAGGCCACATGGCCGTACGGATCTGTCCGTATGGCCCACAAAAGAAACAAAAAAAAATGTGCAAAAAAAGAAAAGAAAAGAATACGCACGAGAAAAAAAACACGTGTAAAAAAAAAGAAAACACATGGAAAAGAAAAGAAAAAAAAAAGAAACTTTTTACCATTTTATTTTTTAGAAAGGAGTTTTCTTGAGAAAGAAAACTTACTTGAAGCCATTGATGGAGAAGAGGAAGAAAAGCTTGAAGATCCTTGAAGAAGAAAAACTCTTGGTCTTGGAGGACTCTTGAGATTGTTGCAAAAGAAAGCAACAAGAGCAAGAGATCCAACCTCCTCCTTGCTTTTATAGAAGAGAGCAAATCAAAGAAGGAAACAAGAAAGAGGTAAGTGTTACTAATTAGTAACCTTACCAAAGGAAAGAAATTAGAAATATTCTTTCCCAAAAGAAAGTTATCTTGAGGGATTCTCTCCCAAAAAGAAATCAATGAGAGATTTTCCCCCAAAAGATAGGAGATTTGAGATATTCTCTCCCAAAGAAAGATATCTTGAGATATTCTCTCCCAAAATAAAGGGAACATGAGAGATTCTCTGCAAATAAAGATATTCTTAGATATTCCCTATCCAAAGGAGATATTTTTGATATTCTTTATAAAAATGACACCATATGAGATCTAAGCCATTTCAAAAGCTTAAGGTCCCATGGGTTAGCCCATATGAGCCAGGTTTGACCACCTAGGCACTAAAAAAAAAGGGCTTTTAGTGAAAGAGAAACCCCTCTTACCAAGAGCATACAAAAATGGTTCCATGCCTCTTTTGAGTTGATTGGACCATACAAAAAAAGAAATTCCAAGCCCCATGAGCTTCCAAAAATCAAACCATCAAGCCTCATATACCAAATTGAGCCAAAATCTTGAAATTGACATTTCATAGAAAACCAAGCCACTCCAATGGACCCAAATAGTCCCAAAGAGTGACCAAAAACCACATCCTGGTCCCCTAACTTGCCACATATAGCTATTTAGGTCACAAGACCAAAAACAAAATTCAAATCCTAATCCCCTAACTTGCCACATACAGCCCGTTAGGTCACAATATCAAAACCAAAATCGCCCCCCCCCCCCAACATTCTACATACATCTTATTGGGTCACACGGTCAAAATCAAAACCGACCCCCTAACCTGCCACCTACAGCTTGTTAGGTTACAAGGTCAAAAACAAAAACCCAAATCCACATCCCTGATGTTATCTTCAAAACTTTGTCTCGAGATGGTACGTGATCCCTTTCACTACCATAAAATTCCCCTGGAAGCTCAAAATGCCACTCTACCAAAAGAAAGACTGTTCAAAGACTCTTGGTCAAGTCACAAGCTCTCTTTTAGAAATCTCTTCGAGGCACATCAACTACAAAAGTTAAGCAACTTGTCGCTGTACCTCGAGGGGGCATTTGTTGACACAAAAAATGTCACTTGGCCTCTTTAACATAAAAAAAGCTACATCAAGTCGCGGTCTACCACAAATGGGCGATGCTACCTCTCAAAAAATCAAATCTTGTCAGAATCAAATAAAAACTGCAAGATCCTTCAAGATAGCCAAAAGAGGAGTGCACCAGAAGTTTCGAGCCATTTCAAAATCATTTGGCTTAACTTCGCTTCTTCGATAGCTAAACAGGAGCTCCCGGCGGCAACAAGCATCGGAGACACCAAATCTTTGATCAGAGCCTATGGATAGTCTCAAAATACATCCAAAAGGCTCCACGTCAAGTTCCGAGTCAAACCGACAACGTTTGACCCTCCATTAACCCTCAAACAAGCTAAATCAAGCCTCTCGGCGGCGAGAACCACCGAGGCCATCACTTATCAAAAAGAACACATGGGCGGCTTTAAGATGCTTACAAAGGGCTACATGTCAAGTTTCAGGTTATTTCGACAACATTTGACCGGACTTTGACTCTCTGAAGCCAAATCAGGCCTCTCTGACTCCCCGGGACCATGGTTTCCAAGACAGAGCCTATGGATCATCTCAAAATGACTCCAATAGGTCCCCTATCAAATTTCAAGTCAATCGGACATCGGTTGACCGCACATCAAGGCGCGATATCTTCCTCACGATAAAATTAAGTCTACCGGTGACAGGACCCCATATGCCTTCAAAACTCAAAGAAAAGCCTATGGTTGATCTTATTTATTACTTAGGAGACTTCACCTCAAATTTCAAGTCATTCCGACATTGTTTGACCCAGTTTCAGCTTCTGACGAAAAATCGGCAGCTTTACGCTACAAAGTCTTCGATTTTCCCCGGAAAATTGGAAACTTTGCACTCCAAAACGCAAGGATTCTTGTCAGGTTTTCTACAGGAAAATCAAGCCAATAAATGTGCAAATAAGTCAAGAAAAATACAGGAGAAAAAAGAATGGAAAAAATCATCAAAACGACCGCAAAACGGGACAAAAGGGGAAAATTCCCCCTAGGGTCGCAGCCCGCAACCCTGTGCATGGTCGCCGGCGACCATGGAGCCCGGATCGCCGGGTTCACCCCGGAAAGGTCCGTTTTCTGTCTTTCGCGTTTCGAAGTTTTTAACTACTGTGATTTTCCAAAATTCATACTTTTGAGGCACCAAATCCTTCGGCATCTGTCAAAATCACGGGTCCGTCTTCAAGAGTATCAAAATCATTATTGATCGCCAACCGGTCAAACCAAAAAAGTGTGCTTTCTACCCGATCGATCGAGAAATCGACAGGACAGATGTCACCGGCCTGCTGTTAGCTATCAAAGTCTGAAGTTACATGGTCATCTGATGTTGATCAGCATGTAGATCCATCGATGATCATCGCCTGAAGAATTCTAAAAGACATGGCACAGCCCGCGACTCTTCAACTGCTCTGCGACTATTTAATGCGATTAACTGACTAGCTTTATTGTAGTCATTAATTCATTTCTTTGGACGGCCCAATAAGAAGCAAGCATCCAGGAGTTACAAGTCAATTGATTCATGGCATTTAACCCATGAAACTCCTCTCATCATGGTGATTAAAGGCGACTAAATGCCCTCAATCACCACCGGCCAATCAGAAGCCAGGAAAAAGGAGTTACAAAATAAAGAAATAAATCTTGTAACTCCTCCCTTTATGTAGCTTTATGACAATTAAGGCTCATAAATCCTCCTTAATGGCTACCTAAAAGCCTATAAATAGGAGAGCAATCCAAAGAATTCCAGATCGAAAGAAAAGAGATTGGAAATCCAGAAGAATACAGACAGAAAATCTGAGAGAAAGAAAAAGAGAGAAAACTCTGCGAAAGTTCTATACCGACCACCACTACAAGGTGACAAAAGTCCCTTGGGGGTACCCCCCAAGGTCCTTGCCTTCTCCTTCTGCCTCCAATGGCTTAGACGTGACTTTTCAGCCCGTTTACTTAGCTTTTTATTGAACATAGGACATCCTCTTGGTCTTTGTCCTCTAAAAATATGAGGTTATAGCCAAGCCAAGTGAATCAAGAGCATCCTCTGTTCTCATCTGCATGGATGATGGCGAAGTCCACACATGGCTTGCAACCGTCAATCTAAACGAGTCCCTCACAATCTTCTCAGAAGTTAGATCCTCATTTTCTTGCTTTTCATTGTAGTTTGTATTTTTCTAAAAGAGAAAAAAATCACAACTCTTGTCTTTCATTATTGATAAGAATTGTAAATCGGCTATAAACGCCAAAAATCGGCTATAAATGCCAAAACATCGCCTTTCATAGCAAATCAAGAAAATGTCTCTTTTCTTAAATATATGTGCAATGGAAAACTTGAAAGAAGTTGATTTCCTTTTTACTTGCGAAGGTCGATCCCCGGATCACCACTTGCAATTCCAAGTAAAATAGAAAATCTGGCACACCCACACAAAAAAAATATTAATGCACGATTTTGCCCTCCGGGCGCGAAAGGGTTGGATCAAACGGACTCCCATGTCCGCCGACCTCGGTAGCATAGAGCAGATAGCGCAGTCCATCATTGATGGAGGTTTTAATGGTTGTCCCATATTCCCAAACTAGCTTTTATAGATGCGCTTGAAAGAGGTAGCTGATTCTCTAACCAAGCTCGTGGTTCCTCGCACATGTTGGCCAAATGTCACATCCCGGTCCCGAATCACCCTGGCCTAGGATAATCCCCGAGGTGAAACACACGAACTCCCGTGTGATTGTACCTGTCGCGAGTCATATGCAACCACACGAAGGAGAAACAACTATCGTACTCGTGAGTTTGACTCACTAAAAATCCATCAACAACATTTAATTTAGCGGCAGCTGTAAAATTCTCATTCACAAAATGAATATCATGTCCCCATCAAGTCCATTTACACATTCAAGTTTAATATAAAAGAATTTTTACAACTATAAACATTGATTGTACAAAAGAAGACCTATAGCGGTACCCTATACACCAATATCAAAAATATAAACAACATACAAATGAAGGCAAAGTGTGACTACACAAAAAGAGCCAATCACACTCTATCTATAAATTCCGAAAATGTTCCTGACGCTCTCCGTAGGAGGAGTCTCTACATTAGCCCAACATCTGGCCACTCCTCTAATCCTGGAGGAACCTCTTGGGTGCCCTCCTCTCCCTCCTGGGCCTCTTCAAGGCCGGGAGCTGTATCTGTGCCTGTGACACAAAGAGTAGCACCTCAAATACGACGAATTGGCAAGTATAGGCAATAAAAAGGAAATACATAATGTTCCAAAATGAATTAAATGACAATTGATTAATAAGATGCCAATATAAAGGAATAACTAGGCAATTGTGCTGAATAGACTAATTCATGCTTTTTGAATCAATGAACAATAATACACACTAATTTGGCTACTACATTAAGCTCATCCTTTCAATAGAGAGCGAATCTATTTGGGATATCACCAGTGGCCCGGCTAAAGGCTAGTTGGCTACCCGGTTATGGAGTTTCGGTGCTCTAGATGATCTACTGCAGTGATATCGAATAACTAAACTAAGTTTAACCTCGTCGGGTATCACAAGGTCGAAGCTCAGTAGTGCCAGACCAATCGAATTGAATAAATACTCACATGAGTAAGATTGTTTTTACTTGAATTGAATCGAACCATAATACCCAGAATATTTCACACATAACTTACTCATCTCAAATTTCAATTGAATACCGTATAACCGTACAAGTATGAAGAATAGAAACGAAATAACTGATGCATATAAATCATTGTTTAGAATTTGGAAGTTGAATAGAAAATAAATCCCAATATGCACATGCATTGATTAAGAAGGATCAAGGTCATTTACTAGACTCTCGTATTTCACATTCTCATACGATGAAGTTTAGAGGTCTGGTGTATGGCTATTTTTAATTTGGTGTCACTTTGTATAGTGTAATGCACTGGGTCCTCTAAGCCTCATCCATGACAAGGTGTTAGACGAAAGATATAATCCACATGAAATAATCTTAGCCTCAATAATTTCTCGTGTGGTCCATTACCATTGGTCCACTGATGTTATTAAAGGTGCCATTTTCTAGGGTCCCACAAGTACTTTGGAGTCCAAAATCCTAATTGATTTAGTAAATATACAAATTAGGGGTATTCGTCAACTTTTAGTGGTCAAAAGGAGACATTTTAGTCAAAACCTCTGGGCCCAACAGAACCTCACCTCGTTATAGTGAGCTTATGGCCCGCTATAGTGAGCCCACCCAGAAAGGCAGCCTCGCTATAGCGAGGACACGTTCTGTGGCCACTCCTCCGTTTCCTCTTTTTCTTTGTTTCCAATTCATAAACTATTCCACATGCACTTAATCATTAAAGCCCCCACCTGTACTATATATGCACTATTCCACATGCACTTTGCACTTATTTCACATACAACTTTCACATGTTTTCAATATAAAATCTGCACATGTTTTCAAAGGTATAAATGTACATAGTTTAATCCATTTACCACTCATGTGCAGAAGAGTGGTACACATGTAAATTTTGTGTTCGTTTTAATACACTACTAACACTCAAGAAATCAACCCATGCTATAATTATTCTTAAATTATAATAAAAGAGGCTAATCAACATAAAGAGGGAAATAATAGAATTTGATAATCCAATCAAGGAATTAAACACTATGTAATCTTAATTAATGCTTATACTTGCCTCAAAATCAAGCTTTCTAACTTCTCTTTCACCTCTTGGTTCAAAAGACACAAAACCGCCAATTTACAAACCCTAATCAAAAGAAAATCCATGGAAATGTGATTGAGAATGAATGCATGTGTGAAAGTGAGTCTTCTTGACTCTAATATAACTCAAAATCATAAATTAGAGGGTTGTTGCCTACCTCTTGATAATAATTTTGAATTTAAGAGGAAAATAGGGAGTGATGGAAATGACTCTTGTCAACCAAGCTATGAGGAAGGTGAAGAAGATGAAGATGCCTCAACCCTTAGCTCTCAAAAGCTCAAGCACTAAGCCCTCTTGATGATTGGAGAAGAGAGAAATGAAGAGGAGGAAGGAGGAGAGGAGTAGAGAGAAAGAAATGAAAAGAAGATGATTGGTTGTAAATATAAAGGGATAAGGTTCTCATTTATAACAAAACCCTTCCAATTTCTAGTATTTTCATTTCGAGTCAAATGATGGCCCACTAATCCAACGGTTGGTCAAATGAGGTCGAGTCCAATTTGAAAGTTGGCATGCTCGATGAGATACACGCGTTGGTACCAAAATGACGTGCAAATAATGCAAAATGCAAAAATCGATAATTACGAAAAAAGCCCTTGACTCCATTCAATTGAGTCAAACCGGTATCAACTCATCTATTAAAGGTTCAAGACTCAATCAACTCAACTTACTAGGATTAATTATCACTAATATATCATAGTCAGTAGTTAAGCATAATTAATTTAGCTAAAACACAATTAATTAGCACTAAATATTTTAAATTAGGGTCGGGGTGTAACACCAAACAAGGTGCAAGTCCCTCCATTGCTTTTATACCTTTCTCGGCCTTTTGGCTTAAAATCAATTATATATAGATTCCTGTGGTTACTTCTTTTTGCTTACCTTCATTGCTTTTATTTTGATTTTCCTTTCTCTCACAATTTTAAGAAAAAAAAGTGATCTCCTTTAACAAAATAACTTCATTTTTTTTTATGTAGACGCAAAGTGAAGATGGAGCATCAAGGGGCAATCCAAGTCCAGTAGAGATCAGTGAGGTATTAAGGGACAAGAAGAGCTGGATGCCGCTGTCATTTTCCGGACTGATTGGGGTGAATAATGTATAGGGTATAACAACTAGTGAATCATTAAGGCCGTCAAGAGTTTGGCAATGTGTCTGAAAGTGTTTTGCTGTAGTTGGTTGTAACCATGCTCTCTCTCCTACTTCTTTGACGATAGGAAATTAGGTGTAAAATCTCAAGCGGAAGATCTATGTAGATGGTGTAAAATCTCCTTTGAACAATTATCTGGGCTATCTGGAAAGACAGGAGTCCAAAGGCCTATTTGGCATCATTCCTATAAGGTTTTTTTTTTTTTTTTAACTCATGCGTGCGTTCGGGTTGTGCTAAGAACAAGTTGTGCCAAGATCAGACTATACATAACTTGTTTGATAACATGCACCACCGTAAATAGAATGGGTTGGGTCAAAGTGATTTTTTGAGAAATATAATCAAGTTGACGAACAATGATTTCATTTTCCATTCAGACAGACAAGCCCCAAAGGAATAAATCTTGCAACCATCATGAATTCCTAACAATTCAATTCCATGCAAATTAACGGGCCTTTAATGGAAAAAATTCAGACAAGTCAAATGATAACAAGTTTCGAACCTAATGCAATCAATGTTTAGGAGCTTTCAATTTTTAGGAGCTTTCTCTGCTACTATTTTGGCACCATGGATCCACCATTTTTTGGAGACATCCCTATCACCTATGTTAGCTTGCTTTCAGAGAGAGATCCACCTCTATTAAAGCATCAGACACTTTATTCTTTAAAAGGAAAATTAGAGAAGCATTAACACTTATTATATAGTGGAAGGAGATCCTCATGCAGTGGCCAGAGCACTCAAATTTTACAAAGGAGGTGCCACAAAGCATCACATGGGTCCTCCATGACGGAAGATGAACCCTTCACTAGAGTATACTTTTTTTTTTTTTTTATAACCAGGGGCATCTCCCGCCACTACGTCAAAACGAGTGATGAATGACTCCAACGGCTTGGTTTTACTGACTGATGTGGGCTGTCTATTTTTTTCGACAGATTATTAATATTAGCGATGGCCGATCGCAGTCGTGAATGAGAATAAACCTTTAAGAAAAACCCGCGCATATTTGGCATTCTCGACACCCCGCGCGCGCCAACTACCCTAGCTATCGATTTTTTCTCGTTTCTCCCTCTCCCAATCCCCCCTGGATTTTTCCCACTCGGTCTCTCTCCCTCTCTCCCGCTTGATCGGCAGCGGCACGTCGTCTTCGGCGAAATATTTGTCCCCCCTGATCGGCAGCGGCACTTAGACATCTGCTACGAAGGTCTTTTCTTCTTCTCTTGGTTTTGATCCATTCATCTTCTATTTCTCAAGATGTTATTCGTTTATTGAGTTCGGTCTGTTGATTTTGTTAATCGAAAGAACTTGGGTTTATAAATCTTTCCATCTTCTCAAGGTAAGAATCCGAAAAGAACCCATCTTCTCTCTTGTATGATGCTTTTCTTAGTAGAAACTAGACGACCCATTTCATTATTTTGGGTTATCTGTTGGATCTGAAGAAACCTTACCTTTTCTGATTGATTGGGTTTGGGTTGTTTATCAAACAAAAATTGGGTTTGGGTTTTGTTTGGGTGCCCCTGCCCCCAACAACCCCCCCCCCCCCCCTGGTCTTTTTCTAATGGAGGAATCCATGTGGTGATTTTCTGGATTGTTCAAACACAAGAGGTCATCTTTTACCTAGTTCTGTGCCAGCTATTCTTAGAGACTGTTTTCATCATATCAGTAGATCCCTTTATTTAATGGTTGGATTTGTCTGATTCTTCATATGCAAGTACCAAAATAGTGTTTCCTTGTAAATTGGAAGTTAGATTAGTGATCAGGGATAATTTGGGATTAGCTTTCCAACATCTAGTGAAGGAAGACAGGGTCGCGTTCACTACTAGAAAACAGACTTTTAGCGGCCGCCATTAGCCGTCGCTAAAAGTCAAATGACGATCGCTAATACTCTTTAGCGACCGCCTAGCGACCGCCAAATATCGGCTGCGGAAACCTCGTCGCAAAAAGCATTAGAGACCGCGCGACCACTTTTAGCCGTCGCTAAAGGTCTAAATGACGGTCGCTAATGTTATTTTCTTATTTTGTAAATACTGATATATAAGTATTAGCGACCGCCACTGGCGGTCGCAAATGGTAGAAGTAGCGGTCGCTAATACTTTTTGTTTATTTTTTTTAAATTTTTTTCCTCATTTTTTTTACTATTTGCGGCCGCCCGTTTAGCCTTTAGCGACCGCCATTAGCGGTCGCTAATACTATTTTTATTTCTTTTTAATTTTAGCATTTCCTTTTTTGCGACCGGCATTTGCGACCGCCATGGCGGTCGCTAATGCTCAAAAATTTTTTTTTAATAATTCTTTTCATATTTTTCAATTTTTATCCTGCTGTTTTTACCTGTATTTGTACCTGAATATATTATATATCTACAACTATAACATTCAATTAAAAATACAAATAACAAAACAAAGTCTTATATTAAAAACATTTAAAACATTACAAATGTTTAAACAAATTATAATCGTTACAAATACACTTTAAAAAAAAAAAAGAAAAACAAATATATTTGCTGGGCGGGGTGCCGTAATCGATCCGGTGCTCTCAAACCTGAAGACAAAAAAGGAAAACAAATAGTAAAAGTTAATTATAAAAATTATGAATATATAGTAAATATAAATAAAATTAAGTATTAATAGCAAAATTTTGAAAGTTAAACCTACGTTTCAACTATATAAGCAATTCGAGAGTTGGAATCTAGAGCCGTCCATTCCGACAATTCAGGAATGATTATGGGCTCGTGCCCGTCCATTTTCACGGCCACCGGAGCCTGTTTTCTCGGTTTGGGCGCTCAGAGGCTAATTTTCTAAGTTTTAAGTTAAACCTACGATTTTACTATACAAGTAATTCGGGAGTCAAAATCTCGAGCGGTCAGTTCCGGCAAGTCCGGAATGAGCATGGGCTCGTGCCCGTCCAGTTTCATAGACACCGGAGCCCATTTTCTCGGTTTGGGCCCTTGGAATATGATTTTCTAAGTTTTCAGTTAACGTTTTAAGTTAAACCAACATTTCAACTATACGAGCAATCTGGGAGTCAGAATCTCGAGCTGTCAGTTTCTACGAGTCACTCTACGCACGAGCGAAGTGCTCGTGCCGGTTTCGAATTTTTTCGAGGGCCGTTTCCCGTTCCGGACCCCCGGCGGGCCTTTTTCGAGCCTAAGTGTTAGAAAATCCGATGTTTTCGCTCGTCAGTCTCTAACCGGAAGTCCAATTTGCGAGCCGTCAGTTCCTACGAGTCACTCTACCCTCGAACTAAGTGCTCATGCCGGTTTCGAATTTTTCCGGGGGCCGTTTCCCATTCCGGACCCCCGACGGGCCTTTTTCGAGCCTAAGTGTTGGAAAATCCGATGTTTTGCTCGTAATTCTCTAACCGGAAGTCCAATTTGCGAGCCGTCAGTTCCTACGAGTCACTCTATGCACGAGCGAAGTGCTCGTGCCGGTTTTGAATTTTTCTGAGGGCCGTTTCGCGTTCCGGACCCCCGACGGGCCTTTTTCGAGCCTAAGTGTTGGAAAATCCGATGTTTTCGCTCGTAATTCTCTAACCGGAAGTCCAATTTGCGAGCCGTCAGTTCCTACGAGTCACTCTATGCACGAGCGAAGTGCTCGTGCCAGTTTTGAATTTTTATGAGGGCCGTTTCCCGTTCCGGACCCCCGACGGGCCTTTTTCGAGCCTAAGTGTTGGAAAATCCGATATTTTCGCTCGTAATTCTCTAACTGGAAGTCCAATTTGCGAGCCGTCAGTTCCTACGAGTCACTCTACCCTCGAGCGAAGTGCTCGTACCGGTTTCAAAATTTTCCGGGGGCGGTTTCCCGTTCCGGACCCCCGACGGGCCTTTTTCGAGCCTAAGTGTTGGAAAATCCGATGTTTTCGCTCGTAATTCTCTAACCAGAAGTCCAATTTGCGAGCCGTCAGTTCCTACGAGTCACTCTACCCTCGAGCGAAGTGCTCATGCCGGTTTCGAATTTTTCCGAGGGCCGTTTCCCATTTCGGACCCCCGACGGGCCTTTTTCGAGCCTAAGTGTTAGAAAATTCGATGTTTTCGCTCGTCATTCTCTAACCGGAAGTTCAATTTGCGAGCCGTCAGTTCCTACGAGTCACTCTACCCTCGAGCGATGTGCTCGTGCCGGTTTCGAATTTTTGCGGGGGCCATTTCCTATTTTGGACCCCCGACGGGCCTTTTTCGAGCCTAAGTGTTGGAAAATCCGATGTTTTCGCTCGTAATTCTCTAACCGGAAGTCCAATTTGTGAGCTGTCAGTTCCTACGAGTCACTCTACCCTCTAGAGAAGTGCTCGTGCCGGTTTCGAATTTTTTCGAGGGCCGTTTCCCATTCCGGACCCCCGACGGGCCTTTTTCGAGCCTAAGTATTGGAAGATCCGATGTTTTCGCTCGTCATTCTGTAACAGGAAGTCCAATTTGTGAGCCGTCAGTTCCTACGAGTCACTCTACTCTCGAGCTAAGTGCTCGTGCCGGTTTCGAATTTTCCCGGGGGCCGTTTCCCATTCCGGACCCCCGCCGGGCCTTTTTCGAGCCTAAGTGTTGGAAAATCCGATGTTTTCACTCGTAATTCTCTAACCGGAAGTACAATTTGCGAGCTGTCAGTTCCTATGAGTCACTCTACCCTCGAGCGAAGTTGTCGTACCAGTTTTGAATTTTTCCGGGGGCTGTTTCCCATTCCGGACCCCCGACGGGCCTTTTTCGAGCCTAAGTGTTGGAAAATCCGATGTTTTCGCTCGTAATTCTCTAACCGGAAGCCCAATTTGTGAGCTGTCAGTTCCTACGAGTCACTCTACCCTCGAGCTAAGTGCTCATGCTATTTCGAATTTTTTCGAGGGCCGTTTCCCATTCCGGACCCCCGACGGGCCTTTTTCGAGCCTAAGTGTTGGAAAATCCGATGTTTTCGCTCGTAATTCTCTAACCGGAAGTCCAATTTGCGAGCCGTCAGTTCCTACGAGTCACTCTATGCACGACCGAAGTGCTCGTGCCAGTTTTGAATTTTTCTGAGGGCCGTTTCCCATT
Organism: Litsea cubeba; assembly: GCA_012931725.1. NCBI lineage: Eukaryota > Viridiplantae > Streptophyta > Magnoliopsida > Laurales > Lauraceae > Litsea > Litsea cubeba. The sequence goes on along the minus strand of CM022946.1, from coordinate 46,574,658 downwards.
CCGGACCCCCGACGGGCCTTTTTCGAGCCTAAGTGTTGGAAAATCCGATGTTTTCGCTCGTAATTCTCTAACCGGAAGTCCAATTTGCGAGCCGTCAGTTCCTACGAGTCACTCTACCCTCGAGCGAAGTGCTCGTACCGGTTTCAAATTTTTCTGAGGGCCGTTTCCCGTTCCAGACCCCCGACGGGCCTTTTTCGAGCCTAAGTGTTGGAAAATCCGATGTTTTCGCTCGTCATTCTCTAACCGGAAGTCCAATTTGTGAGCCGTCAGTTCCTACGAGTCACTCTACCCTCGAGCGAAGTGCTCGTGCCGGTTTCGAATTTTTCCGGGGGCTGTTTTCCATTTCGGACCCCCGACGGGCCTTTTTCGAGCCTAAGTGTTGGAAAATCCGATGTTTTCGCTCGTCATTCTCTAACCGGAAGTCCAATTTGTGAGCCGTCAGTTCCTACGAGTCACTCTACCCTCGAGCGAAGTGCTCGTGCCGGTTTCGAATTTTTCCGAGGGCCGTTTCCCATTTCGGACCCCCGACGGGCCTTTTTCGAGCCTAATTGTTGGAAAATCCGATGTTTTCGCTCGTCATTCTCTAACCAGAAGTCCAATTTGTGAGCCATCAGTTCCTACGAGTCACTCTACTCTCGAGCTAAGTGCTCATGCCGGTTTTGAATTTTTCCGGGGGCCGTTTCCCGTTCCGGACCCCCGACGGGCCTGTTTCGAACCTAAGTGTTGGAAAATCCGATGTTTTCGCTCGTCATTCTCTAACCGGAAGTCCAATTTGCGAGCCGTCAGTTCCTACGAGTCACTCTACCCTCGAGCGAAGTGCTCGTGCCGGTTTCAAATTTTTTCGAGGGCCGTTTCCCATCTACTTGGTTGGGACATAGTGTGGTGTGCACTCTTAATTAAAAAATTAGGGTTTTCTCAGCTTTTCTACTCATAACATCATCATCATCATCATTGGCTTTCCATTCCTTGCATTTCTCATCTACACGAATTATAAATAAAGTTTAGTTTTCACGGGAAACTCACTTAATTTTTCATTGCTTTTTGTACATCATTCGATCACCAAATCCACTGAATGCACATGCCTACCCAATTGCAAATCAAGATATCAATTGGGACCTTCATATGAACATTTAGCTGTAACATATCTGCACACATTAGCCTGACAGAGTTTTCACTGAAATGGATATGGCTAAAAAAATTTGTAAGTTAGAGTCAATTTCTTCACATTGAAATGGACATCATCATTGTCAAAGTCTTGTTCCAACCATGTTAAATGCAGAACTGGCAACACTGAAATCACCAAAGCCTTGCTCCACCCATTTGGAACAGAGATGGATGATACACCCGGAGCCCCCCCTAAAGACCATCTTGGCTGCATGGATACCTCACTGTTTTGAGGAAGAATCTATGTTCTATTTGAGCCAAATTGGCTAAACTGTCAACTGGATAGGAAACTGAAAATATAAAGTCCTCAAATTTAGTTGGAAAAATTTATCATTGCCTGGGTTTTGGGTTTTAACCACAGAAAAGGATTAACCTCCAATTAGGCAGATATTTTGACATAGCAAAATGAGGATTATTCACTTGATCTTTCTTTTTTACTACAGTTCTGATCACACAAGTATGGACAAATTAACACTTGTCCATTAAAATGGACACTGCCCAAAGAAAAAGGATGATAGAATGCTATAAAGGAAAGGAGACACCAATTAAGGGGAAATGAAAAAAGCACACCAAATGGCAAAAAAGGCTAATATGTAAAGGATAAGCAGGAGTAGGCTTTTACACAAAAAGGCCTCAAGGGAGTCTGACGTACCAATTTTCTATCCACAGCATCCAAAGGAGGTGTATCCGTGTATTTAAGAATCTCCATCAAATTGGCTACCATCTAATTTTAACATTCTTATTAAGGTCTCTTCTAAGGGCACATTATTGAACCAAAATTTTCCATGGATATGTGCCAATCTGGTGTTTGATAAAGAAATTTTCTGTGCAATTATTTTTTTGGCAAGATCGCAGTGTGGAGGATATTGAAAACTGAGGGAGGGGTCAGACTTATTACTTCCGTGGAAAATGTGCACTCTCTACCTCCCTACACCCAGAAAGAGATTATAAATTCCATCGGTCTAGAATCCACACCTGAGGATCATTGACAGCCACACGCATGGTTTCAGCAAACCTTGGATGCATGTGGAATCATCTATCAATTTTTACAAATGGAATCCCAAGTAATTACAAAATCTCTGTTACTTATGCGAGATTACATTGCCATCTAAGAGAAGAAAATAAAACAGTTTCTGAGGCACTCATACATGAGCACTTCATGTGTGTAGTAAGAAGAAAAATACAGGGTTCCTCTATCTATAATAACTACATGTTACTATCAATTATATACAGGTAAAACAAAGTTTGCAAGATAATGAGTTTGCATTCAAGCATATATAACAAAGCAAATTTATAGTACTTACTGCATCTGTACAGCTGAAAAGAAGACTGACAATAGCTTTCCACTGAAGAAATGTTTCAAGTTATTGTCCCATCTGCATATTTTCAGATGCCATAAGATTACAAAAATAAGAAGACTAGTTACTGCAGTTTGATGTATCTACTTTACAAAAATGTAGGCATACTCATTACCCTGCTCACTTTGTTTGATTATTGTATGATAAATGTTCTTTAAGCATTGATGTGTAATGGAGTGATTGATTACAATATCCCTTTCTAAGTCATGTTACAATAGAAGTAATTAATTGTCACTTCAAAGCAATAAAATGAACAAAAAAATCATGCTAATAAATCTGATTTTAGGTAAATCAGAACTATGAACATATTGCAAAAAATCACAGAACCACTATTCTAGGTAAAAAAAAATGAACATATTGCAATAAGCAAACAAAATAAAATAAAAGAATAAGGATTTAAAATTACCTTCAGCCAACCTTTTTACCAACTCTTGATATGTTTCTCCTGATAAAGAGCTTGGTTGTCACATAATACATGCATTGTAAAATTTCTTTTTCATTCACAACTCAAAGGGACCAGCAGGATCAAGGGTGACTAGTCCTGTATCACTACAAAGAAAAGAGTAAATCAGCCCTTTACTTTCAGTTGGTTATCATGAAAGAGAAAATCCTAGATACAAAAAGTTTGAGGTTCATAACTAGATTTCTATCCTTTTAGACACAAAGGAAAGAGTCTCGTGCAAGTCCATGTCCTAGAATCAAAAACCACATATGATAGCAAGTGACATGTGTGGTAATCGGGAAAAAAAATCTAATCATTCATCAGGCAAAAGGTAAATGGGTGACATCAAATAATATAGAAAGGACGCATGTTTTAAGTTTTACATAAGACTAGTTACCTGCTTGTATTTCTTGTAGATTCGTTTGGTTACTATATTCTTGGATTCATAAAAAAAATGTGGGAACTTCTCTTCTTTTAAATCATCTCCTCCCTGCCACAGCCCATACATGCTGCCAACTCATTCTTCCTCCACTTTACCATTATCATTGCAAAATAAAAATTCATGCAAACACTCTACTGCATACTAACATTCAAATGCCAATGAAAATTTATATATTCAAATATTCTTACAATATTAAAAGCACTTTACCATTACCATTGCAAGATAAATATGACATTCCTAAAAAAAGCAATGTTATGACATTCCAACACATGCAACACTGCTTAAAAATAAACAAAGAGCAACACTGCATCCACTTTTCTTCAATCCTGCATTAAAAAAAAACAAAGATCAAGAATAACATACAATCAAAGTGAATTAAAGTGAACTGCACAACGAGATTTAATTGATTATAAAGTCTAAACAACCGAGTCCTTTTTTATCTAAATTTATAACTTCTTTTTATTGCTCTCTTGTAATAATACTTTCAAAGATCATGATGGTTGAAAGTGTGGCATCTATATAATAATTATACCTGGTCAGGATCAGTCAAGCCTGCTGGATCATGACTACCCTCTCCAACCAAGTCATTTCTCGCTCTGTAGCCGCTGCCAGCGTCAGGTGCCTGTAATTATTTATTATGCAATTAAAAATAATTAAAAAAAAAGTAACATAAATATTGATACATCAATGACATAATTGACAATTTAAACGTACAAATTTATTTTTTACTAACCTGAGTAGTGGGTGGTGGGTCTGAAGTCAGCGGGCCGCGACTCTGCGATAGACGAGCCTCCGGCGATGCCAACTCGGCCCTCATCTCGGCCCTGAGCTCGGCTGCCACCTCATCCTTGATCGCTGCCTTCATGGAATGCAGCATCTCCTCAGCCTCCTCATGTGTACGGAAGCGCAAATCCTGGGAGGAGCTAGCACCGGATGACTCCGCTCGCGTAGTTGATTCATTTAATATATTATTATGCATAACAGGTCAAACATCTTTGAAATCATATAAATGGCTGCCAAGATCCGTCGAGTCAAACAGCTTTGAACACTAAGCCATCACCCCCATCCAACTCTGTGTCACACATGGGGGATGGCCACCACCTTTTCCCTTCCACCACCGTTAATCAATGAAGAATTAGGATATGTAACTATAGGCAATTTTTCTATATAGGAAGAAAGAGGACAAAGAAGAAGATAAATGCCATACATAAGCAGCTAGATACATGAAATGTACTTTAATGATTTTAACTTACGAGGATAGCTGCAACCTCCGGATGGCGAGGATCTCGAGAAAGCATCCACACAGACATCCTGTCGCTCGGATTGCCCTTGGAACGCAGCTGTTTGGTTAAGAGTTAGTTAATTAGTATAATAGCATACAAAATGACTCAAATATAAATTACGCATGCGATCTAACTTTTTGACCTCGTGGCGGACCTGCGTGATGTGTCGAGTCCCCAACCTATGTGCGGGACCCTGCATTGCGCGGTTCCGCGCATTTGTATCCGCCACTCTCTGTTTTCAACATTTATCTGTTAATTTTTGTTAGTTACGATAGTCACTAATAAATCATTAAAATGGACGTATTGAAAAAATATATATATATATATACAACTTTCTCACCTGTGCCTCCTCGCTCGTCCAGTACCGGACGAGCTGAGTCCACTGATCCGGGAGAATGCCCCTCGGAACTCGATCAAGTATGTCAGGGGCATCCTGGTGTGGCTTCCAATGTTGCATTTTCATCTTATTTTTGTGATCTTTCCACATCTTCCGGCACTTCGACATGCAAACTGGCCGGAAGAGCTCAGGACAAGCCCTCAAATTGTCCTGCAAAGGACAAATAATGCTTCATTTAGTTATGGCTTAAATTGCCTCATATATGCAGAGAAATGTTAAATTATTACCTTGACCTGACTCCTGATACGATCTAGTGCCTCCACAGGGAATGCATCCCAATCAAGTGTGGTCAAAGGAAATGCATGTGGATCCCGGACCATATGTCCCAGCTGGCTGATAAGCTGGCGAGCATGCGGACCCACTGGGTGGTACGTCTCATCAAAGGACACGTCAATGGGATGACCGGAATTCCAAGTCCGGATCCCTCTAGCAGGGCCTCTACCCCTGCTGGTAGATGGGCCCGTGCTCACAGAATCTGTTTAAATTACAGATAATATAATTAAATTGAAATAAAATAATTTGTTAGAATTAAAATATTTTAATTAAACAAACTTATACCAGTCTGTGTATCGGCCTCTGCAGTCCGGGATGTAGAAGCTGGCGCAGTAGCTAGCACCGGATGAGAGCTCGATGGCATACTCGATGGGGCCATCGAATTGGGCTGGGCAGAACCCGATGTAGGTCTAGGGTCCCCCGATGACGTACTGGCCTGGGCCTGGCGCAGTAGCTCGTCCATCGTCAGCGGACGATCTCTCCTCTTTCTTCCTGACATATCTGTTCAAATGTTTGTAACCGTTCAAAGATCATGTAAGTCAACTGAAATTAACATATCGTTAACGTGATAATTGAAATTAACATTTAAAAATTATTTACACTGAAATTTAACATTGGTGAATTAGTTCCCAACCGTTCAAAGATCATGTAAGTCAACTGTATCTCCGTCAATGGTATCCCGAACCCAATTAACATCTTCATCACGTTGAATAACTGCATTCTGGTCAAGAACTTGTTGGGCGAATGCATCAATATCTGGCTTATCACATTCAATCTGATACACTCCCCTCCTTGACATTTTAACTGCAACCTGCTAGTTAGGATCTTTCGGATCTCTGACATAGTAAACTTGCTCCGCCATTGAAGACAGTATGTAGGGTTCGGCGCTTAATTGATCATCACGATGTAACAAATTGTTAAAATTTACCAATGTAAACCGGTAATTATCTAGTTTCACTCCTCGGACGGGATCCACCCAATCACACTTAAACAATATAAATTTTAACCCGTGATTGTAAACAACTTCAACAATATCTTTCAACCGGCCATAGTAGTAACCAGCATTGACGGATGGACAACCGAGCCCACTATTTTGCGTCGCTCGTTTCTCATCTACATCCTTGATGCGAAATCGAAAGCCGTTGACATCACAAGTTGTGTAACGTCGGGCCGTTATAAAGGGACCATCAGCTAACTGGTTCATTTCATCGGTCAAATTAGGATCGTTGGTTCTTCGTAAGTTACACACCTACGCAATGCATGTAATCAAAGAATATCACTATATAAAAGTAATATGACAGTAGCAAGTGACACTACTCATAATGAATGAATACGTACATGGTTCTTGAACCAATCGTGAAATGACCGATAATGGGACTGATGAATTTGATTCTCTGTAGCACGAGGCATGTCCTGTTTAAGGTCATCGATGTGTGCCCTGCGATGCATAACACGTGTTTAATGACGAGTATGATAATTTAAACAATAGAATTGACAAGTTAGTCTTATGAATGAGTGATAACTTACTGAGCCAAAGCCGCAACAGATGGGATGTTGAACAACACCCACCGGTGAGCTTGAATCCACTCAATATTGTTAAGATCAAATGGCGTGCCCTCCCCAACTGGACCATCATTAATCCGCGAGGGCCTAGTTAACTTTGTTTCAATATTATCATTAAGATATGTTGCGCAGAAATTGGTACACTCATCCATCAAATACCCCTTAGCTATTGATGCCTCTGGACGAGCCCTATTACGAACATACCTCTTCAATGTATTCATGTACCTCTCGATCGGATACATCCATCTGAATTGGACAGGGCCTCCAAGTAGGGCTTCACTGGTTAAGTGTATGGTCAAGTGAACCATGACATCGAAAAATGCAGGTGGAAAATTTTTTTCTAAATGACACCATGTCACAGCAATCCTCTCTTGCAGACTATTCAATTCATCAATCCGTATAACTCTAGAACACAGTTGTCTAAAGAAGTTACTAACTTCAATCAACGGCGCTACAACATTCTTAGGCAAACAATTCCGTATGGAGATAGGCAATAACTGCTGAATAAGAATATGATTGTCATGACTCTTCAAACCCTGTAATGTTCTTTCTTTCATGTTCACACGCTTAGTGATATTTGAACAGTACCCGTCAGGAACCTTGACACCCTTCAGAACGGAGAGGAAGACATCTTTCTCATCTTTACTCATCGTGTACTGTGCAGGAGGCATGTATGCCTTGTTGGACTCTCTCAGCTGCAAGTGCAACGGTTTTCTCAAGCTAATTTCTTCCAAGTCACGGCGTGCATTGACACCATCCTTCGACTTCCCCTGGACACCGAGGATGGTCCACAATATATTGTCGCAGACATTCTTCTCGATGTGCATGACATCTAAGTTGTGCCTCAGTAAGTTATCTTTCCAGTATGGTAGCTCGTAGAAAATACTTTTTTTCTTCCAATTGTGACTTCGCCTTCTATTTGCACCGGGAATAGAAGGGAGCGGGGGGGGGGGGGGGGGGGGGGCAGTAAGTCTTGAAAATCGTACACAGTACGTATTTTCTCTTGCTCGAGCTGTGACAACAATTCAACTCCCGTCATTGTTCGAGGTGCTGGACCATATTCCCGAGTGCCATCAAATGACACTTTGTCCCTCGTGAACCTATGCAATGGAGGTAGAAAACGTCTATGACCCGTGTATACCCATTCTGCCGTGCTTCAACCAAGTTAACCTCTTCTCCTTATTGCAGCAAGGACATGCAAACTCTCCCTTTGTGCTCCAACCTGACAAGTTAGCGTACGCAGGGAAGTCGTTGATTGTCCACAATAATGCGGCACGGAGTTTAAACATTTCATTGCTTTCGGCATCAAATGTCATCAGACCATCAGCCCATAATTCATTCAATTCATCGATCAAAGGTTGCATATATACATCAATCTTGTCCCCTGGACCTCTTGGTCCATCAATAAGTGTGGATAGGATCAGAAAAGGTTGTTTCATACACATCCACGGCGGGAGATTATAAGGTAACAAAACAACTGGCCACGTACTATGATTTGCCCCAGTCATGGATCTGAATGGACTAAAACCATCTGCTGCCAAACCAAGCCGAATGCGACAATCGCAGGCAAAGTCTGGATTCATCCGATCGAAGTCTTTCCACGCCGGAGAATCTGCTGGATGGGTTAACTTACCATCGTCCCTGCTATTCTCGGCATGCCATCTCATCAGTTTTGAAATATTTGATGACAAAAAAAAACCTCTTCAGCCTTGGCTTAAGTGGGAAATATCTCGCTTGTTTTGCTGCCACAAGTTTGCCACGATTTGTAACAGTTGTAGAACCATTCTGACAATTGTAACCAACCCCGTCCTCCTTCCATCTCGAAGTCTGACACACAATGCACGTATCAAGATGGGCATTCTCTTTCCTAAACAACATACAATTGTTTGGACATGCATCCAGAGTCTCATATGTGAAGCCTAAATTTTCAGTTAACTTGCGAGCCTGATAGTAAGACTCGGCAAGTTTTGCACCAGATGGGAGCACTCGATGCAACAACTGGACGAGCATATCGAAGGACTTGTCAGACCACTGATTCAATGCCTTCAAATGTAACAACTCAACAATAAAGGACAATTTACTAAAGTCCTTGCATCCAGGATACAATTCTGTCTGTGCATCGTCTAGAATTTCAAAATATCTCTGGGCTTCTTCATCGGCACCGGAGCGAGGATTACTCCCTCTCGCCCCCTCAGTCTCACAGCTTGTGTATTCGGGTGCCAAACCGCACGCAATATCATTTAGTATCGCGATCATCGGATCAGTCTCTGCCATATCATCCACCTGAATCTCATCTCTTTCCTCTATGCGACAAGAAACATACTCTTCTCCATGTCTTATCCAATTCTTGTATTCCTTCAAGAATCCGTTCAAAAACAGATGCTCTCGAACAAACTCTCTTTTGTAATAATACCGATTCGCACATTTTCTACATGGACAACTGATGAACTCATTGTCAAACCCATTCGTAAATTCCATGAACTGGTTAATCCCCTCCATATATTCCCTTGACATCCTATTTGGTAAATCAATCCATCTCTTGTCCATCTCTGTAACTATTTCCGTGGAAATCTAAAATAAGCAAGCACAATTAGCTCAAGGTATCGTGCATCATGCAAGTCACTTATTCATAAACTTCAAACTCCTTACTAAAGGGTGGATGGTCCTATCCCATTCGAGAAGGCACGATCCAACTTGCACTCAACAACTCGAATGCTTCGTCCCCTAGTAAGATAAAAATTTCAGCAGCATCTCCGCGTGGTTCTCCAAGTACAAGACACAGATACAACACCAGTCGTACCTATGTATGTACCCAGAGAACAATGGGACATCAACCGAAACTCTATCTAACATCGGACTTGCATGAGCTATTGAGTATAAAATGGATAATTGCATTCCCAAACTGTCCGAACTGGACAATTCAAGATTCGCATACGACAAAGTTCGAATGCAAATCACAAGAACAACGAATCCAGTCAAAGACCCAATCCGTAGCGTCAAGGATTACCGAACAGATGTCGTATACAACTCTCGAACGGGTCTACGTTTCAATAATGCATGCAAATGAATAAAATTTTCCAATTTCATTGATACCATCATAAAAGAAGAATAAGAAAGAAGCATGGTGTAGACCACAAATATATGTAAACTAATAACATATTTGTCAAAGAAAAAAAACTTAATGTCAATTTCTCTTTTGAAAGAAAATAGGCAAAACAACCAACCATTTCTTTCACACAAGACACACAAACTATATTACCATTGCAACAAAAGAAAAACAAAAATAAAAAATAAAAAACATGCATCAACATAGTCATCCATGAGTTCAATAAGATTAAAAAAGAAAAATATCCATTCGCCCTTAATCCATGACGGTTTGGGCTCATTCCATTCGATCAGGTCCCTTAATCCAACACAGCAGACTTCTATCATATCAAAGTAAATAGAAGTGGTGATAAGAGAAAGACAAACGGCTTTCCATTCGCCCTTTCGCATCATTCCCTTTCTTTTCTAAAGCTAAAACGACACATGCTCCTCCCCTTTATTTGAAAGATGGTCTCTTTATTATTTGTCATAAGATTGCAATCAGCTTTTGAGAGGACCAATCTCTCTCTCTCTCTCTCTCTCTCTCTCTCTCTCTCTCTCTCTCTCTCTCTCTCCCTCTCTCTCTATCTCACATATATTATGCAGGTCCACATTCAAACAGTCACATGCTACTAACACCATCCATATCTCCATTATTCAAGAAATCAAGACAAATAGCTGGTTGCAATAGATGACCTAAAAGATATAATGCAAACAGAGAGAAATGAGAACAGATCTATGCTTCAAATCCATCATTGGTAACATGATGTGAATTGAACCCAGAACCTTTATGTTGCAATTGTGAGCACCTTCCAATGTACAATAATTCTCAACATTTTGATTAACAAAAGCTATCATATCATTGACAACATCATGTTAGCATCTATCTCTCTCTAATCACACTGGTAAATTTCCTTGTCCATTATTGAGGCAAAATGATTAAGTTGGTTCCAACTATTCAGAACTCAGAACAATCTCATTTTCCTAAGAGCCTAAGATTAAGTTAAATTTTTTGAAGAGTATCAAAACAATCTCATGTAAATGCTAAAGGAGTTATAATATATGTGAAGAATGACACGAGGTTTGACCTGAGATTTTGCACAATATACTTAGGCTGTATTTCATGGGGAACGTGCAGTTTGTTGATAAAGACGAATGAGAAGATGGACCTTTTGATTTCCTAGACATCTATCTGGTAAGTTGTTTACCAGTTGTCATTTCTTTTTATAAGTTGAGTTTTATATGTTGTTGTATTATCTTTTATTTGTCAATTTGGAGCTGCCTACTAATTTCTAATGTTCTAACTTTTGGTAAATGTCTAATTCACAATTCTATATTTTTCTCTATCATCGCGTCATCAAGATTGATCTTAGTAGACTAAATGCGTTAAGCAAGACATACATTCCCCGCGTAAGAACTGCAGCTTTTTATATAGTCTGTGCACATGATGCATTCATGGATTCTCTTTAATTAATGGTATCTTTTGGATTCTCTTTAATTAATGGTATCTTTCTTCAAAAGAAGGTTACATTTAGTCTGCGGAAGCTTTAACTTTGGGTTGTTTATCCCATAATTAAGGTTTAGTTCCTCTGCTCGATGATGACTTTTTTGTCATGATTTGGGGATCACGTCAAAGTAAGCTTAAATTAAACTATAATCACGAGAAGGCTTGAGTGGATAGAGAAGCTTCCTAGCTATTGATTAATCACCAATCAGAGGGATGGCAAGTTTAAAGTGAAACTACTTGTTTATGTGTGCCACACTGCCACTGCCACTTTATGGAAATTCTATGTACTTTATGGAAATTCTATGTTCTTGATCCAAGAACATATAAACGGCACAAGCAAACAAGATGTGAACCATTGGTGATGTTGACCATGGGTTCCATAGATCAAAATATAGAGATCACTTTACAATTATATGTGCCTGACTGGCCCAAATAGATGGTGTTTCTTTCTTTTTCTTTTTTCTTTTATCCAGAACTCACTTCTCATGTGGCACACGAGTTTGTGAAACACAAGAGAAATGAAAATGATACTGTACCTGACCAGAGAATGCCTATCTTGTAACCTACGGAAGCAAGCGATAATGCCTATCTTGAAATGTAAACAAAAAGCATGGAAAAGAGCAGTAAAAAAAAATTACCTGTTTAGAAATGGAGGCAGCACAGCAAACGCCCTGCACAGATTCACGGGCAAAGTGCAGTCCGAGAGGGAGAGGGAGAAGGAAGGAGGGAGGGAGGGAGGGAGGGAGGAAGGGAGAGAGAGAGAGATAGAGAAAGAGAGAGGGAGAGGGAGAGGGAGGAAGGGAGAGAGAGAGAGAAACAGAGAGAGAGGGAGAGAGGCAGAGCGATAGGGAGTGAGGGAGAGAGAGAGAAATAGAGAGAGGGAGGGATGGGGAGAGAGAGACCGTGGGCGGCTCCGGAACAGGGACCCAGAGAAAGATTTTCGGTGGTGGCTCAGGCGCGCGGGACAGGGAGGGAGAGAGGGAGAGCGACAGGGAGAGGGACTGAGGGAAATAGAGAGAGAAATAGAGAGAGGGAGGGAGGGAGGGAGAGACCGTGGGCGGCTCCGGAACAGGGACCCAGAGAGAGATTTCCGGTGGTGGCTCTGGCGCGCGGGACAGGGAGGGAGAGAGAGAGAGAGGCAGAGCGACAGGGAGAGGGACTGAGGGAAATAGAGAGAAATAGAGAGAGGGAGGGAGGCGACTCCGGCGCAGGCGGGCTCCGGCGAAATCGTGGCGGGAGGGTAGATCGCGGGAGCAGAAGAGTGCAGAGCGCGGGAGGGGAAAAGGGGGAAAAAGTGGGAGTGGAAAAGGGGGATGGCGCGGGGGTTTATTAGATAGGTCTTTAGCGACCGCCATAAGCGGTCGCTAATGGTGAATTTGGCGGTCGCTAATAGTGCTACTTGCGACCGCCCCACGCAGCCGCCCGCTTCCTCATGCGCCAAAGCGAAGATTTCTAGTAGTGGTTCTTGTTTATTTTCTGAAGTTTCTTTTGAGAATGTCCTATAACTAAAATTCCAGCACCACTCAATATAGGCTAAAGTGAAATTATTCCTGTAAAACTAAGTGGAAAAGATTATGTGGGGGTGGTCCTTCAAACCGAAGCTTGTGTTAAGTTCTATGGTGTGTGGGGGTGGAATGAACAATTCTACAAAAGTCCATGAATATTGATGTTGAGATGTGAGTTTGTTATGGAAACTGATCCATCTTCATCTTTGAAGTTTTACCTTGTCCATTTGGGGTTGAGTTAACCATCCATGCATCTATAAGAAGATAACCATCCATGCTTGCATGTCTTATTCTCTGCTCATGATTACTGGGCCATGATCTACTTATGTAAGCTGCTTTGTGATGACTCAACTGGTTCTATCTTAACTTTTCTAACAAGTGGCCCCATTGATTGCCTTGTACTTTCAGGCACAAGAAGTTAAAAGACTTGATGTCATTACTGTGCAAGTTATGCATCCTAATGTAACTGTAACTTGAAAAGCTATAATAATGCAATTAACTTGCTATGTTAGCAAATATGTTGCAAGTTATATATGCTTGGTACAGCACCCTATCAAGTTGTGTTCAAATCAGGACCCCCTTAGATAACATTCCAAAATAATCTTTTGATTTGGAATCCGGATCCTCTGTCATGTCTATTGATGGACCGCGCTCCTGCTTGGTTCTACCGAGGTCGGCGGACGTGGGAGTCCGTCGGGTCCGACCCTTTCGTAACCGGGGGGCAGGGGCGTGCATCAACATTTCTTTTTTTTTGTGGGTGTGCCAGATTTTCTATTTTTTACTTGGAATTGCAAGTGGTGATCCGGGGATCAACCTTCGCAAGTAAAAAAGGAAATCAACTTCTTTCAAGTTTTCCATTGCACATATATTTAAGAAAAGAGACATTTTTCTTGGTTTGCCGTGAAAGGCGATTTTTTTGGCATTTATAGCCAATTTTGGCGTTTATAGCCGATTTTTGGCGTTTATAGCCGATTTTGGCGTTTATAGCCGATTTACAATCCTTATCAATAATGAAAGACAAGAATTGTGATTTTTGTCTCTTTAAAAAAAATACAAACTACAATGAAAAGCAAGAAAAGGAGGATCTAACTTCTCAGGAGATTGTGGAGGACTCGTTTAGATTGACGGTCGCAAGCCATATGTGGGCTTCGCCATCATCCATGCAGATGAGAACAGAGGATGCTATTGATTCGCTTGGCTTGGCTATAACCTCAGGTTTTTAGAGGACAAAGACCAAAGGAAAGTCCTATGTCCAATAAAAAGCCGAGTAGACGGGCTGAAAAGCCACATCTAAGCCATTGGAGGCAGGAGGAGAAGGCAAGGACCTTGGGGGGGGGGGTACCCCCCAAGGGACTTTTGTCACCTTGTTGTGGTGGCCGGTGTAGAACTTCCGCAGAGTTTTCTCTCTTTTTCCTTTCTCTGGATTTCTGTCTGTGTGCTTGTGCTTTTTTCTCTGATTTTTCCGATGCTCTCTGATGTCGTTGTGTGTGTCCTTTCTTCTTGGAGAGCCCTCCTATTTATAGGCTTTTAGGTAGCCTTTTAGGTGGGTTTATGGGCTTTTATTGTCATTAAGCCACATAATGGGAGGAGTTACAAAATTGAATTGTTTATTTTGTAACTCCTTTTTCTTGGCTTCTGATTGGCCGGAGGAGATTGAGGGCATTTAATCGCCTTTAATCGCCATGATGGGAGGAGTTTCATGAGTTAAATGCCATGAATCTCTTGACTTGTAACTCCCGAATGCTTGCTTCTGATTGGGCCGTCCAAAGAAATGGATTAATGACTGTAATAAAGCTAGTCAATTAATCGCATTAAGTGGTCGCCGAGCAGCTGAAGAGTCGCGGGCCGTGCCACGTCTTTTGGAATTCTTCTGTCGATGATCATTGATGGATCTTCATGTAGATCGACATCAGATGACCATGTAATTTCAGGTGTTTGTTGCCAATAGCGGGTCGGTGCCATCTGTCCTGTCGATTTCTCGATCGGTCGGGCGGAAAGCACACTTTTTTTTGGTTGACCGGGTGGCGATCAATACTGTCTTCGATACTCTTGATGATTTACCCGTGTTTTGGATGGATGTCAGAGGACTTGGTGTCTCAAAAGCATGAATTTTGGAAAGTACCAGAGGCTGGGCCCTTCGAATCGCGAAAAAACGGTGAAAACCGGGGTTTCCGGGGCTTTCCCCGGCGACCCCGGGGTCCATGGTCGCCGGCGACCCTGGCCCAGGGTCGCAGGGGGCTGCGACCCTGGGGGGGGTTTTCCCCCTTTCGTGTCCCGTTTTGCGTCCTTTTTTGCCTTTTTTTTATTCTGTTTTCTTCTGTACTTTTCCTTGACATTTTGACCATTTATTGGCCTGATTTCTTTATAGGAAACCTGATGAGAATCCTTGCATTTTATTTTGCAAAGTTTCCAATTTCCTGAGAAAGCCGAAGACTTTGTCGCGCAGAGCTGCCGATTTTCCGTCAGAAGCTGAAACTGGGTCAAACGATGTCGGAATGACCTGAAATTTGGTGTGAAGTCTCCTGAGCAATAAATAAGACCAACCATAGGCTTTTGTTGGAGTTTTGAAGCCGTTTGGGGTCCTATCACCTGTAGACTTGCTTTTGTCGCGATGAAGATGTCGCGGTTTGATGTGCGGTCAACCGATGTCCGATTGACTTGAAATTTGACAGGGAACCTATTGGGGTCATTTTAAGATGATCCATAGGCTCTGTCTTGGAAACCATGGTCCCGGAGAGCTTTGTCGCCGAGAGCTCCTTTTCGGCTGTCGAAGAAGCGAAGTTAGGCCAAATGATTTTGAAATGGCCTGAAACTTCTTGTGTACTCCTCTTTTGGCTGTCTGGAAGAATCTTGCAGTTTTTGTTTGATTCTGACAAGATTTGATTTTTGGAAGCAGCATTGCCTATTTATGGCAGGTTGCGACTTCATGTAGCTCTTTGGAGATTGAAAAGGCAAAGTGACATTTTTGGTGTCAACAAATGCCCCCTCGAGGTACAGCGGCGAGTTGCTTAACTTTTGTAGTCGATGTGCCTCGAAGAGATTTTTGAAGGAGAGCCTGTGACTTGACCAAGAGTCTTTGAGCAATCTTTCTTTTTGGTATTTGTAGCCTTTTGAGCTTCCAGGGGAATTTTATGGTAGTGAAAGGGATCACGTACCATCTCGAGGCAAAGTTTTGAAGATGACATCAGGGATGTGGATTTGGGTTTTGACCTTGTGACCTAACAGGCTATATATGGCAGGTTAGGGGGTCGGGTTTGGTTTTGATCGTGTGACCCAACAAGCTGTATGTGGAATGTTGGGGGATCAATTTTGGTTTTGATCTTGTGACCTAACAGGCTGTATGTGGCAAGTTAGGGGATCAGGTTTTGGTTTTTGGTTTTGGTCTTGTGACCTAACAGGCTGTATGTGGCAAGTTAGGGGACCAGGTTTTGGTTTGATGGAATGTCAATTTCAAGAATTTGGCTCAATTTGGTAGATGAGGCTGGATGGTTTGATTTTTGGAAGCTCATGGGGCTTGGAATTTTCTTTTGTATGGTCCAATCAACTCAAAAGAGGCATGGAACTATTTTTGTATGCTCTTGGTAAGAGGGATTTCTCTTTGACTAAAAGCCCAAAATTTTTCTTTTTTTTTTTTTTTTTTTTTTTGTGTGCCTAGGTGGTCAAACCTGGCTCATATGGGCTAACCCATGGGACCTTAAGCTTTTGAAATGGCTTAGATCTCATATGGTGTCATTTTTGTAAAGAATATCCAAAAATATCTTATTTGGATAGAGAATATCTAAGAATATCTTTACTTGGAGAGAATCTCTCATGATCCCTTTATTTTGGGATAGAATATCTCAAGATATCTTTCTTTTGGGAAAGAATCCGTCATAGATTGATTTTTGGTTGAAAATCTCTCAAGATCCCTTTATTTTGGGATAGGATATCTCAAGATATCTTTCTTTTGGGAAAGAATCCGTCATAGATTGATTTTTGGGAGAAAATCTCTCAAGATCCCTTTATTTTGGGATAGGATATCTCAAGATATCTTTCTTTTGGGAAAGAATCCGTCATAGATTGATTTTTGGGAGAAAATCTCTCAAGATCCCTTTATTTTGGGATAGGATATCTCAAGATATCTTTCTTTTGGAAAGAATCTTTCTAATTTCTTTCTTTTGGTAAGGTTACTAATTAGTAACACTTACCTTTTTCTTCTTTCCTTCTTTGGTTTGCTCTCCTCTATAAAAGCAAAGAGAAGGTTGGATCTCTTGCTCTTATTACTTTCTTTTGCAATAATCTCAAGAGGGCTTCAAGACCAAGAGCTTTTCTTCTTCAAGATCTTCAAGACTTTTCTTCTTCTTCTCCATCAATGGCTTCAAGTAAGTTCTTCTTTTTCAAGAAAACTCCATTGTAGGAAAAAAAGTTCTTTCTCTTTTTTTTTGTTTCTTTCTTTTTCTTTTCTTCTTTTCTTTTTTTTTTCTTTTTTTCCACGTGTTTTTCCCCCTTTTTTTTTTTTACACGTGTTTTTTTTTTTCTTTTTTTTCTTTTTTTTTCATGTTTGTTTTTTTTTTTTTGTGTGGGCCGTACGGACAGATCCGTACGGATCTGGCCGTACGGCCACGTGGCCTGTGGGCCACGGCCTGTGGGCCAGCCCTCTTTTTTTTCTCTTTTTTTTTCTTTCCCTCCCTTTTTTTTTTTTTGAGAGAGTTTCTTTTCTTTCCTTTTTTGTTTTCTTTCCCCTCTTTTTTTTTTTGAGAAAGTTTCTTTTCTTTTCTTTTTTTTTTTTTGCTCATCATGATAATGCATTTTTTTTTTCGTAAATCTAGATGTTCATGCATGCCTTTAATTTATAAATTAAATTTGTAGCATGGTGTGATAGCATACCTGAAAGTTTTCGCAAATTTGGGAACTTGGAGCTCGCAGTGATGTTGAGCCCTTCCTGATTTTGCGGAGACTTTTAGGTTTCGAAAGTTTGGAGTTTCGGAGCTCGCAGCGATGTTGAGCCCATCTTCAAGCTTTCTATTTCTTTCGGGATAGTTCCTTTTCTTCGGAATTGCCCCGTCATCATGTCAAAATTTCGCCAGATTTTTTTTAGCGAGATTCTGTCATTTTGATGTTTGATCTTTTTTCTTTTCCATCCTTTTCAGGTGGTTCCTCCAGAGCGAACAAGGGTAAAGAGCCTGCTACAAGCGTACCTCGTCGATCTTCTAGATCTTCTAATCCGGCCGTTCAGCAGGCTTTTGAGAAGGTCCAGTATGTTGAGAGAAATCTGGAAGAGTGCGACTCCCTCAACAGAGATGAGATGAGGCAGCGACTGATCACTCTCAAGGGAGAGGAATTCTATAAGATCATGGTAAGCAGTCGTCCATGGGTGATGGAAGATCAGAGCGTTTTGCCCAAGCCTACCTTCTTCTTTGGTGATGCAGTCCCTGATGACATTACATACCAGAGGAGATCTTTTCAGTTTTCCTTCACAGCAGATGGTGAGAGGAAGACTGTTACTACCCGGTCGATGTTTGATCGCACCGTCTCGATTCTGAGCCTTGCCCCCACGTGCCCTAAGAGGGAAGATCCTCCAAGTTGGGTGAGAAGGACAAATGTAATCAAGACCGGGGTTTTTGTCGGCGGTTCTCCTGGATATACGGAGAGGTCGCCTGTTGATATGGACCTGTTGATGCCATCCAGCGGCTACCAGGGCTCTGATTATCCGTCGGTCGATTTGAGATCGGTGGGCCTTGGTATTTTCAGTGGTGACGGCAGCAATTGGATCAAGCCTTTTGCGACTTCGTGGCCGCTTCAATGCTGACTCCGAGTGGAAGTCGTGGACTGATCGCGTCCTGCTGATTGGTGGCGCCGTTTTGAAGGAAGCCGGGATTTTTGATGCGGTCCGCGCCTTTAGGGAGACCGTGATCTTTTCCGACGAGGCCTTCATGGCTATGCTGGAGTCATTCCTCCCACAAACCAATACCTTCGTTGTGACGAATGGTGAGATTGGTTTTTCTTTGAAGGAGCTGAGCACCATTACTGGATTGCCCATCCTTGGCAAACTCTATGTGGAGTTTATGCCGATCGACAGCGTCCTCGAGGGGCAGTCTGAGGAGTTCAGGCTTCTGTACTTTCAGCTTGTCGCCTTCTATGATTTTTTGAAGGAGAAGGGGGGTTCGAAAGTTAGATCCAGCAGCTGGAAGAGTTTTAGCTCTTCATTCCCTAACTTTTTTGATAGTAGGGAGTCTTCTGATAGCATGACCCAGGAAGCCGGAGCTCAGGATCCAAAGAAGATCTTGGCCATGCAAGAAGAGTTGAGAGATTTCTGTGCAAGTACAAACGCCATATGTCCTGACATTGCACTGCGGAGAGATCTCGCTGTGTACCTCACTTATTGGCTTGGTGAGGCTGTTTTTGCTGGTGGAGATGGAACGCACATCAGGCCGCATTGTATTTTCCCGGCTTGCCAGATGGCGTTTGGAGAGCAGCTTGCTTTGGTCCCAGCTCTTTACTCCTACTTGTGTACCGAACTGCAGGCTGCTGCTTTTTTTGTTCGGCTTGGGCTTCCCATGAATAGGGTATTTTCAGCCCATATCTTTTATTCGTGGTATGTATACCACTGTCCTGGCTTCCATCGGCTGGGTACTGCACAGGATGATGATCCTCTGATGATTCGACTGGCTAAGGGCAAAGCCGTGTCCGAATCACTTTTGTTTGCCCGCATGAGGATCCGACGGTTCAGGGACGTCGAGATGGGGCAATCTTCAGTAAAGCTTTCTCCGGAGTTGCGGAAGAAGGCTTTTGATTTTGGTGCCTCCCGAGACTCTACCAGGGCGGGGTCGGGAAGGCATTATTCCTTGACAAACGCAGAGAGAGAGTGGCTTTTCAGCATACGTGTCGGCACGATGGTGTACCGTAGACATCTTTTCGTCGACATCCAGCCGTATGTACCCTCTCGTTTTGCTTTGCAGCTTGGCTTTTCTCAAGGCGTTGTTGGAGGGCCTTCAAGTATGGTGAAGCACTTTGGAGGCTTACAGGACGGGAGAAATGCATGGGCTTTCTATAGTGCTGAAGACACTACAGCCATGATTTCTTATCCTGTGTTGCTGACTTCCCGGACTGCTGGCTTTGCGAAGTGGTTCGCGGAGAGCTTTTCGGCATATCGGGGGCTTTCCAAGAAGGAGCTTGATGTGAAGCTGGTATCTGGAAAGGGCCTTGGAAAGTCGGATGGCATCCGGCGAGAGGAAGTTTGGGCCTTCCTTTCTGGAGAGAAGCACAAGATAGGCTTTCTCGGTGACCAGGGCGTCATCGGTTCTGAAGCTGTTCGAGAAATACCTGACGAGGCTTTGGAGCAGCTAGAACAGGAGGAAGCCGAACTTGGTGCTTGGATGCAAGCGGCACAGCGGCAAGCTTCCGTGGAGTCTACTGGCAAGAGCAGACCATCCAGTGAGGAGTCAAGTGGAAAACCTGACTCTGACGGCGGGGCAGGTTCTTCTAAGAAGCGAGCCCGCAGAAGTAAGAGGAGGAGGAGTCATCATCGCAACCAGGGGCAGCATGAGGATTCTCCTAACTTGGAAGTTCCTCTTACTATAAATGAGGATGTGCCAGTGGATGCTGACGAGCCTCCAGAGAAGAGAAGCCGAGAAGAAGAGACCGTCGGTGAAGGTATAATTCTTCGTTTTTCTCTTTCCATTTCTTTTCATGGGATTTTTCCATGTTATGATTTGCTTCTTGTTTCTGCTTTTCTTTTTTTTTTTTTTAGCAGAGGAAGACTTGGTGATGCCTGAGGTCCCAACCGATGAGGTGGTGATGGATCCTGTTGAGGCACCTGAAGAAGAACCGAGGGACTCTGGAGTAAATCCAGAATCTCCAATTGGTACGACTTCTTTTGCTCTCTTTTTTTTTCTTTTTGTGACTCGGTTTGCTAACACATTTTTTTTTGTCAGCTGACTTGCCACAGGGTTCTGATGACTTTGAACCATCGATGGACGCAAATGTTGATGATGCTTCCGATGAGTTCATGGAGGAAGAAAGTGTTCCGCCAGTCGTCGAAGAAGGTATTTTGTAGTTATAACTCTGATAATGATTTTCAAACAGGGTCATACTCATACCTTTTTGTGTTTCCTTTGCAGGTTTTGAAGTGGCAGAGGAGGATCCGTCGCTTCCAGAGCAAGAGATGCCAGAGGTTGATCCAGAGATAGAGATTCCTGGGACCAGCTCTGACAATATTGAGGAGATTCCTCGCGCTGAGATTCCTTCCCGAGCAGGAGCAGCTTCAGCTGGAAAGAGTTCTTTTGTTACTCTTTCAACAGATGATGACATGAGTAGCCGACCAACGGAGGTGGGCGAATCTTCAGCTGGGCCATCTCTTCTTTTTGCGAAGAAGGTGGTGGTGCGAGTTGTGAGCTCTTGGATTGAGACTCTCTTTTCTGGGCACTTGGAAGTCGGATTTGGCATGATCCAGCATGTGCAGGAGATTCTCAATGATGCTGAAGAGGCTGGTCTGGATGTCACAGGTGCCAGGGCGATCGTTGATAGGATCATTGCACTGGGTGACAAGTGGTTTGAGACCGTGAGTTTGGCTGATGACCAGTTCTTCAAGGAGATGTTCCTGGACCCTGCTGATAAGGCTAAATCTGACCTGGATGAGGCTAAAGAAAGCAAGAAGCAGGCAGTCCGAGAGAAGAATAAAGAAGAGCTAACCATCATCGGGCTGACACATGACCTTAACATCCTTGATAGGGAGGTCGTTGAGGCCAGGAAACGTCTTGAGCATTTGCAGGCACAAGTCGCTGCCAAGTGGACTGCCATAATAGAGGCTCGTGACAGGGAGAGTGCCTTGATTCACCAGGTTGCAGATGCCGAACGGGTTCTCAAAAGGAAGTCTGATGAGGATGAACAATGGCAAACTGCTCGAGGTAAGCTTCCTGGTGTGAAAGAAGGGGTTCAGCCCACTCCAGCATCTCATGGCAAGTTCCTGAAGAAGCGTGCCTTGGAATCCTTGACGGCTGAGGCTAAAAGTCTGCTTGGGGAGCTGAACTCTTGGCTGGAGACCATTTTTTATTGAACTCCTGTATACAGAAACCATCCTTCTTTCTTTTTTTTTTTGGTACCACTTGTATTTTTGGTACTTATTTTTTGTAGTGCTTGTGAACACTTTCTTTTTTTGGTACCACATGTAATTTTTTTGGTACTCTTTTTTTTTGTATAGTGCTTGTGAACACTTTCTTTTTTTTTTGTTATCCCTACGCTCACTTTAATCTTTTTATGATAAAAGTAATTGCTAAATGGGATGCATTTCTTTTTTTTTTGTTATCCCTACGCTCACTTGAATCTTTTTGTGATAAAAGTAATTGCTAAATGGGATTTGATCAAAAGGTTGTCATTTTGTGAAAATCTTTTGTCAAGTGATTTTTTTGGCATGAAAACCAGGTTTTTGTTTGTGGCATGGAAGCCAATTTTGGCATGAGAGCCAGCTTTTCTTGTGGCATTGATAGCCGAGTTTTTTTTTGTTTGTGGCATCTATAGCCAATTTTGGTGGCATTGATAGCCGGTTTGTTTTGTGGCATCTATAGCCGGTTTTTGGTGGCATTGATAGCCGGTTTTTGGTGGCATTGATAGCCGGTTTTTTTTTTGAAATCCAAGTCTTTTGTTTGTGTGGCATTGATAGCCGGTTTTGTTTTTTGTGGCATTGATAGCCGGTTTGTGGCATTTATAGCCGGTTTGTGGCATTTATAGCCGGTTTGGTTTTCAAAAGATGCAAGTATCGACTAAAAGTCGCCTCCCTGCTGAATGTTCTTGCAAGTATCGATGGAATGTCGCATCCTTGCTCATTCGGTTGCGAGTATCGATGGAATGTCGCATCCTCGCGGATTTGGGTGCAAGTATCGATGGAATGTCGCATCCTTGCTTTTCAAAAATTTTGGTTTTGCGGGTACTGACTTGATGTCGTTTCCCCATGATTTTTGAAATTTGTGGTTTTCTCGAACCTTTGGGTTATGGATATCAACTGAAATGTTGCGTCTCCATGGTTTTTTAGGTTTTTTCGAACCTTTGAAATTTGGGTCGTGGATATCAACTGAAATGTTGCGTCTCCACAGTTTTTTTTAGGTTTTTTTTTTTTCGAACCTTTGAAATTTGGTTTGTGGATATCAACTAAAATGTTGCGTCTCCACAGTTTTTTAGGTTTTTTTCGAACCTTTGAAATTTGGGTTGTGGATATCAACTGAAATGTTGCGTTTCCACGGTTTTGGATTTTGCAAGTATCGACGAAATGTCGCTTCCCTGCGATTTTGGAAGTGTCGAACGTGGTTCGTTTACTTCCGATTTGTGCGAGTATCGACTAAGCGTCGCTTCCTCGCGGTTTTTGAAAAACCATTTTTTTTTTTGTTTAAAGACACGAGGGTCATAAGTTTTGACCTAAAACCATTTTGGCAGTAAAAGGCAGGGTGGACTAGGGTGGAAATCCCTGAATCCGGATTTTGTTTCAAACCATGAATTTTGGGTTCAAGGGTTGAAAATTTTGGTCAAGTTAGGGAAAGGTTCCTAAACTTGGATATTTTTTTTTTTGAACAATGAAACGATGAAAGTAAGCATTGTTTTAGATTTCTAGAAATTTCAACATTTGATATGAAAATTCTAAAAAAGGGTGGGTTTAGCGAGCGTGTACCTGGAAACCAGTTTTGGCCATACAGGCATTGCTCTTACCCAGTTGGGTAAGTCTTCAAGGGTAGTACCGCTTTAAGAACTTGCCGTTGATGGGCAGCATACATCTGTCACCTTCCATGTTTAGGAGTGCATATGCGCCGTTAGAGAAAACCTTGTCGATGACGTAGGGTCCCTCCCATTTTGGCTCAAATTTGCCTTTGGACTTGTGAGCGAAGACCATTGGTCTTTTTACCGCAAGAACCAAGTCACTCTTTTTGTAGGCGCGTTGCCTGACCTTTTTATCGAAAGATCCTGCCATACGTGCTTGGTAAAGTTCAATGCTTTGTTGAGCTTCGAGCCGTCTCTCATCGAGATTGTCCAGCTCATGGAGCCGCAATTTGACATTGCTTTCTTGAGTCATGTCATTTTGCAAGGATACCCTCATGGAAGGAATTTGTACTTCCAAGGGCACGACAGCTTCGCATCCATAGACCAAGGAGAATGGTGTGCTATGGGTTGGTCCTCGAACGGTGGTTCGATAGGCCCACAAAGCTTCAGACATTTTGTCGCTCCAGTCTCTTTTGTGATTAGAGACCATTTTTTTGAGGATTTTGCAGAGTGTCTTGTTGAAAGCTTCTGCTAACCCGTTTGCTGCCGGATTGTATGGAGTAGAAGGACAGCTTTGAATTTTGTATTTGTCGCAGAACCTGTAGAATCGATGATCCCGGAACTGTGGTCCGTTATCATGGACGAATCTTTTGGGTATACCGTAACGACAAATGATGTTGGTGCGTAGGAAGTGAAGGACTGATGAGGTCTTCATTTCGTTAAACGCAAATGCTTCTGACCACTTGGAGAAATAATCCGTAGCGGCGAAGATGAAGCGATGACCTTTGCTTGAAGGGGGAGAAATAGGACCTATGATGTCCATACCCCAGGCTTCGAAAGGCCATGAGATCGCTGTAGGATGTAGCCATTCTAGAGGCATGTGAATGTAATCTCCATGAACTTGGCATTGTTGGCAGCGCTTGGCAAATTGCATTGCGTCAGCTACCATGGTAGGCCAGTAATATCCTAACCTTTTTATCTGATCATAGAGCTTAGGTCCAGCCTGATGAGCTCCGCAAAGACCAGCATGAACTTCTTTGAGTGTTTCTTTAGCCTCTTGTTGTGACAAGCAGCGTAGAAGTACTCCGTTGAAGGATTTCCTGTAAAGGATTTTTGAAGGAATATCCAAATGGAAGCTTGGGGTTCGCCTTTGGATGCTTACCCGTTCTTTTGGATCTTCAGGTAGGATTCCGAACATAATGTAATCAATGAACGGATCCCTCCAGTCGCCAATTGAAGTTTGAAGGATTGAAATCCGACTTCCGACCACTTGGTGGCATTCAGCAACTGCTTGGTGTGTGTTAAGAGGAGGAAGGATTCTCCTTTCACACACTGTGATTTGCATGTTTTCCCCTTCCTGGATTGCCATGGATGCGGCAAGTCCGGCTAGGGCATCTGCACGTATGTTTTCACCTCTACGGATGTGGGTGATGTGACAGATGTCAAACTTTTGCAGAAGTGATTGTGCCTTGTTGTAGTAGGGCAACAAATCTGGCTTCCTGACTTCAAATTTCTGATTCATCTGGTTGACGATCAGTTGAGAGTCTCCAAAGACTTCCAGCATGGTGATACCGGATTCGATGGCGAGTTCCAATCCTAAGATCAGAGCTTGATATTCAGCTGCATTGTTTGTGCATGGTTCCAGTAGTAGCGAGAAAGCGTGTGGAATCATGTATTTGTCGGGGCTAACAAAGAGGATGCCAACTCCCGAGATCAGCTGTCTTTTTTCATTTGTCCTGGTTGCACCGTCAAAGTACATGTCCCAGGAGGCACTTTGTGAGAAAGTCTCCACATTGTAGACTGGTTCGTCTGGGAGATCATCTCTGAGTGGAGAATCTTTAGGCAATGGATGCTCTGCGAGGAAGTCCGCTAGAGCTTGCCCTTTGATTGCTTTTTGTGGTACATACCTAATATCAAATTGTGACCGAAGGATGGACCATTTTGCCAGTCGAGCATTGAGAGAACCTGCCTTTGTGACAAGGACCTTCAAGAGGTTGACCCTCGAGACCAGGTAGACTGTGTTGGAAAGCAAGTAGTGACGCAGCTTTTGTACGGCGAACATCACTGCAAGACATTCTTTTTCGACTGGAGAGTAGCGATGCTCTGCACCTACTAGCATGCGGCTGAGGTAATATAGAGCAGCTTCTTTTCTTTGATCATTTTCTTGCGCAAGCAGAGCTCCCAGAGAGTGATCAAGGGCTCTTGTGTACAAGATGAATGGTTTTCCAGTGGTAGGAGCAGCTAACACTGGAGGTTTTGTCAGGTATGACTTGATGTCCCGACGAGACGCCGAAGAAGCATTTCAAAGGATTCATTCGCAGTTTGTGTTTGCGAAGCCGGAGTGTAAGTGTTCTCATCAGACGATGCTTCAGAAGAGCTATAATCCTGAATTATCACATTACAGGAAGCTCTGACGAGAGACGTTGCCTGATCGGAGTCAGACTCATCCTCGGATGTGAGAGGATCGTCTATCCAGCAATTTTCTCCATTTTCAGGAGTTAAGGGAGGACGTACCTGGTGGTCTTCAGGGACTTCAGGCTCTGGATTGCGAGGAGGCTCGTTGACGCGTTCTTGCTCTGGTTCTAGAGCGAGTCGCTGCAAGATCCTTGCATATTCTTCAAGATCAGGCATGGGAGCCGGATCTTCTTCTTCATCATCTCTTTGTGGCTCAACATTGTTGATTTCCACTGGAGTAATGAGAGGTGCTGGGTCAGCAGCATTTTCTTGTACAGCCTCTTGGTCTTCTTCATCATCAGACCAGGATCCTTGTGGCTGTAGGGGGTTATACCAGATTACTGGCATAAGATGAGACTCAGGAACCCATTCTTCATCGGAGAGATATTCTCCTGTTTCAAGGGATTCCTCCCACTCATCCGTGTAGTTGGGTTCGAATCCATCATCGGTGTCGCTGGACTCGTATCCATCAATGGAGAATCCAACTACCGAATTGCAAGAGTATGATGCCTCCTGCATGGCTTCTCTGAATTGAGGTGGCATGAAATCACTGAGAGTGAATTTCCTTACCCCCTTTGAAGTCTCTGGAAGGGATGTTTTTGTTACCTCCAGTGAAGCGGTAGAGGAAGCCTCTGCCTTTTCTTTGACCTCTAGTTTTGGCTGGGTCTTCTCTTGCCGTTTGAGCTTGAGGAGATGTTTCCTAGCCTGCCTTCGCTGTTGAGCTGTAGGCTTTGTTTTCACAACCTCCCAATTTTTATCTTCCAGGAGATCGGGATGTACCCATATCGGTTGTCCGTCTGGTGTCGGGTAAGGAACCAGTTCCTCGGACGCTTCGATTGAGTTTATCACCTTGAAGGAAGTAGTAATCTTCTTCTTCGGTGATCTTGATGTTTGTCCACATGTCACCATGTTGACGGAGGCAGACCCATAGTTTTTGTCAAAGGTGATGACTCCGTTTTTCCACATCTCGTTTATTTTCTCTCTCACAACGAAGCATTGATTGAGAGGATGCGAGATCATCTGGTGGTGTGGACAGTACCGAGGATCGTTGGTTTTGCCAACATCACCCGGTCTTTTTGGTTCAGGCAAGGTGAGCTTGCCGTTTGCCGCAAGAGCCCCGAAGATTTCATCAACATCTTCATCAAACGGGTATTTCTTCTCTACTCGTTCTTTGAAGGCATCAGAGAGTTCAGGTTTCTTACCAACAGCTTTGTTTTCAGCTTTCTTTGGTGGCTGAGGAGCTGGCTTGGTCTGCACATTGAGGACCTCTTTCTTCTTTGGTTCAGCTTCCATGGAAGCTTCTAGGAGTTCTCCCAGGTTTTTTGATTTATTGCCGATGATCATGGAGCGGATTCTGGCTCTCATGTTGTTTCGGCAGATGTCGACTAGCGACGCTTGTGGCAATACATCAGAGCATTTGTATGCCATTGCTTTCCACTTGTGAATGAAGTCATATGTTGATTCATTCTCCCCCTGTTTTAGGCTGCACAGCTGAGCCATAGTAGCGGGATGATCTTCACCTTTGAAGTGAGTGAGGAAGCGTGTCTCTAGCATGGCCCAGTTTTGGATTGAGTCTTCCGGCAGAGTGGAGTACCAATCGAAGGCCGTACCTTTTAGGGTACTTGCAAAGAGGCGGATCTTGAGTGCATCTTGATCCGCAATAGCTCCCGTCAGGATCTTGAAGTGGATGACGTGCTGTCTGGCTGATCCTTTCCCCGTATATGTTTGGAGAGTAGGATGCTTGAATTTGGTGGGGAACGGGACCGAGTCCATCCATAAAGGATATGGTGGCTTGATCCCATGCTCTTTGAGTATATCCTCTTCTTTTGCTTTGGCGAGGATACCGTCTACGTCCTTTTTGGTAAGGGCGCGTGACTCATTTTCTTCTCTATTTACCTCGTCGTCTTGATGATTCGGAGGAGGTTCATTGTTCGCCTGATTTTGGAAGGCGAGGAGAAGGTTTTCCATCAGAGTTTCAATCCTCTGCTGGCCCTGTTCCAACTGCTGGATGCGGGTGATCGCATCTTCTGGAGGTGGATTGCGGGGTGGTGGCTCAGAATTTGTAGCCAAGACATTCATCCTTCGTGATTCGAACGAAGAAACTGTCCTGGTGACTGAGCTGGGGCTCATTCGTTTCGAAGAAGAGCTTGAGGAAGGATCACTCTGCTGTCCTTTGCTTGAAGGAGCAGGGGATTCTTCTGAATGTCTTCTTGTCCTGGAGACGCTGCGGGTCATCGGACGTCGGACATGGATTTTTGTTGCTGATTTTTGGCGCCTTCTGGTTTTTCCAACCATATGGACGGCAGCAACTTGGTTGGGTCTTTCTTTTTCGACCCATTTGGGAGAGACTTGAAGTGTGGGAGGCTGGGTCCTTTGCTTCTGTAGTCTCTTTTGCCGGTATGACGCGCGGCGGCGTATACGACGAGCAATTTGAGCTTCGGTCAGCTCTGACTGGGCTTTGACGATGAAGGATGTGCTCCCTCGGGCGCAGCAGCCGAGCCTGTCTTCTTTGTAACTGGGCAAGGACAGGATGCGAACCCTGTCCTTCGCCTGTTGCAGCGAAGCTTTGAATTTGTGAAGTTCGGCCCCTGTAGAGATGAAGGGTCGAACTGCAGATTTGTAGGCCTTAGCAGGTGCTTGTGGAGGCCTTGTGATGCATGACTTGATTTTGGGCTTGTAGGAACAAGCCGGCTCATGCTGGGTTGACTTTGAAGTCGGGTTGGAGATGGGTCTCTCCTCTTTCATGTAAGCAAGAGGATAGAACTGGTTCTCCTTGAGTGGGGCCAGGAATGCTGGCTTAGTGAATGCCTGGGACCTTCTCTGTTTTGGTGAAGGTCTTGGGGACCAAGTCTTGGGGTAGACCTGCTTGTTTGCAGGTTGAGGCTTCGTGGGGCTGCCACGGGCTTCAGGCCTCCTTGTGCTCGCCTTTGGTGTCACGGTAGTGACACGTTGAGAGGCGAGTTTCTGCTTCTTGGAGGGAGCAGTTTGTTCCTCGGGAAGTGGGAATGGTCCCAGCGTCCCAAAGACGATAGTCCGGGGAGTCGAGGTCGACCCGGAGTTCACAGAGTTGCCGAGGGAGTTAACACTTCGGCAGCTGATGGGGCGCTTGTAGGTGCGCGTGGTTTGCTTCTGTTGAAGCATGAGTTGGTGCTTGCTTTCGTCGAAAGTAATGGTTAGTGAAGCTGCCATTGTTAGTTTTTCGAAAATTTCTGAAACAAGACCACATCCATTAGTAATCACAAGAATATAATGATCATAAATGGGAAGTTCTATGGTTTCGTCTTTTCAAATTGCTCGAGGTAGATGACCCAAACAATATGAGGAAGGCAAAATGCCATAGAGGGTACAATTGTTCTGATCGCAGGTATGGTAAGCCCAGAATGGGCATCCCAGTGACTGCTAGAAGCAATTGTGAACTTAAATTCGACTTATCGAGAAGCAGAGCTTGCTCGAAGTAAGAAGAATATAAAGTTGGAGTTACAAATGTGCCGGTCGCAATACAGTAGACCCTGAAAGGGCGTACTAGTACCGCTAGACACAAATGTTTTGAGACCGCATCTATGAGATGAGATTCTCTGTTTTGAAAGGTCAAGATTGGATTCATCAAAGAGAGCAGATGGTATTCCAATCTGAACACGGGCTCAGCGATTTCCGCGAGCGCCAGTGCTCAGAAAGAAATGAACCATGATTTTTCGGATCTGAATCTAAAAATGACGAGTTTTTTTTTTTTAAAGGCCAATATCGGGTTCATCAAAGAGAGCAAAAGGCACTCCAATCTGAACACGGGCTCAGCGATTTCCGCGAGCGCCAGTGCTCAGAAAGAAGAAGACCAAGATTTCTCCAATCTAAACCCAAAATGACGGAAGTTTTTTTTTTTTTTTTTTTTTGAAGATTTTTGAAGATTTTTGAAGATTTTTTTTTTTTTTTTTTTTTTAAAAAAATCTTTTTTTTTATTTTATTTTATTTTTTTTTTAAGATTTTTTTTTTTGAAAATTTTTTTTTATTTTTTATTTTTTATTTTAAATTTTTTATTTTTAAAAATTTTATTTTTAAAAAAAAAATTTATTTAAAAGACGAGAGAGTACACATAGGCCTCCTAACCCGGTCTTATGAAATCTTGATTGATAGAATTGCCCCCAGGTAAGGGTAGGATTACTTAATGAACCCGTTTGGAGGACCCTTGCCTAGAACAGTCAAGCTGTCTCCACACTCTGGACAAGGCTTTTCTTTGAATCAACCAAGATCAAAGAACACAGTTGGTTTAACCTTAGTGGTCTATGTCTTTTTATTTTATTTTATTTTTATTTTTATGAATTCATCGAAGAGAAACCATGGCCCAAAACCTTAGTCGAACAGGCTCAACATTTCTGCAAGCGCGATGAACGATAGGAACGGATCAAGGTTTCTCAATTTTGAATCCAAATTGAGAAATCTGAAAATTTTTTTTATATATATATATATATATATTTTTTTAGATTTTTATTGAACTCATCGAAGAGAAACCATGGCCCAAAACCTTAGTCGAACAGGCTCAACATTTCTGCAAGCGCGATGAACGATAGGAACGGATCAAGGTTTCTCAATTTTGAATCCAAATTGAGAAATCTAAATTTTTTTTTGTTTTTTTTTTATATATATATTATTTTTTTTTTATTTTTAATGAACTCATCGAAGAGAAACCATGGCCCAAAACCTTAGTCGAACAGGCTCAACATTTCTGCAAGCGCGATGAACGATAGGAACGGATCAAGGTTTCTCAATTTTGAATCCAAATTGAGAAATCTAAATTTTTTTTTTTTTTTATATATATATATATTTTTTTTATTTTTAATGAACTCATCGAAGAGAAACCATGGCCCAAAACCTTAGTCGAACAGGCTCAACATTTCTGCAAGCGCGATGAACGATAGGAACGGATCAAGGTTTCTCAATTTTGAATCCAAAAATGACAAATCTGATTTTTTGTTTTTTTATTTTATTTTTTTTTGAAAAGAGAAAGAATGGAAATAAATTCAAAGAATTAGAAATTTCCAAACAAAAAATCTCATCTCATTTTTTTTTTTTGCGGAATTCAACATGGGCCACCAATTATAAAGTAGCCAAGGAATCGAGAAAAGAAATATAAGCATAGAGCAAAATATATGATATGCAAATATTTCATTTCTGGCATCGTGTTCTCAAATAAACGAGTCCCACCGGGTGTGCCAGCTTGATGGACCGCGCTCCTGCTTGGTTCTACCGAGGTCGGCGGACGTGGGAGTCCGTCGGGTCCGACCCTTTCGTAACCGGGGGGCAGGGGCGTGCATCAACATTTCTTTTTTTTTTGTGGGTGTGCCAGATTTTCTATTTTTTACTTGGAATTGCAAGTGGTGATCCGGGGATCAACCTTCGCAAGTAAAAAAGGAAATCAACTTCTTTCAAGTTTTCCATTGCACATATATTTAAGAAAAGAGACATTTTTCTTGGTTTGCCGTGAAAGGCGATTTTTTTGGCATTTATAGCCAATTTTGGCGTTTATAGCCGATTTTTGGCGTTTATAGCCGATTTTGGCGTTTATAGCCGATTTACAATCCTTATCAATAATGAAAGACAAGAATTGTGATTTTTGTCTCTTTAAAAAAAATACAAACTACAATGAAAAGCAAGAAAAGGAGGATCTAACTTCTCAGGAGATTGTGGAGGACTCGTTTAGATTGACGGTCGCAAGCCATATGTGGGCTTCGCCATCATCCATGCAGATGAGAACAGAGGATGCTATTGATTCGCTTGGCTTGGCTATAACCTCAGGTTTTTAGAGGACAAAGACCAAAGGAAAGTCCTATGTCCAATAAAAAGCCGAGTAGACGGGCTGAAAAGCCACATCTAAGCCATTGGAGGCAGGAGGAGAAGGCAAGGACCTTGGGGGGGGGGGTACCCCCCAAGGGACTTTTATCACCTTGTTGTGGTGGCCGGTGTAGAATTTCCGCAGAGTTTTCTCTCTTTTTCCTTTCTCTGGATTTCTGTCTGTGTGCTTGTGCTTTTTTCTCTGATTTTTCCGATGCTCTCTGATGTCGTTGTGTGTGTCCTTTCTTCTTGGAGAGCCCTCCTATTTATAGGCTTTTAGGTAGCCTTTTAGGTGGGTTTATGGGCTTTTATTGTCATTAAGCCACATAATGGGAGGAGTTACAAAATTGAATTGTTTATTTTGTAACTCCTTTTTCTTGGCTTCTGATTGGCCGGAGGAGATTGAGGGCATTTAATCGCCTTTAATCGCCATGATGGGAGGAGTTTCATGAGTTAAATGCCATGAATCTCTTGACTTGTAACTCCCGAATGCTTGCTTCTGATTGGGCCGTCCAAAGAAATGGATTAAGGACTGTAATAAAGCTAGTCAATTAATCGCATTAAGTGGTCGCCGAGCAGCTGAAGAGTCGCGGGCCGTGCCACGTCTTTTGGAATTCTTCTGTCGATGATCATTGATGGATCTTCATGTAGATCGACATCAGATGACCATGTAATTTCAGGTGTTTGTTGCCAATAGCGGGTCGGTGCCATCTGTCCTGTCGATTTCTCGATCGGTCGGGCGGAAAGCACACTTTTTTTGGTTGACCGGGTGGCGATCAATACTGTCTTCGATACTCTTGATGATTTACCCGTGTTTTGGACGGATGTCAGAGGACTTGGTGTCTCAAAAGCATGAATTTTGGAAAGTACCAGAGGCTGGGCCCTTCGAATCGCGAAAAAACGGCGAAAACCGGGGTTTCCGGGGCTTTCCCGGCGACCCCGGGGTCCATGGTCGCCGGCGACCCTGGCCCAGGGTCGCAGGGGGCTGCGACCCTGGGGGGGTTTTCCCCCTTTCGTGTCCCGTTTTGCGTCCTTTTTTGCCTTTTTTTTATTCTTTTTTCTTCTGTACTTTTCCTTGACATTTTGACCATTTATTGGCCTGATTTCTTTATAGGAAACCTGATGAGAATCCTTGCATTTTATTTTGCAAAGTTTCCAATTTCCTGAGAAAGCCGAAGACTTTGTCGCGTAGAGCTGCCGATTTTCCGTCAGAAGCTGAAACTGGGTCAAACGATGTCGGAATGACCTGAAATTTGGTTGTGAAGTCTCCTGAGCAATAAATAAGACCAACCATAGGCTTTTGTTGGAGTTTTGAAGCCGTTTGGGGTCCTATCACCTGTAGACTTGCTTTTTGTCGCGATGAAGATGTCGCGGTTTGATGTGCGGTCAACCGATGTCCGATTGACTTGAAATTTGACAGGGAACCTATTGGGGTCATTTTAAGATGATCCATAGGCTCTGTCTTGGAAACCATGGTCCCGGAGAGCTTTGTCGCCGAGAGCTCCTTTTCGGCTGTCGAAGAAGCGAACTTAGGCCAAATGATTTTGAAATGGCCTGAAACTTCTTGTGTACTCCTCTTTTGGCCGTCTGGAAGAATCTTGCAGTTTTTGTTTGATTCTGACAAGATTTGATTTTTGGAAGCAGCATTGCCTATTTATGGCAGGTTGCGACTTCATGTAGCTCTTTGGAGATTGAAAAGGCAAAGTGACATTTTTGGTGTCAACATCTATTAACCCAGGTCATTGAGATATTCTATTATGATGATGATTAATAATGTTTTGCTTCTATTGACTATAATAATTAGTGAGAAATGATGGTGTTTCCATGGTGTTATATAGAAGGGGATGTCTAGTAACTTGGTATTGGTTGATGTATAGTACTTATATATGCTTTGATTAGATATATCATGACTGAAATGATGGACACTTGTAAAACTAAATATTCAGATTGGATTTCAAAGAATAGAATAAAATTAAATCTATGCTGTTCCTGTGGAATTCAATTGCTTTTCAGTTTGGTTCATTTGTATATATACAACTAAGTCTAACTACTGGGGTGTAGTTTTATGTACACATTGTACAAATGTGCAAAGCTTGAGAAATCAATAAAAATTAAAGGGCTATGTTATAAACAACTATCTTTGTTAGTGAAACGGTGCTTGATCTTGGAATGCCAAAATAGTGAAAGGTCCTCGGTTTGTCTTAAAGTCTGTAGCTTATACATATCCATATATGGTGCATTGTGGGGGCATTCATGAGATTAACTAAAAACCCATGTAGCTTTTGAGTTTTTATGGTTACATCATTTGATCTTTTTCATGTTTTAAATTATTTTTCTCGATTGATGGACGTAGCACGGACAATGATGAACAATTAATAGTTTGAGATATATCTTTGATGATATCATAACAAAATAGGTTAAAAATCTGAAAATATGTATGAGATAATTTGATGCCCTGTTTTTGGTTTCCAAAGAGGAGGAATTATGTTGTGTTATTTTGTAATTTAAGTGCTAATTGTCATTTTTCAGAATATGGCCATGAACAAAGAGTGGATGATGGCACCAAGGATATCAAATGAATACTTAAAGGGGGTTGAAGATTTCTTAGAGTTCTTACGAGCTAATCGACAAAAGCTGGGGGGTGATGACTGGTATTGTTGCCCTTGTGTCAAATGTCGTAATATAGTAGGAGGGAAAAAGACACTAAGAGACATCCGTGAACATTTGATATGTGATGGCGTAGATACATCTTATACCAAATGGATCCACCATGGAGAAATTCATTCTACAAGTACTATAAACATTGGCACCATTAACAACAATGAAGATGCATTCCCAAGAATGGTTGATATGGTGAATGACGTGTTTGCATGTATCCCTAATGAGGATGGCGTTGAATATCATATGGGAGGTAGTGCGCCTACATGCATGGATGAAACTAATCATGAAGAAGATGTTCATGCTCAGGATAATTCACCGGAGGGTATCCAATATAAGAAGTTGATGGAGGATGCGATGCAACCATTATATCCCTCGTGTCGAACTGATGATACGAAATTGTCAGTCACAGTTGAGTTGTTGAGCATGAAGACTAGACATAAGTGGTCTAATAAGAGTTTCAATGAGTTGTTACAACTTTTCAAAAGGGTCCTTCCAGAACACAATGCTTTGCCTGATAATACTTACAATGCCAAGAAGATTGTCGATTCGTTGCGTATGGAGGAAAACATTATACATGCATGCCGCAACGATTGCATACTTTACTGGACAGAGCATGAAAAAAAAGATAATTGTCCAACATGCGGGCTTAGTAGATGGAAACCGGTAAACCCTGCAAAGCCAAGAGCTGTACGTTTGCCCTGGAAGAAGCTAAGATACTTTCCTGTTACACCAAGGTTACAAAGAATGTTCAGTGTACCATGGATTGCAGAGAGCATGACATGGCATGCAAATGCAAGCTTAGTACCTAATGACTCAATCATGCGTCATCCAGTGGATTCATCCTGTTGGAAACAAGTTGATCGTAAAAATCCACAATTCGCTTCTGAGGAACGTAATGTTCGATTAGGACTTGCAACGGATGGATTCAATCCTTTCGGGATAAAGAGCAATGCATATAGTTGCTGGCCTGTTGTGGTTGTTCCATATAATCTTCCTCCATCCCTTTGCATGCGTAAGGAATTCACGATGCTAACATTATTGATTCCAGGAAAGAAACAGCCTGGGCATGATATTGACATTTATTTGCAACCATTGATTGCAGAGTTGAATGAATTGTGGTCCATCGGAACCATAACATATGACTCTTACAATAAAAATAGGTTCACAATGAAAGCAATTATGCTATGGATTATACATGATTTCCCGGCATATGGTCATTTGTCAGGTTGTAGGACCGCAGGAAAGTTTGGATGTCCTGTCTGTGGAGAAGAGACGGATTCACTATGGCTAAAACATGGAAAGAAATGTGCCTACATGGAGCATAGAAGATTCCTACCAAATTCTAGACACCCTTTTCGGAGTCAAAAATCACAATTTAATGGAAAAGAGGAACATGGAAAGCCTCCAAGGCGTTTGAGTGGTTCCGAGCTGTTAAGCAAAATGGATAATATTCAAGCTAATTTTGGAAAGAGTAAGAAAAGGAAGAGGCCCGCGGATGAACTTAATTCCACTCCATGGACAAAGAGATCGATCTTTTTTGACTTGCCATATTGGAAGGCTCGTTTTACATTAATATGTCTTAAAATTAAAGCAATGTTGTACAAAAGACTTACATACTAATACGAATCTATTTCATGTTTGTAGGATCTTCCCATTCGTCATAATTTGGATGTGATGCATATTGAGAAGAATGTGACAGAGATTCTAATTGGAACAATTATGAATACAAAGGATAAAACGAAAGATGGTCTTAAAGCCCGCCAAGACCTAAAGGAGATGAAGATTAAGGAAAAATTATGGCCCGTAGAAAAGAATGGCAAGTTGACCTATCCAGATGCTCCTTACACACTATCCCGGTTGGAGAAAGATTTAATATGTAAAACCTTATATCATTTGAAGGTTCCCATTGGGTATAGTGGGAACTGGAGACATAATGTAGACTTGGATGATTTGGAGCTCAAAAACCTTAAGTCTCATGATTATCACATTCTCATGCAACAACTACTACCAGTGATGTTGATGTACGCATTTGAGTCACAGAAGCCATTACGTGCTGCCATTCGACAATTGTCTATATTTTTCAATGTCTTGTGTTCGAAGATTATAAACCGTGAAGAGCTGATGAAGATGAAAGATAACATCGTAGAAACATTATGTGTGTTTGAAAAGTACTTTCCGCCCTCATTTTTCGTATCTATGATACACCTTGTTGTGCACTTGGCGGATGAGGCAAAAATTTGTGGGCCTATTAGATATCGATGGATGTATTCTTTTGAGAGGTACGACAAATGCAATTCTAAAGATTTCTTTTTTTTTCCTTAATAAACTTAGTATAGAGATTTTATTAATGAGACATGTGGCAGGATGATGAAAACATTCAAGCGATATGTGGTGAATCATACCTATCCAGAGGGTTCTATTTCAGAGTGCTTCCTCATGGATGAAGCAATAATGTATGCCATGAATTATATGCCAAATGGTACGGAAGGAAGCCATAGGCAAGCACGGGGGAAGTGGATGGACGATGATGGTTTATGTGCCTATCCTATTGATAAAAAAGGGAAGGTCGAATATCTTGAGATTGTGCAGTACCAGCAAGCACGTAAATGGGTATTGGAGTTGTCTGTGGAGAATGTCGCTTGGAAAGAGTAGGAGAAATTTGGTTAATTTCTTTGTTCTTATTTATTGTTTCATATATATTTTAAAATAAATTTTTTTTCAGGAATTATGATAGGTACGTACAGGAACACGTATCTAATGTTCAGAATCGGAGAGGCACCATACGAACACAAAAGGAGATGGATTACATTCCTTGGCTTAAACAACAATTACAAAATGAAGAAAATTGTGTCTTGAAAAGGCTTGTTGATGGACCCAAATTTGAGGCTATTTCATATACCTCATATGCGATAAATGGATATGTTTTTTGCACAGTGGATTCGGAAATATCGAAAACAACACAAAACAGCGGGGTCTCTATGAAAGCTCTAACTAAGTTCAGATCTAGTGTCAGCGACACTCATTTTGTGTCTGAGGAAGTCCCTTACTATGGCATTGTCAAACAAATTCTTGAGTTAGATTACCATGACTTCAAAGTAGTAGTATTCAATTGTGATTAGGTGCGTTTAGAGAACACAAACAGCATTAGAGTTGATCCAGAAACAAACTTGAGATATGTTAATTTAGAGAGGTTAATGAGAACTACAAAAGAATCAGATGAGCCATTGATTCTTGCTTCTCAAGCTTCTCAAGTCTTTTATTGCAAAGATCAAAGTTGTCCTACGGATGAGTGGCATGTTGTGTTGGATGCTCCAAGAAGACTCAATCAAGACATGGACTCTTATGAAGATCCGTTAGTCTTTGAGGCAAGAACGAATGAAAACGCATATATCGAAGCATTACATGATGATATTATAGATGGTGATATCATTTGAGGTGACAAGTTCATGTCAATATTCTTCTCATTTGCATATTTATTTCATTAAATGGACCAATTTGTACATATCATGTTTCATTAAATTGGAACTTATTTCATGTTTCATCGTTTGAGTTTCCTTCCTTATTTTTACGTTTCAATGTTTTTTATATGACAACAATATTCAAAGTTCACATTTTTTGTTACAGCCAGTATGTCACATGATCAATCAACAACACATAGTTCTGTTGCGTCAGCAACTACACCGTCGGGGTGTAGTTCCCGCGAGAGTACATATTGCCAACAATCATTATATGCATTCACTTTTATTTTATTTCTTCTTAACAAACTATTCCTTATAATAGTCAATTCGAAACAGGCGTGCCTAAGTCAATCACTTTTGGCGAGCATGACCAACCTGTCGGACCAGATGCTGCCCAACTGAGTTCGTTGATAGGAAATCTGGTGAGGACATATGTGTCCCCCATATATGAGGCATGGACAAATGTGCGGAGTGAGTTTAAGGAGCAAATTTGGAACGGCGTGATTGTGAGTACTTTTGCATTTAGATAGTTTAAAGTTTTATATCAGCATTTCATTATATTCATAATTACTCCTCATTTATAATCTTTGCAGAGCACCTACAGCATCAGGGAGATCCATAAAAATTTCATTATGAAGAAAGCAAACATATCGTGGAAAGGTTGGAAGTATGTTCTTCGTCATCAGGCAATAGACAAATTCCTCACAGATGCAGAGAGGAAGAGCAATGTGCCCAAATATGTGAAACCAGAAGATTGGGTAAAATTTGTGGACATATCCTCGACGTCGGCGGCCTTAGCTGCCAGGGAGGCTGGTAAGATTGCTAGGTCAAAGTTGAAGAGCCCGCACACAACAGGCAGGAAGGGACAGGCCAGAGTGGCTGCAGAGTTGGTAAGATTTGGTGCAATAACATCTTTGAGGTTGAGTTCACTGCAACAGTTGTTTCTGATAAGCTAATATCTTTATGAGTATTGAGAATGTTAGTATATTTTAAAAATACAAAATATTTTTTTACAGAAAGCAAAAAATCCGGATCAACCGTTAACTCGCACGGATCTCTTCTTGGCCACTCATAAAAGGAAGGATGGATCAGCATCGAGCCCTCATGTGGTGAGAACCATTTTACTATAATTGGTAAATAGGCCTATTAATTTGAATTGCTAGTTGAGAACCCTTTTATTTAATCTTAGATAGTGAATATGTGAAGTAAATCATTGAA
The DNA here is from genome assembly GCA_012931725.1 of Litsea cubeba. Lineage (NCBI taxonomy): Eukaryota > Viridiplantae > Streptophyta > Magnoliopsida > Laurales > Lauraceae > Litsea > Litsea cubeba. The sequence goes on along the minus strand of CM022946.1, from coordinate 46,535,304 downwards.
GTGCTATGGTTGAGTGGTGAATGTTTGTAGTTTGGAGGGATACTAGTGGGGTGTTTTTATAAAGTTCTTTTGTTATGCACAGGTACCTATAAAGTTCTCTGTTATATTTAAAGTCATGTGATTCATGAGAGCTGGAACACTTGAGCAGATCATATGTTTTCCATTTGTGTGCTCCACCATACGACCCCATTAGCTTCTTTTCTTTTTCTCCAAATTAGAGGACTCAGATTTTGTAATTCCATAGTTTACAAACTTGGTTGCAACTTTGCTTCTTAGTTCCACATTTTAAATGCCAAATCAACTCTTATACAGGTATTTTTGTGGGATTGATTCTCATCGTAAGCACTAGTCATGGGGGCATCATAGAACATAGTAACTCTATTGGTCAAGATATAATTTTTTTTTTTTTTTTTTGCATTTTTCGCTTGCCGGTGACCAGTATCTCCCTATTTCAGATCTGAGCTATTATGTGATCGATGTAGATCAAAGGTGGGAATGAATCTAGCCCACCACTTTGCAAGGAACATCCAAAAGTACCATTGCTTTTTCTTTCATTATATAAAGTGAGATTTACAAAAAGCTTGAACTTTGTATAGTGCTACTGATGCAAACTAGCAGTACATGACACAAGCCATTTCTTTGCTGCTAGTCATTTCAGCAGCATTATCAGAGACCCAACTTGATGCTACTGATGCTCTCACAAACAATAATATTTGCTTAGTCTAAATGAGAAATATGCAATTCTATTTGATAAATATATAACTTTATTCTTAAGCCAAGGCTTTTTTAGATTCAATTACTTGAGTCCTGATATCATACATTAGAGAGTTAACATGAGACGCCTAATCCTGCATATGCGGGACCGATGTGGGTAATCTACACCATCAAAATTCTTTATTTTTTTGTGGACCTTTGTTGGATTAACAGATTGTAAAAAAAAAAAAAAGTTGTTTAATATTTGTGGTGTAAGCGTGAAGTAAATTATTGAAGTGCTATGGTCGAATGGTGAATGACTAATGACGCAGTGGTGAATGACTTTGTAGTGTATTGGGGCACTGGGTTGTTTATATGAATTTTTTTTTTTTTTTTTTTGCTATGTACAGGTGCTAAGCAGGTTGTAAAAAAAATTAAATGTCCCCCGTACAGGGGAGACTATGTCGAAATTTCGAGAAATCTTTTACATTAGAAATTTTTCTTAGGAACATTTTTATGAAGTATACGTTAATGTTTGCCAAAATGTGTTTATGCTTCTTATTTATCATTTATTTTGCAGGATGCTGTTATTACTGCATATGAATCTGACAGCTCGGTGGCGCAAGGTGATTTAGACCATGATGCAGTTACAAAGGTATCTTTTTATTGCTTGTTGATCATAATATCTTTTATTGTTAGTAATCTTTAATTCTGTGGGTTTATGGTATACTCTTTTTTTTCCATAGGTCTTTGGTCGTGATAGCCGAGGACGCGTACGTGGCTTAGGCACTGTTTCAAAAACGGCCATAAAACATTCAGCTCCTTATAAAAGAGCCTTGGAGGAGGAGCATGAATGCAATACACATCTTCAAACCGAGGTAAAAAGGTTGAAGGAGGGTCAGATAGGCATACGGAGGGAAATGGATGAGCTGAAACAAACTCTTACCCAAGGTGGGACACAAGTGCGATCTTCAACTTATCATGGTAGTTCATCTCAGGTACAATGTTTATTTTTCTTGCATGATTGATTCGATAAATTAATTAATTATCTTGATTGATGAAATACTAACACAATGCAATTGTAACATTGTTTGTAGGCTCAGGATGATTCCTCATGTCAACTAGCATGTACAAATCAACCGAACACTAATACACGCCAGGGTGCATGTCACTACAAGAAAATGAACTTTTGGTGACGAAATATTTTCGTCGCCAAAAGTCTATTTCCGTCGGTAATAATATTTACCGACGAAATTTTTTTCGTCGGCAAGACATCGGTAAGACACCGTCAGCAATCCATTTTATCGACGAAATTATTTTTCGTCGGCAAAATAAAACTTTTTACCGATGTTAATATTTAATTTTACCGACGTATTTTTTCGTCGCCCAAAATATTTTATTTTATTTTTAATTTTTCATATTTAATTTTGCCGACGTTTTTGTTTCGTCGGAAAAATAATTTTATTTTATTTTGATTTTTAATATTTAATTTTACCGACGTTTTTTTTCGTCGCCCAAAATATTTTATTTTATTTTTAATTTTCATATTTAATTTTTCCGACGTTTTTTTTCGTCGGAAAAATAATTTTATTTTCTTTTGATTTTTAATATTTAATGTTACCGACGTTTTTTTTCGTCGCCCAAAATATTTTATTTTATTTTTAATTTTTCATATTTAATTTTGCCGACGTTTTTGTTTCGTCGGAAAAATAATTTTAATATTTTTTTTTTCTAATATTTAATTTTACCGACGTTATTTTTCGTCGCCCAAAATATTTAATTTTTTTTAATTTTTTATATTTAATTTTTCCGACGTTTTGTTTTCGTCGGGAAAATAATTTTATTTTCTTCTCATTTTTAATATTTAATTTTGCCGACGTTTTTATTTCGTCGGCCAAATAATTTTATTTTCTATTTTTCATTTTTAACTTTCCCGACGTTTTTATTTCGTCGGTCAAAATAATTTTATTTTTATAATTTTACGTTTCCCGACGAAATTTTTCGATCCTTTTCGTCGGCAAAATCATTTTTAAAAATTTTTTTTACTTTTTTATTTTTACCTTCGCCGACGATTTTGAATATTGCCGACGAAAATTTCGTCGGCAAAGGTCTTTTATTTTTTTTTAAATTTTCCTTGTATTTGCATTATTATTTTTCTATAAACCTGTTCATACACCTGTATAAAAAAATAAATCTGTTCATATACCTATATTCAACATAAAAAATGCAATGAAATAAAACATTACTAAATAAACAAATCTCCATTTTTCAATTGTTTCATTCATCTCATTAAACAAATATTACAATCAATAATGATACCGTCTCATACAAATGTCCAACATACATATATATACAAATAAACCGAAAAAAAGTCCTACACTCCCACAAGTAAGCAACTGACCCCAAAGCGTCTATCAATCTGCAATGACAAAAATAACATTAAATTCTTTTTTCAATGAATTAAATTATAAATCAAACATAAACATATAACAAATGTCCAACATACATATATATACAAATAAACCAAAAAAAAGTCCTACACTCCCACAAGTCAGCAACCGACCCCAAAGCGTCTATCAATCTGCAATGACAAAAATAACATTAAATTCTTTTCAATGAATTAAATTATAAATCAAACATAGTCAAGCGACTCTGCTGACATTTTATGATCTCGTGTCATCAACTTGTAGAATTAATGTTTAAGGGAGAGGTACAAATCCATCATCTTAATTTATGAGACAACCCATGATCACAAAATCCATTCAATATAACTTTCTTACTTACATGGGAGAAGCAAAGATTAGCACTGAAACAATGTTGCCTGAAAGAAGCAAGCAAGAGAAATAATTGAGATCTTCATATAGACATAGACATTCCAAGGCACTTCTTTTATTTCTCTGCAAGTTACTGCAATTTCTATGCTATTGCAATCTATCACATGAATACTCTCCAATTTATTTTTGTTTTGAATGTGTGATCTATCTGCAACGGTAAGGCCAGTTTGATGAGGTCAATTCAAATCGATGGCAATTCACTGTCTTGCAAGGGGAAGGAGAGATCACAAGTAACAAATAGACATGCTCATAGCAACCAAACAGATCCCAGTGACTGGCATTTATCAAGTGGGCGACACAGGGCTTGCCCTTCCGCGCTCCTGAACGGTCAATCCATTTGTGAAATTGTCCAAATACATAAATGGGCCTAATGGGTCTATTGTAGCTTATAATTCCTTCCCATTTATTGAACGGGCTGTGTCTCAAACCTAGGTCCAGCCCTGATACGCCCAAGAAGCCTGCTACAATCAGGCTGGGCCGCACCGGACCAGATGAATATAGCCGAATTAAAATGAGTCAATTACTACAACTTTAAGGACAAAAAAAAAAAAACACACATGGTTAAGTTGTATAAAATTTGTCATTGCATCAACAAAGCTTAATGTTATGTAACACATGAACCCAAATATCTAGAGGCTGCATGACTCTAAGTTCAATCATGTTTTATTTGACGATCATGAATGTAATCCAGAAATGACTTCTGTCAACCATGGCTGCCATTTAATGAACAATGACAAGTAGCTAAAACCAAATCTAAGTGCAACTCCCCTTCGCTTTCTAGCCCATGAGGAAATCACATGTACTGATCAAGTCCTTCCAACATTGGCACAAGCCTAAGCAGCAAATTGCTCCCCTATTTTCAGCCCTCTCCTTCACAATCTGGGACCATCTCGGCTGCAACAAGGACCCCAATTGGACCACTATCATCTTACTCTTCAAAGAATTACAATCCAGTTTCTCCATGTGGCAGCAACACGGCTACACCTACCGTATCAATAACAAGATTCTCTCTGACCTTTTGCAAAATTGCAGTTACAAGCTTTTAAGTGTCAGTAGAAGCTTCATGCATGGTTGGGGTTGACAGTTACATTTCAATCTCTGTCATAGATCTCTAGATTCAACTCAAGATGATTGTCTCCTTCACGATATTCTCATTGGCTATCCACAAGTTTTAAGCTGGTAGCTAGGTCCCCTCCCCTCAATTTGTGTCATGTCGTTGCCTTTTTAGTTTCTCTGTACCAGAGAATTGGAGTCCTATCTAACACGCGGCAGTCACATGCGCCTGCTCTTACCTGGCAATGGTGGGCCTATCTCTCCCTCTTTCCAAACAAAAGCCCCAAGGATAAGGCTGCAGTCAGTCTCAATCATCGATGCATGATTCTATTTGCACGGATTGTGATTTAGTGGCCCACAATTATAGGTCTCATGGGTCACTTTCATCATCTGAGTATCATATGAGTAATGGCAGAGTTCACAGCTGATTTGTTCTAGAGAAGTCCTGTTCAGTTAAAAATAGATAGTATCACATATTAACAATATCATAGTGATGTGATCTATGTTTGGAGTTCTGTATGAGGGGGAGCAAAAGAGGTGTTGCAATTTCTTTTGTGAGCTCATATATATCATCTACTCATAATTGTCAAACTCAAGCCTTGGCCTTAGCCAGGACTTTTCACGGCTGGATAGCTATTGCCCCATGTGAACTACATCTGGGTCACCATTATATCACCCGCAGATCACTATTGGCTGTGAGCTAGTTCAACTTGTATTCTGTTCCAGATGGTTTTGGATGGTGATTTTGAAAATATAAAAAGAAACAAAATACCTCATCCTTACACTGATCAAACTTTGACATCCAAACTAGTAATAACTGCTTTGGCAATCTAGGCGAAATCCAGTTATAAATTCTATCCTCTCTTGTAGATCCACATATTCATCCGAGAAGCAATGCTAAGATTGATGTAAGGTGTTATAGTAAAGGATATATGAGCAGATAAAAAGAAAATTCGCAACAGCTCTAGCAACAAAGAAAAATCAAGAATTTCATTAAAATGGTTTGGGGAAACACAACTCATGATAAACAATCTCATGTTTTAAAGAGTAGCGAGTTGATCAAGAAATTAGGATTACTAAGTACATTGAATAAACTAGTGAAAAGGCATGATATATCGTAAATTTATGAGAGCATGACTTTAAATTATGTTGAGCTGAATAAAGCTGATCCTAGATAGGCCAAGCCTCTTCTGATATACAGTGCAGTGAGGGCTGTTTTCGAGCCTAAGTGATGGAAAATCCAATGTTTATGTCGTAATTCTCTAACCGGGAGTCCTATTTGTGAACCGCCAGCTCCTACAAGTTACTATATCCTCGAGGGAAGCGCTCGTGCCGGTTTTCAATTTTTCCGGAGGCCGTTTCCCGTTCCGGTCCCCCGACGGGCCGTTTTCAAGCCTAAAGTGTTGGAAAATCCTATGTTCGATCGTTATTCTCTAACCGGGAGTCCAATTTGCGAACCGTCAGTTCCTACAAGTCACTCTACCCTCGAACGAAGTGCTCGTGCCGGTTTCCGATTTTTCCCGCGGCCGTTTCCCGTTCCGGACCCCCGGCGGGCTGTTTTCGGGCCTAAGTGATGGAAAATCAAATGTTTCTGACTTAATTCTCTCACCGGGAATCCAATTCATGAACCGTCAGTTCCTACAACTCACTCTACCCTCGAGCGAAGTGCTCGTGTCGGTTTTCGATTTTTCCAGTGGGCGTTTCCCGTTCCGGGCCCCCGGCGGGCCGTTTTCGAGCCTAAGTGATGGAAAATCTAATGTTTCTGTCGTAATTCTCTAACCGGGAGTCCTATTTGCCAACCGTCAGTTCCTACAAGTCACTCTACCCTCGAGCGAAGTGCTCGTGCCGGTTTTCGATTTTTCCCGCGGCCGTTTCCCGTTCTAGTCCCCCGACGGGCTGTTTTCGAGCCTAAGTGATGGAAAATCCAATGTTTATGTCGTAATTCTCTAACCGGGAGTCCTATTTGTGAACCGCCAGCTCCTACAAGTTACTATATCCTCGAGGGAAGCGCTCGTGCCTGTTTTCAATTTTTCCAGCGGCCGTTTCCCGTTCCGGTCCCCCGGCGGGCTGTTTTCGGGCCTAAGTGATGGAAAATCAAATGTTTCTGACTTAATTCTCTCACCGGGAATCCAATTCATGAACCGTCAGTTCCTACAACTCACTCTACCCTCGAGCGAAGTGCTCGTGTCGGTTTTCGATTTTTCCAGTGGGCGTTTCCCGTTCCGGGCCCCCGGCGGGCCGTTTTCGAGCCTAAGTGATGGAAAATCTAATGTTTCTGTCGTAATTCTCTAACCGGGAGTCCTATTTGCCAACCGTCAGTTCCTACAAGTCACTCTACCCTCGAGCGAAGTGCTCGTGCCGGTTTCCGATTTTTCCCGCGGCCGTTTCCCGTTCCAGTCCCCCGACGGGCTGTTTTCGAGCCTAAGTGATGGAAAATCCAATGTTTATGTCGTAATTCTCTAACCGGGAGTCCTATTTGTGAACCGCCAGCTCCTACAAGTTACTATATCCTCGAGGGAAGCGCTCGTGCCGGTTTTCAATTTTTCCGGCGGCCGTTTCCCGTTCTGGTCCCCCGACGGGCCGTTTTCAAGCCTAAAGTGTTGGAAGATCCATGTTTGATCGTTATTCTCTAACCGGGAGTCCTATTTGTGAACCGTCAGTTCCTACAAGTCACTCTACCCTCGAACGAAGTGCTCGTGCCGGTTTCCGATTTTTCCCGCGGCCGTTTCCCATTTCGGACCCCCGGCGGGCTGTTTTCGGGCCTAAGTGATGGAAAATCAAATGTTTCTGACTTAATTCTCTCACCGGGAATCCAATTCATGAACCGTCAGTTCCTACAACTCACTCTACCCTCGAGCGAAGTGCTCGTGTCGGTTTTTTATTTTTCCAGTGGGCGTTTCTCGTTTCGGACCCCCGACGGGCCGTTTTCGAGCCTAAAGTGTTGGAAAATCCTATTTTCGCTCGTAATTCTATAACCGGGAGTCCTATTTGCCAACCGTCCTATCGTTTTCGTTACCATTTAATGAATTATGTTGGTTAACAAATAAGGGCGGCATCCCCTTTTCAGATTTCTGCCACATGGAATCCTATTACATAAAATTGAAGTTCGTTTTGATTGTATTATTTATGCAATGTATCTGGGGAAAGGACTCCTTAAAACCCATGTTTGCAAAACCCCCTTTCTTACTGTTTAATGGGTTCGCAACAGTTATCAATCCATGCATAAGTTCACAATATTTTTTTTTTAATAGATTAGTTTTTTTTGCCTTGTGTGGTAAAATTATGTCAGAAGGAAAAAAGAGAAGAAGATTCAAATCTTGACAGTCATAATCTGGTTTGAGGAAGGATCATACAAGTTTTAGGGTGTATTTGGTTATTGTCTTGTACCCCAGAGTTGCAATAGTTTTTGTTATTTTTTTGGCAGAATTGATAGTTATATATTCTGTCATTCAGTTATATAGTGGAGAGTAATTAAGAATTGACATCATGTTCTATACTTGGTTTTTTGAAATGGGTTATGTACTTTTCTTCGATGGGTGCATACTGCCTTATACTTCTTAGGTTGATGTTGACATCAATGATTGCTATTGATTGAGGATATAGAACCTCATCCTCCTCCTCTTCTTTTTCTTCTTCTTTTTGGAATTGTAATAGGGATACTAAACTTAAAAGACATTATCCCAGCAAGAGTGAATTATGAGTTTTTCACAATCTCAAATGCTGAAAAACAAATGGCTACAAATTAAAAAAAAAAAACTAATTCAAATGTATTATGAATTAGAGACTTGGGGGTACCTATGGTGAACACAGGATGTTGGAATTTCTACTAGCCATGTAGAAGTTCAGTCAAAAGAGAATATAAATACATGGAAAATTCCAATGGTTTGTAGAATGAAGTTTATGTTTATAGACAGGTCACTTTCAGTGGCGGACCAGTATTTTGATTTGAGGGGTGCAGATCTTAATAGGTAGTCCCTGGTCACTTTTACTGCCTAATGTAGTCTGCAAGTTGCCACTAGCCCATCAACTTAGACATTAGATGAGGCAGCAAAAGTAAACCCAGGTTTCAGGGGCAATAGAAGCTTTTGCTAGTGAACGGTGAGGAAACAGTGAAGATCACTCACCTGAGGAAGGGAAAGCTTGAACAACCCATCCTTCTTCAAAAGATTATGGATAATCCAGGCTCTTGCTTCTTCACCAACAATAAACATTATAAAATTGTTTTCTAAATAATTCTTAAATGAGGAAACAGTGAAGATCACTCACCTGAGGAAGGGAGAGGAATGTATAGTCGCTTTGTAAGTCGTCTACGAGCAGCTTCATCAAGCTCCTGAGGTCTATTTGTTGCCCCTTTTTGCAAATATCCAATAATCAAAACTTAATGGAATGAACTGATGTTATAATGATTACAGAAGCTACTGTGCAAGTCACTTTTTTCAGTGATCTTCTCATAACATGACACACGCAAGAAATCCAAGCCATTCATATAATGGACCTCACCATACATGGGCCATGTCCAAACAACAAGCACTACGGTTCACTAGGGCTGTCCATTAGATGCTTTAATTTATTCTACCAATATAGCACACAATTGTGACAATCCTAAGCTCACCAATCCTAACAATACTAAAATAAAAGAATAAAAGGAAGAAAACCCATTTAAAAAGCTCACCAATCACACCGGATAAAAAGTGAGAATATAAAACCAAAAGCCATAAAATCAACAAAATCGATCGACACCCAGAAACGGAAAGATATAAAAAAGCACAATATAAGGATTACGTTTTGTAATATATACTTTTTAGATGCAATTTATTTATTTTATTTATTTTTACCTATGGGCCTAGGTGAGCGCCCCCACCACCCAGGTTTGCATCATGATCTCCAATAGTTGTGCCATCACCAGCAGAAGTGGTCCCTCTCGTGATGTCCAATAAGCCGGTCGGGTCTATCCCTGTTGCAGATGCCAGCTGTTTAATGATTGCCTCAAGTGCATGATATCTTCTGTCCTGCTCAGCCACCCTCTTGTCTTGTTCAGCCACCCTCTTCTCCTGCTCAGCCTGCCTCAAGTCTTGTTCAGCCTGCCTCTTGTCTTGTTCAGCCTGCCTCTTGTCCTGCTCAGCCTGCCTCCTAGCCTGATCAGCCACTTGCTCCCGCAAGGCGATCACCTCAGAATGCGCTGCCCGAGACTGTGCAGAGGATCTTGTATATATCCCATATCCATTTAAGTATCCAGACCTCTTCCCAAGCACATCAACAGCAATCTCCTCCTCGCTCATAGGAGTTGTGACTGAGGGCTGCGACTGCTCCTCAATCCTCTGCACCAGTGCATCCTGCCATTTAAAACAACAAGGGATTTAGAATGCTTAGCTAGGATCATTATTTTCCGATTTCTAATTTATTTATTAGCAAACGTACATGTCTCTGCTCAGCCACCCCGTTTACCCACTCATTACTCTTTTGTCTGTAGTGGGTGTCGCAGAAGAACTGAGTAATAGGCGGCGCTTGACCGGCATTCTGTGACATCTGTTAATTGAAAAGGCTTTGTATTAGATATGAACCTAGCTACATATTGATAAATTAATAAACTTAATGCAATGCTCGTCATATGAATATAATCAGTACCATCATAGACATCCTCGATGCAAATGATTTGGAGCCACTAGTATGATTATATGGCAACTTGGCTCGACTCTCTTGAGCCTTTTTAGACTTTGCCTACATAGAAAAGCAATAATACAAAAGCAGTCATTTATAAAATCATTACTAATAGAATTACGTTGGAATATAATTAATTGTTGTAGATAACATCCCGAATTTACCTTCCAAGATGGTGACTCCCAGCATTGTGAGATCATCATCTGCCAATCAGCTGGATCACAACCCGATGCCGGGTGGTCCTGGGGTCGGGGAACCCCCTGCTCCAACAACTCGAGGTAGTGACTGTGCAGCTCGTACTTCCAACTCTTATACAAAACTCCGCATTGGCGGTCAATGTCCGCCCTGATCTGCATATCACCCTCGTAATCCCCGATATCAAACAATTGCTGCAATTAGGGGAGAGCCATACAAAGATTAGTAATAACAAAATATAATCAGATATTGTAATGAGGCGCACAACTATAATAATTTGGGTAGACATCTTATGCTTCAGTTTACCTGAACTGTAGCAATAACTGCAAGCTTGATCCCACTTTCAAGCTTCTTCCAACCATGAGGCCGTACCGGAGCAACCTCTCTAATGGCTAACCCAAGATGGTTAACCAGTAATGGGGCATGTTCCCCTTCTGGCCTATGGCTGGAGATGGAGATCGGAACGTGGATGTTATGACCCAGCTGTCTTCTAAGCTTCGTCGCATTCTTCCCTCGCGTAACACCCCTTACACGAGTCTGTTGCGAAGAGAGTGGGGCTGATGCTGTTACAATGACAACGGTAAATGAGTTAGTGAACAGATATCATTAAATTGAAGTGAATTCATGATTTTAAAAATGTCATAATGTTCTCACCTACGCTGCTACTCACTGTATGAGGACTCAGCAGCAGCTGGGACGGTTGAGGCTGGGTCGGTAAGGGCTCTGGGGTCGGAGGCTGAGTTGATGAGGGCTGTGTGGTCGAAGGCTGTGTCGGTGAGGGTTGTGTCGTCGGAGGCTGAGTCGGTAAGGGCTCATGTGTGCTCTCTACACCAGCTAAACCGAGTGCAGCTGCAATAGTCCGAGCACGTTTCACCCTACTAGCCCGAGGCATATCTGCAATCTGGATTAGAGCAAAGTGACAAGGAAAATAAATAATTAATAGCAAAAATCAAGAGTATTAGTACAGTGAACGTCAACAACTTACATTAAATGGAAATGGAAATCATTTTAGCACGAGTTTCAACATCAAAATGATATTTTTAAAGTACATGTCATGACATTCACATAACGATTACCTCATCCGATTGAGACCAAGATGTATCATCATCTACATCATCATCTTCTGTGGGAATGTAGTTCTCCATCTTATCATTCCCAATGACATTCTTCTTTCCCTTCTCGTTTGTCCCTTTAACCGAACCAAATATAGCACGTGCGGTCCGTTGGAGCCCTAGAGATGCAAGTTTTTCTGCATTCTGTTTAATTGTCTGTTTTCTCTTTAATAAATAATTGGAAGCTTGCACTTGACGTGACAACTCTCCTGGTTTGACCCATTTTTTCCCTCTGTTTGGCATCTCTTGCAACTATGATATATATAAATAGGATTAAAATGTGAAATGTAAAAAACTTTTTATCCATATATGAACAAATCAGAAGAGAAAATGAAATTGAAGACAATGTCATTATGTAAGATAAGATCTTTATTAATTTACTTAATCGTTACATGTGCAAAACTTGAAACAAACACTACATGTCATATTCAATGTCATCATCTTCCTCACTATGAACATCAGTTTCTTCATCTTCGTACTCCGCCAGTGTTTCATCCTCGTCTTGGTCATCCTTGTCCGCTGACTCATCACCGAGAACGATCTCAGGATCTATATCATCCCTAGAATATTGGACACTAGTACCATCGACGAGGACTGGGACAACAAATGTCGTTTCGTCCTGCTGAAATGCATCAACAGGCACATCACAATCGTCGTCGTCGTCATCCCGCTTAGCAGGTACATCCCATGCTCCCCGAGGCTTGACCCGTTCTACGACCCTCCAATTTTTTCCCCTGCTGGTGTCATTGACGTAGAAGACTTGTGTCACCTGACTTGGTAGGACAAATGGATCATCCATACACCAACGACCAGTGATATCAATGCTTGTAACATGGTCTTCGATGTTTACCTTGTGCTTGGTACTAGTGTTGTACCATTCACATTCAAATAAGACCACCTTACCCCCGTGTCGATAGGACAATTCCCAGACTTTACAAATGTAGCCATAGTAGTCATGTTTCTCCCCTTCGTATTCCCCTTCCACGACCACGCCGCTACTCTGGCTCCTACGACACTTCTCACGGTCTTTAGTGTGGTATCGGACACAATTGCAATCACAACCCTGATAAAGATTCACTTGGGACCTAGGGCCATTTGCTAATGACCACATCTCATCAGAAGCTTCTGGTGAACCTAGGGTTCGCAATTGATTCATCTACATAGGAAGATTAAGTCAAATGCATTGAACTAATGTTATTTTAAAACAAATCCAATAATAACTAGCAATTAAAATGAACATATTTTATATGTCTTACACGTTGTTTGAACCATTTTGAAAATTTTCTTCGTTGTATCTGCCCGACATCTCCACATCTTTGATCTTGCACTAAATTCTTGTGTTCCCTACTCAAGATAGTTTTTACTGAATAAATAAAAGTAGATAATGAATAAAGGAATCAACAAGCATTGTACAAATATGTTTAGATTGAAGCACATACTGTAGATATGGCAACACCTCGGGGCAATTATTCAGCACAAACCAATGAGCCATGTCACGAGCTTTTTGAGAAGGATCATGTGCCCTTGGCATCAACCCAATGGGACGGACAATTTGTGTGAAGACCGACATCCCTGGGCCACGTTCGCCACCATCATCATAACGATCTACTCGATCAGTCTGCCTTAAATACATTGAGCAAAAAGTGAGACACTCTTTGACAATGTAGGCCTCCGCAATCGAACCTTCAGGCCGAGCTCGGTTGCGAACGTACCCTTTTAGGGTCTTCAGAAACCTTTAAACAATCAATGATAACAACTATGATTTCCAATGGAAGGCAATAGAATTAATACATAAATAATTAATCAATCACATCAACTATTACCTTTCAATCGGATACATCCACCGATATTGCACAGGTCCACCAAGCATGGCCTCGCGTGGCAAGTGAACTGATAGATGGACCATCACATCAAAGAAAGCAGGAGGAAAGATCCTCTCAAGCTTGCACAATATGAAAACTATCCGCTCCTCCAATTTTTTCAAATCTTCTTGTCTCTGTGTTTTCGAGCATAGGTCTTGGAAAAAGCTGCCTAACTCAAACAATGTAGTACAGGTATCCTTATTCAGAAAGCCGTGCATGCCAATAGGAAGGATGCGTTGGATAAGGACGTGGCAATCATGGCTTTTCAAACCAGCTAATTTATCATTTTTCGATGTTACACACCTCGAGAGGTTCGCCGCATAGCCGTCCGGGTATTTGATGGATTTCAAGAATTCAAAAAATTCATCTCTATGTTTTGGCTCCAGAGTGTAGGAGGCACGCGGCTTCAAGCTTGATCCATCACCTCTCTCCACTAGATGCAACTCTGGTCTGATGCCCATATTTTTCAAATCCTTACGCGCTTTCTCGGTGTCCTTGTTTTTGCCCTTGATGCCCAAAATTGTTCCAACCAAGCTACACAGACGTTCTTCTCAATGTGCATAGGATCAAGGTTGTGTCGGAGTCTTTTGCACTTCCAATAAGGCCATTCAAATAGGATGCTTTTCTTTGTCCAATTCAGTTCTCCATAGTCACGCGGTCTTTTGTTATTCTTGCCAAACTTGACCGGCGCTAGCTCTTCGAGTTGGTCCAGTACCTTCTGCCCCGGTAGATCCAAAGAATTCTTTTCACGCTCATGCTGACCGTTGAAGGCTTTGCTTCTACGCCATTGGTGGTTTAGTTCCAAGTATTTTCGATGGCCAATGTAACCAATCTTATCTTTCAACTTCACCCCTAACGAGCTGTCATTACACGAGGGGCAAGCGTTATAACCCTTTGTGCTCCACCCAGACAAGTTACCATATGCAGGAAAGTCATTTATCGTCCACATCACAGCCGCATGCATTTGAAAGATTTCCTTAGTGGAGGCATCATAAGTAGATACACCATGATCCCACAACTCCTTCAACTCATCAACCAAGGGCCTCAGATATACATCGATATCGTTTCCCGGTGAGTGAGGTCCTGGAATGAGTAATGACATCATCAAGAATGGCTCCTTCATGCACATCCATGGTGGCAAATTATAAGGCATAAGTATGACAGGCCACATGCTATACGAGGTGCTCATGTTACCGAACGGATTGAATCCATCGGTGGCTAACCCCAGTCTCACATTACGTGTCTCTTGGGCAAACTCTGGATATTTCATATCAAATTCTTTCCATTCCACTGAATCAGCCGGATGCCGCGCTATCCTATCATCAACCCGCTTTCACTATGCCATCTCATCTCTGTGGCTGTCTTCCTTGACATATACAATCTGCGTAACCTCGGCATCAATGGGAAATAACGGAGCACCTTATGAGGGATCTTCTTTCGCTTGCCATCACTGACCTTGTACCTAGGCTCTTCGCATTCTGGACATTTATCCAATTGAGCATTCTCCTTCCAATATAGCACACAATTGTGTTTGCAAGCATCTATGTTCTTGTATCCCATGCCCAAGTCACGCAATAATTTCTTCGCCTCGTAAACCGATGCCGGCACCACATGACCTTCGGGTAAAAAGTCCTTAAAAATCTGCAGAACCTTGTCGAATGACTTATTGCTGCACCCACTTTCTACCTTCACATGCAATACCTTGATGACAAACGATAACAAAGTATCCGAGCTTTTGCATCCTGGGTACAAGCCACGCTGAGAAGCCTCCAACAAATTTTCAAAATCATGCACATCATCCCTCTCTCGAGTATCTTCATCCAAATAAGTTCCCCTACGATGGTCCTCTATCAACTCATCAGTATTCATCATGATTATCTTCTGATTCAGCCTCGCTCTCATCCGAATCATCGGGTTGAACTATGGGTTCCCCGTGATATATCCACCGCATGTATGAGACCATCATTCCGTTAATGTGCAAATGCATTCTCACTGTATCATAGTCCTGCATCATATGGTTACAGCAATCATTACACGGGCACCTAATCAACACCGCACCGCCCGAATTCGCCTTTGCAAAATCAATAAATGAGATCACCCCATCTATGTACTCCGCATCAAATCGGTTCTGATAACGTAATATCCAACTCCTGTCCATATCTGGTCATATCCCAAGTAAATAGCAATTAGATATTGAGCATTTATGTGCATGCTTTGGGGTTTCAACAATTCTCCAACTCTACCCCATTCTTGTATGCGACGTCCCACTAATGTCAACGACGCAAACAAATGCATCTGTTGTTCAAAAGAAATTTCGGCAGCATCTCCCATCGGTCTCCGAGTACACGAAATAGACTATAATTTATACAGTCTAAGTATGCACCCGGAGAACAATAGAAGATAAACAAAGCAAAATTTCTTTATAACAAACAAATACATTTGCTTCAGTAGTTGACACCAGCCTAAGTGGGAGCATGACATACAAGAACAGTCCCAAAATGGGGACTATTCAAAATTCACTCCTAATAAGTGAAGTTTGAACGGGTTTCTAAACTGAACATGTCATATTGTTTTAATACATGAGCCCTCATATTAGAGACTATGAAACCATAGATTACATCAAATAAATTTCAGAATATTGGGCTGATACTTATTCCCAAAACTAGCCACCGATAGACAGGGAGGGGTTCGGCTGTGCTGGGGACAAGTCCATTAACACACCTCCTAATATCAAAATTAGGGTTGAATTGAACTGTTTATTAATCGGGCCTAAAAGTCACTATATTGGCCCATTAGGATTGCAATTGGATTGGCACTGTCTATTGAAGGAACAACCCAAGATAGAAAGAAACCTTCGTCACACTGGAAACAATGGGGGACCTAGAATATGAAGCGACAATCCTTATCACAATCATACTTCTTTGATCCCAAAGAATTGTGTATATAATATTTCCCCTATTTGTGTTTATCAGTTTCATATGCATTAGGTTTTATGCATTTTCTGATACATCATCATCCCTTGCTTGTGCATGGCCGCATGGCCGCATGGACGTCCCACTAATTAGCACCCCAAACAGCAAGCTGTAAGGAACAGTTTTTTTTTTTTTATTATTATTATTATTATTCTTGATTAATCCTAAACGTGCTCTTGTATAAGATGGGGCTTAACATAAATGGAGATTTAGTACATTAAATATCTAAGAAATTGGCCTCATTAGGATTGTTAAGCTCTATCAAATGAAATGAAGTTGGATGGAAAATGTTGAAACGGTAGACTGATCAAAACCCAGCCTGTTCGTGGGATTGGGGCATTCTCTTCCATCCTCAAATAGAGGTTGGATCCCATAACTGACATTAATTTTATGATTTTCCTCTGTTATTGTTTTGATTGGACAGATATTCTATAATCTCCAATTAATACTATGTTTTATAATGATCTGTGTAAATGGCTTTTTAAGTAAAAAGAAATCTAGAGATTCTAGCTAATGCATTAAATATTTCAAATTTATATCTACAGATTGGAGCTTCTGCAATGTGAATGTATCATTTTCTTGCAAAGCTGAAGTGTAAAAAGAGAAGGAAAAAAGAATAAAAAACAGCTAGATGGGTGGTACTTGTATAGTTCTTAATCATCCAATATTTGATTCTCTCTTCCTAAGTATCCAATATTTGAATCCATCTCTGATTATATGGTACCAATTCCCAATGCTTGCACTTTTCAGCATGGATTTGTTTCTTACTTTCTTACCTTCGTATGGTGAATTCCTTCCACAGCAAGGGAAAATGCCCCACAAGCACCTACTTAAAAAATTCTATTAAACACAAATCTAAGAATAAAATGCATAAAGAGCAATGGCATGAAAATCCTTCAACTTTTGAACAAAATACCAAGACAAAATCATGAGAAACTCAGAATAAAATACTTTCCATGATATCTCTTGATAATATTTCAATGGAACCAGTTGAAGATATCCCAGTGCGATAATTTCGAAAGAGAAAAAAAAATCACTGAAATGGTCAAATGTCCTATTCTTGCAAAAAACTATTGTCATTTCTCATCCAAAATGTGGGCCATCTATTGTGCCCCATATCCTTGATAACAGGCATATGAGTTGAGCTTAACATTTTAATCAACACTTTCTAAAATAAGAAAATAATAAGCAAACTTAAAAGTGACATTGGTGTTGATGTGCTCATTATGTGGCATGTTGATGGAGTTATTTAGCCTAACATTTGATAAGAGCTTTGACAAAGCCTTGTTTTAAAAGCATGATCAAAACATTGCCACCAAGCTACTATACTGAATTGGTTTTCAAGTTGATACCCCTGAAATGAATGCATCATCAATCTCTGAAACCAGATGATATTGCATTGAATCATCTTAGCATCATAGCCTCTATTGATGAAACATTTCTTTGTTGAATTTTGAACGGCAAACAAGCAAAAGGCAAAAACCTTTGTAACTTCTCCAATTCCATCATGTTATGAAAGGGAAAAACAGAAGTTGAGGGGGCGGCTGTCAACCAAATAACCATATCAGATAGGGATGAAGAGAGAAGAGATGAGAATGAGACATTACCTGCAGAGTGGGGAGAGATGCAATGGCAGATTCTCTAACCGAGCAGGGACAGCGGCGAGAGTCCCGGTTTCACTTCGAGCGACGGTCGTTGTCGGGCAGAGAGAGAGAGAGTGAGGGAGCAACCGAGGGAGAGAATCAGAGAGAGAGAGCAGATCGAGAGAGCGAGCGAGAGAGTGAGAAAGAACAGAGAGAGAGCACAGAGAGAGAGAGCAGATCGAGAGAGCGAGCGAGAGAGTGAGAGAGAACAGAGAGAGAGCAGAGAGAAAGAGCGAGATGGAGAGCGGCCCACCGATCTCGACCGATCGAGAGAGAGAGAGAGAGAGAGAGAGCGAGAGAGTGAGAAACAGAGAGAGAGAACAGAGAGAGAGAGAGAGCAGATCGAGAGAGCGATCTCAACCGAGAGAGAGAAACAGAGAGAGAGAGAGCAGATCGAGAGAGTGAGAGAGAACAGAGAGAGAGCAGAGAGAAAGAGCGAGATGGAGAGCGGCCCACAGATCTCGACCGATCGAGAGAGAGAGAGAGAGAGAGAGAGAAGATGGCAGAGAGGGGGCGAGAGTGAGATAGCAGAGAGGGGACGGCCCACCGATCTCGACCGATCGAGAGAGAGAGAGAGAGAGATCGCCCGATCGAGAGAGAGAGAGAGAGAGAGAGAGAGAGAGAGAGAGAGAGAGAGAAATAGAAGATAGCAGAGAGGGGGCGAGAGTGAGATAGCAGAGAGGGGACGGCCCACCGATCTCGACCGATCGAGAGAGAGAGAGAGAGAGACAGAGAGCGGGTAGCAGAGGTCGCCCGATCGAGAGAGAGAGAGAAATAGATGACTGCAGTCGCACTGAGATCGCCGGATCGACGCTCTGAGATCGCCCGATGGAGAGAGAGAGAGAGAGATCGCCCGATCGAGAGAGAGAGAGAGAGAGGAATAGAAGAGAGGGAGCGAGAGTGAGATAGCAGAGAGGGGACGAGAGTGAGAGCGCAGAGAGTGAGAGAAAGACGAGGGAAAGAGAGAAAAGGGGGAAAAGGGGGATTCTGTTGGCGGGAGAGGGAAAATAGAGGGGGGATTATTTCCACACTTTTTTTTTCAACACAAATATATTTTTTGTCGAAAAAAATTATTTTATTTTTATTATTTGAAAACCTCTCAAATCCTCTACCAACCGACGCTGATTTTCGTCGGTAGATAATTTTTCATCGTTAAAGGACTCTAATTTTTAATTTTTCTAAAAATTAAATTAAACATTACCCCAACGTTTTACAAATAACATCAGTAAATGTTCATTTTACCAACGTCATATAATTCGTCGATAATAGTATCTGATAGTTTTACTGACGTAAAATAAAATTCGGACAGGATTTCCTAACACTTCAGCCCGCTGGGGGTCCGAAACGGGAAACGGCCCCCGAAAAAATGTGAAAACTTGCGAGAGCACTTTTCTCAAGGGTAAGGTAACTTGACGGAATTGACGGTTCACAAGGACTCCCGGTTATACAATTATAAGGGAAGCATAGGATTTTCCAACCATTAGGTTCGTAAACGGCCCGCCGAGTAGGGGTGCACATCGGGTCGGGTTCCGGGTTATCGGACCGGATTTGACCCGACCCGGTATTTTTAAGACCTCTAAACCCGGTCCGATAACCCTATTAAGTAAAACCGGGTTATCGGGTTCCCGGGTCACCGGGTTACCGAGTTATCGGGTTCGGGTTTCGGGTGACCTGATAACCCAGAAAGAAACTACGTACCATCGTTGGCTGGTTGATGATATCTGCCTCAAGTCACCAATTTGCATCTCTCGGCTCACTCTCACCATCTCAAGATACCTCTCAACTTTCTCTGCTTAGGGTTTTTGGGATTTCTTCTACTTCTGCAATGATTCCTTTTTCTGTTGACATCGAAATCTTTGAATGCTATTTTGCAATCTGTGGTTTCTTGTTTGGATTTGTTGAAGTGGGTTTGGAGCATAGATGGGTTCGAATCTGTTATCTTGTGAATGAGTCCTCCAGAATGGGGTTTAAAGACATCGAGCAGAAAGTACAGAGACGAACGAGATCGGGAAAGAGACCATCACAAAGACCTCGATCTCCAGCACGATCGAAATCGAGATCACAAGCATAGAAGCAGTCGCGACGCGGAGGATCGGCACCACCGCGACGACAAACGATCCTAAAAAAAAACAACGGTTTGGATTATCACACAGGAACTTATAATTAAAAAAAAAATACAAAAAAGAATTTGGGTTGCCTAAGTTGGGCAATGTAGCACTGCATCTTTCCGCTTTTGACAAATACAACTGCATGACATGGGAGGCATCAAACAAAAACCGAGGAGATCGATGATGCATCTTCTGAAGTTACCTGCTTATATTTTCTTGTAGATTCGCTTAGTTACTATGTTCTTGGATTCATCATTAATCGACATGGCATTGCACATCTCAACCCGGTACTCATCATAATGAGGTTTCGAATTCTTCAAACAAACGGCCCGCCGTGGGTTCCCGGAAGCATCGGATTTCCGGTCCGGCCGAAAATGAAGGACCGGACCAGACCACTTGAACGTGGTCATATCCGGTCTGGTCCAGTCCAAAACGGTCCGGTTGGACCACTTAAACCGGTCCAGACCGGTTTAAAATTTTCAACCAATTATAAATGGTTGATTTATAATTAGGGGCATCAATTTCTTTCAGCTATGCATCTCGTAATTCATACTTGTTATTCAGATATGCATTCTGCAATTTGTTGACCCCCCTTTTTCCCGTTCGGGCAGCATCAATGACACCAATCGTATGTGGGTCCCACCCCAGATGGGTGAACAACAAGGGATCTTCACTATCGAACAATCTCAAAGCACCCCAGTCACCTGACAACAAATTTTGTAAGAGATGATGCAGAGTTGCATACCCTGCCTTCAACACTTCACCAAACAACCATAAAACAACAAAAAATGAACAGAATCATAACGAAAATAAACAAACAACCAATATGCTACTAATCTTCGAAATAGACAACACAACCACATAGAAACAGCACATCGATTCTCCATTCGCCTACTCAAAACTCTCCCAGATTAGGGGGAAAACGTCAAGCCCTACCATCGAGTTGGAATCGGCATTCATGAGATTATCAGTTTAAAAAGATTACCTCTGCATTTTTTTTTTGAAGGGATCGATGAAAGAGATGTTTTAGAAACACTGGAAACGGCGTTCGAGATCGAGAAATGTTCTCCGAATCAAGCGAGAAAAGAGGATTTATGCTTTGCGAGTTCAAATCCCTAGATCGATATGGATATGTTGAGGAGATGGTGATGGAGATTTTCGAAGTAACGATGGTTTAATGGTTTTAGAATTTTAGTAGTCCAAATCCGGTCCGGTCCGGTCAATCCGGATATAACCGGTTTTTCAAGTCCGGTCTGGACCGGACCGAATTTGGACCACTAAAACCACAAATCCAATCTGGATAGGTCCGTTTTTGTGGTCCGGTCTGGTATGCGGTCTGGTTCTGTCAAGACCTCAAGCAAGGCAAGACTGACAAGCTCTTGCTACCAAACCTTTTGAGTCTCTCTAACCCCAAAAGTCTAAGAAGCAAAGGAAACAAAGAGATGTTTCTCCACTCTACAAAGAAAGAAAAAGACCCCCCAGGAGAACATCAAGACAGACAAGAAACGGAAGCAGTGCAAACTGCAGACATAGGAAATGGCAAGTGTTCTTTTCAAGAGGAATCGGTTGTTTTGGATGTCCGAAATGAGCTTTATATTGCAGAGACTGAGCCACTGCCAGAGATGAGATGGAGGGGTTTTGAGGAAGAAAAAGGAAAGCCAGAGATGATGGGAAGCATGCTGTAAAGGATTAAAAGTTGGTGTCTGTGAGTTATGTAATTAGAGTTGTACAATACTATATGAATTTGATTAGTGAAATACTAAATGAATAAAATAATTAGTGATCTGGGTGCATGGTGCACAAATCGCACCCTCACAGGTGGAGTGTCCATATCGTTGATCTAATTAAACCCCATTCGTTCAGTTTGTTCTGTCGATCTAAACTGTGCATTTAATTAGTGCATTCCACAAATCACATGAGTAAATAATTACACTGGTCAAATGATTTATGGCGTTTAAAAAAAAAAAAGTAACCGGGTTACCCGGCAAACCTGGATAGAGCTTACCGGGTATTCGGTCGGGTTCCCAGTGTGCATAACATAACCGGGTCGGGTGAAACCCAGCCCGATAACCCGGGACCCGACTCGATGTACACCCCTAATTATACAGGTCGCAAGCAGAGGATGGAAAAGAGGAACATGAACAGGAATGGGTGCAGGATGTGCATTTATGTGCGGTAAATATATGAGATAGGCAGTTGGTACCCATATAACAGTTATTTAACAATGAATAAAACACAAGGGATAGAGAGAGAGATCGAAGAGATGGGAAAGGGAATGGTTTTGGCCTTGGGGATATATATTTGTATACATTTGGACCCCTTAATTTTTTGTCAGTAAATAATTAAAATAAAAGTAAAAAAATATTTTACCAACGTTTACATTTTCGTCGGTAAAATAAATCGAAACAGTAAAATAAAAAATGAAAACACATTTACCGACGTTTTCTTTCGTTGGAAAATAATTAAGATAAAAAGAAATAATATTGTACCGACATTTTATTTTTCATCGGTCAAATAATCGACAAAAGTAAAATAAAAAATGGAAAAATCATTTACCGACGTTTTTTTTCGTCGGTAAATAATTAAAATAAAATACAATAATATTTTACCGACATTTTATTTTTCGTCGGTAAAATAATAGACAAAAGTAAAATAAAAATGGACAAGGAATTTACTGACGTTTTTTTTCGACGGTAAATAATTAAAATAAAACAATAAATATGTTACCGACGTTTTATTTTTCGTCGGTAAAATAATCGACAACAGTAAAATAAAAAATAGAAAAAACATTTACCGACATTTGTTTTCGTCTGTAAATAATTTAAATAAAAAATCAATAATATTTTACCGACGTTTTATTTTTGGTCGCTAAAATAATAGACAAAAGTAAAATAAAAAATGGAAAAATATTTACCAACGTTTTGTTTCGTCGGTAAATAATTAAAATAAAAATAAATAATCTTTTACCGACGTTTTATTTTTCATAGGTAACATAATCGTCAAAAGTAAAATAAAAAATGGAAAAAATATTTACCGACGTTTTTGTTTCGTCGGTAAATAATTAAAATAAAAATAAAAAATATTTTACCGACGTTTTATATTTCGTGGGTAAAAAAATCGAAAAAAGTAAAATAAAAAATGGAAAAAACATTTACCGACGTTTTTTTTTCGTCGGTAAATAATGAAAATAAAAATAAATATTATTATACCGACGTTTTATATTTCGTCGGTAAAATAATAGACAAAAGTAAAATAAAAAATGGAAAAAATATTTACCGACGAAATTAAACGTCGGTAAATAATTAAAATAAAAATAATTAATATTTTACCGACGTTTCTATTTTCGTCGGTAAATAGATAATTTTTTTAAATTAAGAATATATTTGAATAAACTTTTGCCGACGAATTCCTCAAAAACGTCGGTAAAATTCTAACTTTTACCGACGTTTAACTAAAAAACGTTGGTAAAAGTACATTTTTACCGATGAAATTTTAAACGTCGGTAAAAAGGTAATTTTAGCAACGAAATTTAAAAAACGTCGATAAAAGCATAACTTTTGCCGACGAAATTAAAAAACGTGGCTAAAAAACGTGGCTAAAAGTGCAAGTTGTTGTAGTGTGTAGGCTGTTGCCTTATGTGCTAAAAGTGATAACTGTTGCCCTTGGACGCGTTCTCGGTTTGTCAACTGAGGAGGAAGGATGCTATAGGATCGTCGTAGATGAGATCTTGAAGTTTGACGTAGAGTTGTTGGGTGGAGAAAAGACTTTTGGGGATCTCACCGTGGGTGACATCATTTCATGGCCCACATATAGAACCGTGTTTGGCTAGTTTCAAAGCCCCATGATTTATGTAAATGACTTTATTTGTAGTATTTATTCTTATGTGTGTGATCGTGGTATTAGTAATACCGAACGTGAACATGGTTTTTGTTAATTTTCTACCATTTACTGTAGCTACTTTGATGGTTTAAATTTTAAGTGGATGGATGATTTATTAGCTTATTTGAGTTATTTATTTGATGAATAATGGATGTTGTATGGTTGATGCTAATTTACAGTTTTGAGGATTACAGGATTTTTATTAGAAAAATATAAATTTTAAAAAAAAATTATGAATTTTTAAAAAAAATTATCTAATAAAACGACTGCTCCAAACAGTCGTTAATTGAATGATAAGTCGTTTATTTATATACTAATTAAAAAATAACTAAAATTATTTTCGACTGTCGAAGTCCGTCCTTAATAAAATGACTGCCCTAGACAGCGTTTAATGGGACAAAATGTCGACCGCCAACGGCAGTCGATTTAGTAAAACGACTCCGATTTTGCCAACTGCCCGTCCGACCGCCCTTAGCAGTCGTTTTTTAAGAAAAATGACTGTCAAAGATAGTCATTTTTCGGCTGCTTTTACGCCCAGATAAATTTAGAATTTATACCTGTTGCTGCTTTTTTGCCAATTCTAACCTTTGTTTTCACGTCTATACAGATTTCAGTTCAACTATTGGTTCAGTTTTGCAAACAATAGAACCCGACCATTCGGGCAAGTGCCACTGATGACTGATGACACATTAGAACAGCATGTTGACTGACTGTTTTTGGGAACTTTACTGATGATTGTTCAAACCTCTCATGATGATGAAGATAAAATTGCGACAATGGGTATTAGGGACCATACCCAAATCTCACAGTGGCTTCTGGATGCTGGGCACTTCCCATCATTGGAAGGTTTCTCACTGATAGTATGCACAGCAGTTCATATATGAACTACCTTGTAGAGAGTGGTTCAGCTGCCCCGCTTCACCGTATCTAACAAACAATGAGTGGCAAACAGAAGCTGACATTATTCTTGTGTGGGGAGATTTCCAGAATTAAAGGATTACGCTAATCACAGCCATCAGATGAGACTAAGCATTCTCACGTGCCATCCGCGTGCCATCCACGTGGCACCAGACTCACCCCGGCTACCGGGGCAGAGGCCTCAGCCGAAGTCAAGAAACCCCGGACCGATAGCGCCGAGCTCGGCTACCCCATGTGCCCATCTCGGCTGAGAGCTCCACCTCGGCCAAAGGAGCCGGGACGAAAGCCGAAGCAGGAAAGAGCCTCCACTCGCACCCCTCTTCCCCCACGTCATCAGGCACGTGGAGGAATAGGGGCGCGAGCTAGTGAGACAGACGCGACATCCAGCCGTTCACAATCTTCGCCAGATCCCTGACAAGGCGGCATCCAGCGGCTGAAGCCACATCAGGGCAAGGCCCGAGGGCGGATCCGATGGTACCCCAACCGTCAAAGGCGCCCAACATGATCTGGCCCAACGTGACGCGCATTTAATGCAATGTGGGCTGACCCGACTGGCATTAAATGCAGAGTAGATTGGGCTGGATTGGACCGCATTAATTGCAACGTAGGCTGATCATGATTTCCCAGTCGAATCATGGGACCCACACCAAGATATCGTCTAAGATATCTTCCAAATCATCTATAAATAGAACTGCATTTCACATGCAAGGTACGCACAATTCAATCCACAGAGCTGTTACTCTGCCTCTCTTCTTCCTCTCCTTCCATTGTCCCAGTTCATTCACTGACTTTGGCATCGGAGAGCCTTGCGCCGCCCAGGCCAGGGTCCTCTGACCGTTCGCTCTTCTCTTTCAGGCTTTCGGACGGTACCCAGTCATCACCACCTTGGATAAGTCCTCTAAGGCTCCCCAGTTATTGTGGGTCATTATTTTCTGCACCTACAATTCTGATGCTGGCCCGATTTTCAGAGAGCTCATCTAGCTTGAGTGGACCAGTAGAAACCCAAGGAGGTTCCTGTGCTGTTCAACGCCACCTGTACCTGGCTGCCCGGTGTTTGTTCAGTGGAGACATCAGTTTTACTAGTGGAGGCAGGTGTGGTCCACCCGATGGTGAGGGTGCTTGGAGATTCAGAGTTTGGAGCTTGCAAGGCTGCACTGCAAAGATTGTCAACACTAAACAGACGGTGAAAAGTAGCAGAATGCATGTAAGGTGCTCCCCAAGGAAAGAGGCATTGCAGCCATATCAAGTTGATAAAACTCCCTCATGCCGATTTGCAGGATGAAGCCCTCCATATTTTAGAGAGTTTTCCGACTGCTGGAGCACAAGCAGCAGTAGTATGGTGCTTCAGTGAAGATGCCTTTAGTTGACATAACTCAGGGGGAGTGGCACTTTGAAGCTCTTGCTCACTTGGATGTGCGTCACAATTAGTCTACCTTCTTCTAAAGTAAGATGGATAAGACATTATCAAAGCATAGTCTTTACAGGGAAATCTGAGCATAAAAATGTCAAGCATCAACTGCATGTAGTGTGGAGCTTCCTTTTTGTAACCTGCAAATTCTGAGTCACAATCTTATGAAGCTCGCATTCCCTTCTTTTGGAGCCATGAGAAGAAAGAAAACAGTACTGAAAGAAATGAACCGAATGGCTTTTAAGATTGTAACATCATCTTCTTATTGCTCATACTAATGGATTTTTTTCTTCTCATTGAACGAGTAGAGCATATCCCATACACTACAAAAAAAAAGGACTTTTAGTCTCGCTTTTAATTTGAGCTTTTGTGTCGCTTTTATAATAAAGCGACACAGTATGGTCTGATGTGTCACTTTAGAGGAGTAAACGAGGAGGAGGTTTGTGTGTCACTTTTCTATAACGCGACACACACAAAATAAATCTATGTCTCGTTTTATTCTTAAAGTGACACTAGCGGAGCAAATTTTTAAAATAATCCAAACTAAATATTGAGGATGGTTTTCCCCACTAAACAAAAGTGACACAAGAAGTTTGGTTGTTCTTTTCTTTCGGGTGATAGAAAACAAAAGCGACACATGAATTTGGGCGGGGGCTGGCGAAAATTTGGGCGGGTGTTCCCTCCATCTTATATTCCTTTCGTGCCATATCCCATCCCTTCATTCCCTCCATACCTCATTCCCTTGGCGCCCAAATACCCAAACGAATCCAACCGATCCTTGAGGAGTGTCTGAGACGATCGACTGGTGCAGGTTTCTTCTTCTCTCTACTTCTTCTTCTTTCAGCCATATATCTTTCTACTGTCTGGGTTTCAGACGATGGAGATTTTGGGTTTCTGCTGGATTGTGGGAGTGGGTTCCATGGTGCTGGGAGATTTTGGGGGTGGATTGTGGGAGTGGGTTCCTTGGTAGGGGGATGTAGACGATGGGGGAGATGGAGATTTTGGGTTTCTGCTGGATTGTAGGAGTTGGTTCCAGCGATGCTCCTCTTCCTCCCTCCCTTTTCCTCTCTGTTTTTCCTCTCTCTTCTGCTACTTCATGCCTTGCTCTGTTCTGCTGGCAGGCTGGGTTGGTTGGCATTTTTGTAAGCCTCCCTCCCCTTTTTGGTTCTCTGTTGTGAGGGTGTGTTGCCCTCTTTCTTCTTCTTCTCAATATTCATTTACCATTAAGCAAAAAAAAAAAGTATTGGTAGTTGAAGGCTTGAAGCTTCTACTGTTGATACAATGCTAATTTCTGTTTTGCATGTTTTTCTGTATTTTCTTAAAAATTCTATTGGGCACAGACAATTAATAAATTTCTTCCCTCTATAACTCACACTCTCAATCTCTTCCCTCTATACCTCACGCTCTCAATCTCTTTCCTCCCTCACCTCTCAATCTCGTCCCTCTATCTCTCACATACTCAATTTCTTCCCTTTATCTATCTCACACCCACCAACTACCAGCGGCAAGGTATCCATAAATTTTGTTATTTTTTTAGGCTTTAATTTGTTGAAAACAAAACTTCTTCTTTCCTCATTAATGTTTTAACCCATCGATGTTATGCTGCAGTTTGAGGGTTTTCTGGTTCTTTCTTTTATCAACAGTATTTAACCCATCAAAAGGTAAAGACTTTTATTACTTTAATTTTATTGTTCCCTTTTTTATTACACATATTGGGCTGATTCTTTTTTCTTATTTACTTAAATTCACTCTCTAGAAAGTTTGAAGCTTTATTAATCATTAATATAACATATAATCAGTTTGTGGTATAGTGAAAATTGTACGTCTGTAACTTCAGTATTGTGGTTTGATGCTTTATAACGTTAGCTGCTTAAATTTCTTGTCGAATGACATACAAACTCGAAATCGTTGGACAGGATATGCCAAAAACCTAGGGTTGAATCGTACTCAGCTGATCGTACTTCCATCCCCAAAATAGGCTAAATGCAAAAATGCTTAGCATAAGTATTTAAGTAGTGTATGAACTGGTTCTTTGTTGGGTATGCTGGAGTTTCTGCTGGCATCTTCATATGAGGAAGTTCACATAATTTCTTAGGGAGGTGAAGTCTCAGACGGTCATAAGTTTTCGTCTTACACAAAGATGCTACACTTGGAAAATTTTCAACACTAAGGGCACATTTCTTTCCTAAAACTCCTGGAATTCATGTCTGGTGGCTGTCTGGGATTCTCAAATGCTGGAGTTCTGAAATGCTACTGAATTCTGTCATTTCTGAATTCCTTGTTTCTTTTATGTCTGAATTCCTGCCTGAGAATTCATGAATTCCTGGATTTTCTGAATTCTCTGTTTCATAACTATAAGGATTTCTGACTGGAATTTTACTTCTATATGCATTGTATATACCGATTTTACAATTCAAGCAGCAAAAATAAAAAAGAAAAAAAAATAAAAAACAACATCCATGCAAAAACTAATCACATGTCCATGAGCCAAAGAGTGGGTCTCATCAGAAATTGCCAACAACCAAACACTGAATCCAGTCTATGAAATTCAGCAAATAACTAAAATAGTTGAATGAGTTGTACATTCAAACCACATCAAACCGGCCAAAAATAGTATAGATCCACATCAAACATGCCAAACATAATATAGATCAAATGCAGTCATCTATAGACACCAAAGGTCTTAAACAGAAAGTGCATAAAAATCTAAAATATGTTTACTACAGTCATCCAAATGATGAAAGACTTCTCATTCATGGAGTGTGGCCTGATGACTCGGGATGAAAATTTGTCTCCAGCCATTTGATCTGCTTCTCAACATTCAAGCTCAAGAAAGTTAATGCCCTCCTGTCATTACTAACAAGAAAGTCTAGAACAAGCATTTCAATATCCTCTGGTATAGAAGGATGTGCAGTCACAACTTCACTAACTTGTGAAATCAAGCCATAAAAGATAAAATTTTCAGAAATTTTTATCTTATGGGAAGAAGTGTCGACACCCTTACTTGATGGTGTCGACTCCATGGGGCTTACGCATTTTCAACCTCTGGACAGAATGATCACTCGCTCGACCCAACCTGTGGCTGGGTCGAGCGAGACTTCAATACATAAAAATAAAATAAATTTCAAACTGTCGTGTCGACCCCATTTCAGATAGTGTCGACCCCTTAAGACAAATTTTCCAGCAATCTTATCTTATGAGAAAAAGTGTCGACACCCTTTCTTGATGGTGTCGACTCCAATATGTGTACTAAATTACTAACTAATTGAAAAACAATGTATAGCCGCATAGGCCATATACCTGGTTTCATCTTAAAAGGGTTGGGATTCCATGAGTATATCTTTTTGTCCCTTTTGCTGTTTTCTATTTGTCATATATTAGATAAAGATGTTAGGTGGGTGCTTACATGTCATGGCTACGAAGAATTATATGTCTGTGATTTTCTTGAAAATTTTTCTATTTTAGAATTTCAGGATTTTTGTTAATTTGGAATGGACAAGTCTTGGATGTCCAAGCTGAGAAATTCGAATGAATACATTGAAGGGGTTAACAATCTTCTTAGTTTTGCAAATGATGAAGAAAGTTATATACGCTGCCCATGCAAAGACTGTGGGAATCTCCATGAGTTAACTAAGAAGGAAGTCAGAAATCATCTTTTTAGACATGGTATTGACAAAACTTATGTTCTGTGGAGATATCATGGGGAAAGGCATCTTGCTTCTGATTTTTTAAGTGTTCCTACACATGAGAACACCCATCAGCCCTACAATACGGAGAGCCCCCTCGATGAAACCCCCCTCGATGCTACAAACATGAAGGAAATGGCAGAGGCTGTAGATAAACAATATAAGGCTAATCCTGAGAAATTTCAAGAACTTCTTGAAGATGCTGAGACTCCTTTGTATGAAGGTTGTACAAAGATTACGAAGTTATCAGCTATTGTAACGTTGTTTAATTTGAAAGCGAAAGGTGGTTGGACTGACACAAGTTTTACGAATTTGTTGAAAGCCTTAGGAGAGATGCTTCCAGAAGGTAATTTGATGCCTTCTAGCATGCACGCAGTTAGAAAGACGTTGTCAATTTATGGGATGAAATATGAAAAAATCCATGCTTGTCCCAATGACTGTATACTTTACAGGTCTGATGAAAATAAGAATAGAACTACTTGCCCAACTTGTGGAGTATCAAGATACAAGGAAAATAAAATTGGGACCGACCAAACTAAAGGTGTTCCGGCTAAAGTTTTGTGGTACTTTCCACCTATTGCAAGATTTAAAAAGATGTTTCAGTCTGCGGAAACAGCAAAGTCATTGACAAGGCATGCCAATGAGCGATTGGTGGATGAAAAAATGCGTCATCCAGCAGACTCTCAAGCTTGGAAGTTGGTAGACAAGAGGTGGCCTGAGTTTGGTGCTGAATCGAGAAATCTCCGCCTTGCACTTTCAGCGGACGAAGTCAACCCATATAATAATCTTAGCAGTAAGTACAGTTTATGGCCTGTGATGTTGGTAACTTACAACCTCCCACCTTGGCTCTGCATGAAGAGAAAGTTCATGATGTTGACAATGCTGATATCAGGTCCAAAACAACCTGGAAAAGACATTGACGTTTATTTAGCTCCCTTAATTGATGATTTAATTACTTTATGGAATTCAGGGGTAGAGGTTTTTGATGCCTACAAGCAAGAGTCATTTCTACTGAGAGCCGTATTGCTATGGACGATCAACGATCTTCCAGCCTATGGTAATCTTTCTGGGTGTACTGTTAAAGGCTACTTTGCTTGTCCAGTTTGTGATGAAGACACATCTTCGTATAGGTTGAAACATTGTGGAAAAAATGTCTACACATCCACTAGAAGATTTCTATCTCGGCATCATCCATATCGAAAGCAACAAAAGGCCTTTAACGGTGAGAAGGAGTTGAGGGAGGCACCTGAACGATTGAATGGGCAGCAAGTACGAAGCAAAGTTGAAGGGATCAAAGTCTCGTGGGGGAAAAAGAAGTCAACACAAGAAGTCGATAAAGGAGATAATGGTGTTATGAAATGCTGGAACAAGAAATCCATCTTTTTTGATCTTCCGTATTGGGAGTACTCACCTCTCCCACATAACTTCGACGTCATGCACATCGAGAAGAATGTATGCGATAGTGTGATTGGTACTCTACTCAACATTCCAACTAAGACAAAGGACCACCTTAAGAGTCGTCTTGACCTGCAGGAGATGGGTTTAAGGATGGAGTTGGCCCCAAAGGTTGGTGAGAAGCGAACATACTTACCCCCGGCATGTTACACATTATCTAAAGCTGAAAAAACTAGAGTATGCAAAACCTTGCACGAGTTGAAAGTCCCCGAAGGATACTCTTCAAATTTCAAGCCCCTTGTTTCAATGCAAGATCTGAAATTGCATGGGTTGAAGTCACATGACTGTCACATGTTGATGCAGCAACTACTTCCTGTGGCAATACGATCTGTCTTGCCAAGTCATGTGAGAAATGCAATTATTAGGTTGTGTCGATTCTTCAAAGATCTTTGTGCGAGAGTAGTAGATGTGAAAAGACTGCCTGAAATTCAGAATGATATCGTGATCATATTATGTTTGCTGGAAAAGTATTTCCCGCCATCTTTTTTCGATATCATGGTTCACTTACCAGTTCATCTTGTTAGAGAGGTTGAAGTTGGTGGTCCTGTTTTCTTCCGATGGATGTACGCATTTGAGAGGTACATTGATTCCTTATCTGGTCATTTCTATTATGAATGAAACTTACGCACAATTTATCACTTAGTTCTTTAGTAACTGTTTAGGTACATGAGGGTGTTAAAGAGTTATGTCCGAAACCCAACTCGACCGGAAGCTTGTATAGCTGAAAACTATATCGCTGAAGAAGCAATTGAATTTATGAGTGAGTTCTTACCTGGGTTAGCTGCAGTAGGAGTTCCTACCTCCTTGGAAATTATTACCACTGATCTGGTAGAAAATGGGAAGCATCCGTCAGGTGGTGAACTCATCGCACCTGATAGCAAAGCCTTGGAGCAGGCACATCATTATGTCTTGCAAAACACAGGAGTTGTTCAGCCTTATATTGAGTAAGGATTTTTAGTTCTTTAATTAAACAAATTAAATAATATATTGATGGGTTTTGATAGCTAACAATGTGATTTTGTACTGATATATGATAGGGAGCACATGAGCTACCTAAAGGAACACAATCCCCGCAAGGCCAAAAAACCGACATGGTTACAGGAAGAGCATAACCGTTCTTTTAATGATTGGCTCAAAAGAAGGGTATATGATTACCTGAATGTCTTTTATGTATTGTATGCCTCAAACAAATTTGATTAAGCTTCTTAAACAATATAGGTTTTACACGAGCGGGGCATGGCTAATAACAATGTGTCAGAAGTTTTGAGGTGGATTTCAAAGGGACCATTGCCACGTGTTTTGAAATACTCTACGTATGTAATTAAAGGTCATCATTTTTGCACAAGAGAACGTGATGCTTCGCGAGTTAATCAAAACAGTGGAGTCAGTTTGATGGCGACAACCCCCCAAGTTTCAAGTTCAAAGGATCAAAACCCTGTATTTTCCAGCATGGGGTTTTACGGTGTAATTGATGAAATATGGCTGCTAGACTATACTAATTTCAAGGTTTCAGTGTTCAAGTGTGATTGGGTTGACAGTAAGAATGGCATCAAGACAGATGATATGGGCTTCACCTTGGTTGATCTTAATAGAGTTGGCCATAAGTCTGATTCCTTTATTTTAGCATCTCAAGCAAAGCCAGTTTTCTATCACTACACCATTTCAGGGCTTTTACAGCGTGCAATGCGCGCCGTAAATGTAAGTTTACGGCTTAAGGGGGTCGTGCCGTAAAAGCGCCTGCCGTAAAAGGTTCGATGTAATTACGGCGTGCATATACAGGCCGTAAGTAGGATCAATGCACGCCGAAAATGATGCTGTCAGGACCTTTTGGACCAGATTTATGGCCTACTAAGCAAGCCGTAAATACTAGACTTTTACGGCGCGATTTGAGTGCCGTTAAAGCATTTGTGTGCTTAAGTTCATGGCACACGTAGTACGCCGTGAATACTTAAAACAAAAAATATTTTACACAGCTTGCATTTGTGGGCTGTAAATGGGTTGTTTACAATCTGATTAACGGCTCCAAATGCAAGCCGTAATTGAGTATATGATTTTACGTCTTGCAAATTCAGGCCGTTAAAGAATTGGCGAGTTTCAATTTACGGCTCGCAAGATGCGCCTTAATTTTTTTATTTTTTTAAAAAAAATAATTGTTTTTTAATTAAAAAAATAAATCCACATTTTTTTATTGCTAAAAATACAAGTTAATAAACTAAAATAAAAAATGTAAACAGAACCTGCAAATAAACAATGGACCTGCAGTTAAAAACAAAAACACTGGTCTATACAAGCTAGATAAGCCATGGGGAAAAAATACATGAAAAGGATCATCCATTCAAATCAATACCAAAACAATGAGGGAATTCTTGTTTGTTCATTTATAAGATTCACAGGACACTAATAAATATGAACCCATCCCACCAACTACTGCATTATTTCTATTTAATTGCTTCATGGGTGGAGTGATTACCTGCCATAATCCCTACAGAAATACAAATAAATCACATATCCTACTCATAGCACTCCAATACAATACAAGGCAAACAAACATTTTTCTTCTTATAGGCATAAACAATACAAAACATTCATAGGCAACTCAGGTTATTCATTTGTACTTGACCCTCCAACTTTGAAGGAGTTGCTCAATACCCAAGCCCTCTAACTCGTCCTAGTGGATCAGGACCGAGTACCTTTGCAATAACGTCATCTCTAAAAGAAGAACCATTTTCTTGTGCTTTGTATTTTTTGACTTGTTGCTGTATTACAATAGAGCAAGAAAATGTCAGCAATAAGATGCTAATGTTTATCTATCAGCAGGCAGAATATCAATATGAATAATAAGATGCTCATGTTTATACTAAAAATAGTATTTGCAGAACAGAATTAAAAAACTAAAGTAAAAAAATCAATAACATAAAAATAATAACCAAAAGTGAAATGCACATTAAAATAAGACATCAATTTTAAACGTATAAAAGACAATCAAATAATTAATTATAAAATTTTCTTTGCATGCGCCAACTATTGGGGGAAAATTCCAGAAAAGAATCCATCATGACTTCAAGTATTCAACTGACCCATATAACTAAATCTAGACAGATGAAAGCTTATAATCACAATTACAAAAAAAAAAAATCAACTTACAGTAGGGGTGGCAAGCTTCAAAGTGCTTCTATTTTAAACTTCTATTTCATGCTGATTGCTGGGGCATGGGAGACTTCAGCCTCATTAAATAGTAGCATGTGAGAAGATAGCATCCAATATGGCTTTAAAAACCTGAAAAAACAAGGGTAGTATAACTCAGATCCTTGCTTGGCCAAGCCATTAGTTACATCATTAGATCCTTGCTTGGCCAAGCCATTATTCGCTAGGTCAATAGGAACCAGCTTTATAACATCATGCAACCCCTACACTTGAAAAACAACCATCATCAACAAAGACTTGTCCCATCAACAAAGAAGCATCCATACTATTGAATTGAAAACTATAAATTTAAAGGAACAACCAATAAATAACATTTATTTAGAATCTATTGGTAAACTCAACTGGAGCAAACATTGCACATTTCAACAAATGAACTGAATGAACAAATGAACTGAATGAACCCAATCCTCCTCTCTTATTCAGCCTTAGGACCAGCACATGCTTAGGTGTAACACATTGTAGGGTTATAACAAGGAGCATAAAAGAATGGGACATCTGTAGTATTAGCAAGACCTGAACAATCAACCTCTGAGTGTCAAATATATCAATGTAATGCATCAAAGTCAAAGATTTACTAGAAAGACCAATTGATAACAAAAATAAGGGCATATGAATGATTAAAGCATGTACACACACACAAAACATCAGTTAAATTTGAAGTTCTCGAATTGAAACTGTAACAATTTATTTAACCTAAGCGATTTTTGGCTCGCCATGAGTAAGGATGAATCCGTAAATGAACATTTTTTTTTAATTTGGTTGAGGGAAGGAAAAAATAAAACTCAATGGAACATGTTCACATCAAAATTCAAGAAAGAATATCTCCATTTGTGAATATCAACAGAGCACAAAGCCTCAGCTAATCTTCTCTGCATATGCATATGTATGTCGCTCTAATTCCATTAAACGAGGCCTAAATTTCCACATTCATAGCCATAGTTCCAGATATGCCCTCAATGAAACCAATTATGCCCACACCTGTAAATGGCAAAGCGTATGATAAAGAAAACTGAATTTGAGGGACAGAGTCATACCCACATTATCTTTTCAAACAAGTACCTTTTCAGCATCTGCACCACAAGCATAGATATCAAGCATCATAGGCATAGATATTGAGCAAATAGTATTTTAGTATGTTTCTCAATTGAGTTTAAACCTTTTCAAGTTTCTTAACCTACTTTGAGCAAGATCAATGGCAAAACAAATAAGAAAGCTGACATAATATAAAAAAAATAAGTTTTCCCTTGACTAAATGATTCAAAAGACCACAAAATTGGCAAGTAGAAGCATATCAACAGGATGAAGTGATCTCTTATGTACACCAACAAGATTGATAACCTGCAGCAATAAGTCAATGACATATCATAGTTCAACAATATGCTATGAAAGAATGGAAATGGCAGAAGATTATTAGACATGTATACTTTCTCCACCCTTTAGGTCAACTTGGCATTTAAAGTCTTCTTCTCTTGTTGCATTTCTTTCTCTTTATCTTGTTTGTTTCAAAGTCTATCTCTTTGATAGACATTTTCTACTTTTTTCTCAAATAAAATTCAACGTTAGTTCTCCAAAAAAAAACAACCACAACATAAACTGATGCAAATCCACAAACATATGATATGCAATAAATTCCCCAACTTTTCATTGCCCCACAACAATTTACAACCAAACCTTATTTAAAACACGAACCCCTCTACTCCATTAAGAATACATCTATTCTCGGCAGAAACAGGGAAAAGGGCATTTACTGTCTTCTCATGAGAAGCCCATCTTCCACACAGGAATTTGGAGCTTTCTCATTTAATCAGTTGCCCATTTATCTCAATTGATCTCATTTACTAAATTAAAGGGATTTAGATAACAATAGCAAGAGTCACTACTCTAATCAGTAACCCGTAAAAATGTCTACTTTCCTTCATTAGAAACACAGAAAATTCAGACTCTAAATAACTTACTGGCTCTGGTGTTCAATGGGTGCTTGTGCCAACATCCCTATCTTGGACTCTTCAGATTAAAAAGAGAAGAAGAATAAGGATTTAGGGTTGTCACACTAAACCACAACAATATGGAGAAGGAGACCTAGGGATTTAGGGGTGTCATCTTCAACCCTAAGTCCATTATTAGAAATTTGTGCCACTGCGTATGGAGAAGATGACGCAGAGTCGGGCTCGGGCATTGAGGAGATGAGGGATGGGGGAAGAGAAAGGAAAAGGAGATGTGGTGAAGGAGAAGGGAGATGGAGTGCAGGTGGGGAAGAAGGAGAAAGAGAGAAAAAGAAAAAGAGGGAGGAAGGGGGTACAATGGTGCACAGGTGGCTGTGGTTGTGAACCAGATCGACATGGGTTTCTCCTTACAAGGGATATAGTAGCATCACACTAGGCCTGCACATAGAACAAAGACAAACACATGAGCAAATTCATGACAGGGTAGTAAGAAAAGAACAAAACGAGAGATGGGTCTTTTAGAAATACCCCGATACTGCATAGAGATAGTTGAGAAATGTGTAGAAATGGCCCATTTTCCTACAGCTCTTGATCTATTGGATCACAGACAGTCAACAAGGTTTGGAAGGTGATTGAGAAACTAGAAGTGGAAAAAAGATAAGAAGAACAGGCTGGTTGGGAATAGAGCAGATATGTAGTTGGAGATCATGCTGATAGGTGTCCTTATAAACAAGGACAGATGGGAAGATCTAAGATGGTATCTGATTCTGCCTTCAACGTGGCGTCCTAGGTTAAGAACCGACCAGATCAGAGGTGTCAATAGTGTGGCTGTGGTTGTGCAGAGGGCAGAAGCAGCGAGGAGAAAGACAGAGAAGGGGCAGTTGCTGTGAAGCAGTGTGGCTGTGGTTGTGCGCAGGTGCAGTGACCGTGCTGGGTGTTGCAGGGAGCAGCGACGGGGCAGAGGCAGTGGGCATTTGTGTAGATGACAGGGAGAGAAGGGGTAGTTCCTTACCAGTGGTGCGGTTTAGCGTGGAGGGGGAAACGGGAGTGTCTGGGGGTGAACGAGCATCGCCTCAGGCCAGCAGCGCAGTCGATGGTGGAGAGGATCGGCGGCAGAGTTGTCGTCGAGATAGGTTATGCCGAGGCTCTGGCGAGGTTCTGCGCACGAGGACATGGCGACGATGGAGAGGGTGGCGTGAAAGGGATCGATGATGGGCTGCGAGATCGGCGGAGACTGTGCAGGTAGGCGACGAGGGTGATGGTCAAGAGGTAGAGGATGATAGGCTGTGGATGAGGGCCGTGAGGTGTACGCAGTGGTTGGAGGAGGAGGGCTGGCTGGTATTCCTGAGGTGGGACGTCTGCGGGAGAGGTGAGAACGAGAGAGAGCGTCGTCTGGGCTGGGGATTGCCCTAGGGTTGCCCTATCTGCGTGGTAAGCAAGCACATTTAATTGTACAATAAGAAATCATCAATCATCAGTTGTATTAACTTTATAACTTGAGAATGGAAAATTCAGTGGCATCCATCTAATTGTGCACAATCTGATATCCACTAATACATACTAATTGACTTAAAATTTACATATATGGAACAAATTCTATCATTCTCATTCATTCATTTCTTTATTCTCATAATAGATAGAAATCAATTATAACCAGGTTGGTATTTTCATTGGCAAAAGAAATCAATAAAAAATGAGAATAACTGCGCAAAAGAAACAAACAAATTGTGGATATGCATTTTAATAGAAATACGCAAAGTTCTCATTGCTATAACTGCAAGATTCTCATTGCTATCGAAGATCCTCCACTTAGAAACACCAGATTAAATATAAAATTAAAGCTATACTTCAGCTTAGCAGCCCACAATATCTTAAATAGAGTAAATCCATTCTCTTCGCTTTGCTCCGAATTCCCTACATCGCCGCCTTCGCTCAATTTTTTCACCGAGTATAGAACAAATGCAAACCACGACCGCTCCATTTCTTCCGGCTGCGATCACAAGATCAAAGCAAACTTCAAACAAAAAATTAAACAAAATCTGAGATTCAAGATCCAATTAGAAATAGCTATGAATTGAAATCTCCAACAAAACATAAGCTTCCGTTTCCAATCACAGACAATAGACATGTTGGACACCAGAAGATGCTTGCTTTCCTTGAGCAAAGTCATAGCCAGCTGTGATATGCTTTCATCAAGCGACAAACCGGTCTGTTACAAGCTCTTTGAATCAGCTAATGAGAATTACATATCAAAACAAGATAATCAACAGAACCGAAAAAAATCAGAAACCTTGCAGAGATCTGAAAATCGAGCTTCAACTGCAGTGTCGTCTTCGGACTGCGAATTACTTGTAGAAATCGAAGGTTTAACGTCCTCCATCTGGACCGAACCCTTACTCATCGATTCAAATTTCTTCTAAAACACAAGAGATCAGCGGCCATCAAACGACAAAAAGCACCAAATTTATAGATCTGGAAGGAGAGAAAGACGCGGGAAACCGATACAGAGAGAATGACGAGTCGGATTCGCCCGATTTAAGGCTGCTTTTAACGGCTAGAGAAGGAAAACTATGATTTTTGTGGTGAATGCTGCGGAAGGAATGTTGATCAGGAGAAAACTAGGGTTTTTTGAAGGAAAGAAACTCTGGGCAAAGAGGGGGAGGAAAGAAATCATAAGAAAGAGAAACAAAAATCAGATGGGAGATGAGATGAATGAGTGGAGAAGGGAGAGGGAAATGAGAGAGGGGGCTGCTGAGAGCGTGGAATGAGAAAGGGGAAAGGGAGATAAGGGAGAAGGATAAGGAAGAAAGAAAGAAGAGGAGGAGGACGAAAAGGCGGATGCGCAGGGCAGAGGAGAGGAGAGGAACAGGGGAGGAAGAAGAGAAGAGAGGAAGAGAGAGAGAGAGAGAACCGGCCAAGGGAGAGAGGGTTCTTGAGGGGTGTGAGGGAGATGAGAGGACATCAATGGAGATGGGCTCTGGTGGGGGCGATTCACGCCTGGGGGAAGGTCTGGAGAGTGAGGGGAGAGAAAGAAATGAGTAGAGGGAAAAGAGGGACTGGAGAGGGAAAATGGGGACTGTGGGGGCGAGAGAGGGAGAATTTTGGTTTACCGACGTTTATCAAAATTATTTTATTTTTCTTAACATTTACTGACGTTTAATATAAAACATCAGTAATAAATTTTCCGATGCTAATTTTCGTTGGTAAAGGTCTCTATTTTTAATCTTTAATTTTTAATTTTCCTAAAAATATAAACATTTAATTTTACAAAAAAAACATCGCTAAAAGTTCATTTTACCTACTTCATAAAATTCATCTATAATAGAATTCTTCGATAATAGTCTTTGATATTTATTTTCCCTAAAAATGAAGTTAAGAATAAAATTGAAATTCGTCGACGGTTTTCAAGGAAACATTGCTAAAAGTTGATTTTACCGACGTTTTATAATTCGTCAGTAATAATCTTTGATTTTTACTTTTCCTAACAATGAAATTAAAACGAAAATTGAACTTTGCCGACATTTTTTAGTAAAAAAAAAATTATATTTTGTGACAAAAATGTTCATCTCCAATGAGCTAAAACATAACCTTTGCCGGAGAGAGAGAGAAGAGCGTGCAAGAGAGAGAGTGAAAAGAGGGGTTTCGGTGGCGGGAGAGGGAAAAGAATTGGGAAATTTACCAACGATTATTTTTCGTCGCAAAAGATAGAAATTTTCATTGGTAAAAATTAATTTTTTTTTGAAAAAAAGTAAAAAAATCTACCAACCTTTACCGATGTTTTATATTAAATGTCGATGATAAATTTTCCGACGCTAATTTTCGTTGGTAAAAAAAATTTCCGACACGTTTTGTCACTGGCAGACACGGGCGAGGCAAAATGAGATTTGTGTTGGGATTGGTGTATGCCCTAAAGCCCACTAGCTGCACTCTCATCTTTTTGTCACTGTATATATGTATGGTTGTGTAAGGCCCATTGTTTCTAGTAAATGAATTAGGTGTGTAGTGGCTACACACAGATAGGTCTGATTGATGGACACTGAAAACAATAAATTTGTTCATAACTGAGAGATGGTGTTGGGCACTTCATCTTGGTGTAAGTTATAGTGAGATACTCTCCTGTATTCAGGGTGACTTACCTAGGTCACGGGAGGTCTTTTCCGGATTTATCTCATTAGTGCATATGTCATGCATTGAACAGGACCATTGTAGGTGTAATCTCTAAAATAGTACTATCACTGAGAGAGATCAAGTCACCTCATGCTACTGAGTGATCAGTGCTCTTAATCTTGAGCATTTGTGGATGAACTGACGAAGTCGAGTTCTTGAGCTTTAATTCACTATGGGTGAGATCCTTCACATGGGTCAACAGCTCTGTGTTTTGGGTGCTCGGGCTTGATCAGTTGGGACGTGCAGATGCAATAAAGAATCTATGCCATCTAATGATGGAATGATCGTCCCCTTAGAATTATCTGATTAATCATCAAATTCTAAGATCTTAGTATATGGATGTTCCATATGGATATTGAACTTGTGGGTCGCTCCCTGGACCAAGAGAATGATATCCGGATGATGATTAAGTTAAGGATATGAAGTTCTAAGGTTTAGATGTAATCGAGAAGGTTGAAAGCATACGAAATGTGGGCTGTGAAAGCTGATTAATCTTACAGCTTCTCAAAGCAGGCCGTGAACTTAATTTGAATGGCTTGGCCTTTTACAGCGTGCAACATGTGGGCTGTGATACCCTAATATTTTTACGGCTTGCGAATGTGGGCCGCAAATGCTCAATAATTTACGGCATCCTAAATGCACGCCGTAATTGATAAGATCTCACGGCGCGCAAAATGCACGCCTTAATAAAGAGAAGAAAAGGCCCTTTTGCGGCTCGCATTCCATGCACGCCATACTATTATATCATTTACGGCTTGCACTTAATGCGCGCCGTAAATGACGCGCTGTAAAAGCCTTGAAATGGTGTAGTGTATGTAGCTGATCAACTAGATCCCGATTGGTCAGTTGTTGAAGGATCTCCTGTAAAGATGTATCATGACGACGACGACCTTATTGAGGGCAACATAGAAGAAAACACTTGTGTCGAAGAATTGCCAAATATCGAATCTTTTGATGGAACTGATGAATCTCAGTCAGCTTACATGCGAGTAGATTGTGAGGAGGGGATTTGGGTTGACAACAATAAATCTTGAGTTTCATTGTTTACTAGTACTCCATTATAACAAAAGTTATGACTTTCGCTTGACTAATTAATTACTTTGTTATAATTTTCATATATCTGTTGGAAATATCATTCTTTCTAACCTTATGTACTAATGTGTCTGCCTTTGTAACAGTTTTCTATGGATCCAGAAAGGGATATTCAAGCACCTAAGAAAAGAAAGAGGAGACATAAAATGAAGAAATCTGCCAATGACGTTGAGCCTAACGTTAGAGGCCAAACAGTTAAACATGATTTAAATAAGGGCTGGAATGGTGTGAAAGTTGAAGTTGGGTTAGATGAACACGGTGTGCCAATAAATAAAAAGGTGCGAAAAGACTTTGCTAGTTGGGCAGGCACTCAAGTGAAAGCTAATGTTCCGCTTGCTGAATGGCCAACTTGGCCAAAAGTGGATAATAGAATAAAAGATGATGTATGGGAGGGCTTACTGGTAATCCTTAAACTTTCCTCTCTTTATAGTTTAAAATGCTTTGTGTTCTCTTACTTGTAAGTCAAAGTTCGACGACATTTTATTTGTAGGGAAGGTTCATTATAGATCCGAGATTTAGGAAGGCAGCTCTAAAACAATGTGGTAAAATATGGAGGAAGTTTAAGAATTATCTGACAAGGGAGTTTATTAGACCTTTCATAGACGAACCTGAAGCGCTAGTAAAAGCACCAGAAATGTATCCCGATATCAAGCAGCCAGATTGGGAAAAGTTTGTCCAGATGAGGTTATCAGCAGAATTCCAGGTATATGTGTTCTACATGCTTTCTTTGTTTTCTCAACCGGGACCGTTGGTCTTAGGATGAGAAAAGGCATCATCTGTTGTACCTGCTTTCATTAGGATTTGTTGGCCAATATAATAATATATGACTAACTAGTACTT
The DNA here is from genome assembly GCA_012931725.1 of Litsea cubeba. Classification (NCBI taxonomy): domain Eukaryota; kingdom Viridiplantae; phylum Streptophyta; class Magnoliopsida; order Laurales; family Lauraceae; genus Litsea; species Litsea cubeba. The sequence goes on along the minus strand of CM022946.1, from coordinate 46,492,582 downwards.
TTTCTTATGGAACTATTAGGAATTCAGTAAGGTTCAACTAGCAAGAAGGATGGTGAACATATACAACCATCGACTAGGAAAGTCAGGTTATGCTGGCCTTGAAGATAAGCTGGTAGTAAATTTTTATAAGTTTCTTATATCATTTTTATTAAAATATACGTATACATTAACTAGTTTATTATTATCTGATTATTTGGTTTTGATTGAACATAGAAAGAAGCAGGGATGCCCATTGAAGAAATTGACAGATCTCAGTTTTGGCTGTTAGCTCGACAAGATAAAAACGGAGAATATGCAGATGATTCTTTGAGGGAGATGTCTGGAAAGATAGTAAGTTTGGGTGGGTTTAACGTTTAAGTCCATAGTTCTTCATACCAGCATATATCAAGGTTCTATTTCATTTTCTTTGCTTATATTGTAAGTAGTGATTAACATGATCGAGTAAGAATCACAAAAAATAACCACCCAACAGTAGGGGCTACCTCTCTTGGAGTAATGTTTTTTCTTAACTTTTAATTGTTCAATTGTCTCACAGGATGAGCTGAAAAAAAAGAAAGAAGAAGGAACTTTGATTACAGAAGGAAGCAATGATATACTTACAATGGCCTTGGGAACTCCGGAGCAAAGTGGACGCGTTAGGGGGGCTAGTATGTACTACACTCCAACTACATACTTCAATCTCCCTAGACGTGGATCAAGGAAACATACTGAGAAGTTGGAAGCAGAGAATCAAACACTGAAAGTAGCAGTAATAGAGTTGCTTAAACAAGCAGCATCAAGTGGCTCATCACCACTGAATGAAACCATAATTCAGCTTCTTAGGCAACAAGGAATGGACACGCCACGACAATCGGAAAATGTGGCATCTAATAGTGCTAAGAGTGCTAAGAGTGATAACAGAGAGCATGTAATAATGACTTCTAAAGCACATAGATCATGTGGAAAACAGGTAGCAATTTTCTATTTTGTGTTCCCAATTTTATACGTTCTTTGAGAACACTCTTTTGTCATTGACTTTAAAATAGGTTGTGGTATCTTCAAAGCCAAAGGCAAAGAAACGGATTGTGGCAGCTCGAAACCAAAAGGCAAAGATAGTTGATAAAGGGAAAGGCATTCTCACATCTTCAACACTTAAATCTAAAGATGGAAAGGTATATGTTTGTCAATAATCCAACTTAAGTGGTAAATAACCTATGAAACTAACAAATCCCTTATAAGCTTTCATTTTCTTGTGTGTTATAGACCCAACGTTGTAAGTTAGCGTTGCAGTCTATAGATAACATTGTTGCTAAAGGTAATCTTCGTCCGAGGAATGGGACAGAAGAATCTCTTCACAACGTGCCTTTAGGGGAGTCAAATGTGTGTGTCTCTATCAATACAGCTATATGTCATGATGCTCCTCTCCCTATTCCAAATGACAACGCTGGGCTGATTTATGTTAAAGATGCTATCAATTCATTTGTAGCTTGGCCTAAGGAATTTGTTATACTCGAGGATGATGAGGTACCTTGTAGAAACATTAATAGTTTTACATTCATATAGTCTTGCAATATAATGAGCATTCTTTTACTTTATTTTATTAACTTCATCTTTATAGGAAGAGGATGATTCACTTGATTATGTCGGTAATAATAGTCGGTGTTCTAGTTTTGCTAAATCTGTGAAAAGACGGATGGGAAAGAACGATGTTATAACTGTTCCAATGATTGGAACTCTATTTGCGGACGAGACTGATGCTATAAGAGTCTCAAGGGATGAGTTGTTAGATGTTTGTTACAGGAGAGAATTAAATGCCAGTTGCATCATCACATACATGAGATACTTGTATACGACCGATTGCATTGGTCGAGCAAAGTACGCGTTCGGAAATCCAGCAGGTTTTAATCGTCATACAAAGAAAGATGATAAGAGTCGATACATCCAGTCCTTGGCACAGGAACATGGTGACAGAGCTCTTGTAATTCCTTACAACCCAGGGTAAGTGCTCTACATATTTATTTGTTAGACATCATTTTACTTTAGTACAATAATAAAATATATTAACGTAATTTGTTTTTTCACTTGATTGGCTGTAGAGGGCATTGGGTTTTGATCGTCATTGTCTTAACAGAAATGCAAGTCTATTGGTTGGATTCGTTAGGAAAGCAGCCAGATCCAACTTTTAAACTTGAGTTGAACACGTAAAGTATCTCTATCTCTTATTTTTTTTCCCTTTGTGTATATATTTTATTTTCCTTGACGATAATTTCTTGTGATTTTTAGAGCAATTCAAATATCAAACTTTTCTTCTGGAAAGCCGAGAAGGTTAAATCCGAACCCAGATTGGGAGTATGTGACGGTAAGCATGCCTATTTATGCAATGAAGATGCAAGGTTTATTACTCTTACCATTTGTCTATATGACATTTGTCCACAGTGCCCACAACAAGGAGACAGAATTGTATGTGGTTATTATGCGATGAGTTTTATGCGACACTTTTTTGCTGATGCCGGTCAATCGCTCAAACGCAAGGTGAAAAAAATAGTTATACACAAATAAATATATTTTTTCTGCTCAATAATTAAAAGTTCTATTAAAAAGAAAGAGAAAAACAAAAGAATGGGATGGAAGTTTAATTACACTAGCTAGTTTCCTTACACAAAAGAATGAGTAAAAGTTCCTTAGCTAGTTTTCTTACACTAATGACTACACTAACTTGCTTTTCCTCGAAATAGGTTATGGAGTTGGCCAGCATAAAGACATACACCACCAAAGAAATAGATAAGATCCGACTCGAGTTTATTGACTTCGTCCAAGGATTTCTTCCTTTATAAAGGTATATACCTAGGAGTTCAATTTGTATAGTTGAGAAGATTTCATAGTAAGGCTTAGTGACGATACACTTAATTTAATGTGCATTTCAGTTTTTAGGCTTAGTGACTACCTGTTTCTTCATCGGACTATCATCAATGTGAATTGATTCATGCATTTTTGTCTGCATCATGCACTTGGGTAGGTGGAATTTTTTAGTTCATGATGCATTTCACACTTCATCACATATCATTAGGAGGGAGGGGGGGGGGGGGGGGGGTGGACTGTCTGTGATTAACTTGCATAGTTTTCGGTACGTTAATGCTTATTGAGTGTTAGTTGTAGATGGTGATAGGAATACTAGGTCATCATATTAGTGAATTATTGATTGCGCCTACTTTGCTTGCTACCATGATCTTATGACATGTGAACTGCTAGTGTTTCAATTGCTCTTTCTCTAGTGACAAAATGTTTAATTTCTCTTTAACATGAATCCTTGATATTGTTGGTTAAACTCTCCATCTTACTTGATTATATTATTGATACATAGTCAAATTGTTATTATTTTGTAGGTGAATGAAGAACTTAATTAAACGGAGATGGAATGCCTTTTGCTTAGTGGATCCACTGTTAAGTTAATTCTGGTTAGTTAGGGATTTCCAGAAATTGTTTACAATGTAGCTTGCCTTTTTTTGGATGCTTTTGTGAAGGTTTTGGATTATGTCGTGACGCTTTGGTTACGAATTCAAAGGTTAATGTAAATGGTTTGGATTATGGATGGATTCAAATTGGCTATGTTTTGAATAGTTTGTTTGATTTAGTGCGTGGACGAGCAAGTACGTTCCTTAATGTGAATGGTGATTAATTTCCAATTAATGAAATGGTTCTTATTGAATGTTGCTATCTATATTTTTTTGCATCTTTTGTAAGGCAGGTTTAGTGATTTGAAAGTGTATCCATACTGCAGCGGGTTATTAGTAATGTATATATTGCATTTTTATTTAAAAAAAAAATGGATGGTATCTTGCTTCTATGGAAACTGTCACAACTGATGACCACTTGTGTCACTTTTGGTCCAAAAACAACATCTTGATCACTGCTTTTGAAAAGCGAGACAACAAAGTTATCTTTCTTGTGACGCTTTTAAGTTATTTCAGTGTCACTTTGGGTTTAAAGTGACACAAGTAACCATTTTTCTGTGTCACTTTGATAACAGAAACTGATACAACAAATGTATTTCTTGAGACGCTTTTACGAACTTTTAGTGACGCCGGCAGATAAGACGCTTGCATAGTTATCAGAAAAAACGACACAAACCACTTTTTAAGACACTTTAAAAGTGACTCATTAAGTCATTTTTTTTGTAGTGATACATGAAAAGGCTAAATCAAGTTTAATTATGTTGAAAAGGAAGTCCACTACAACCTCGCAGCATAGGTTGATGGAAAATCATCAGATGTATGTTTAGAGAATGGGGAGATGCGTATCCTGTTGGATAGAAACATGACTATTTGTGTCAATGGTGGTTCTTCATTTATGGGTGTGAGCACTGTAAATGTGAATGGGGCATTGGAGCTACTGCTTTCCATGGCAGTCCAAGAGTTATTACACTTGGGGAGAGAAAAACAAAGTGGGGAAAAGTGGGGTAAAACCCTGACTTAAGTCACATCAAAAGCTAACTTCCCTTCCCCTTTTTCGATCTACACACTCATGAAGTAAAACTTTACATTACATCAGTTTAAATCCCCTTTACTTCTTCCATCCAAAATGCATGAAGTAAAACTCCTTTACTTCAGTAAAACTGTCATATCAAACACTTTTTTACTCTCCTTTTACTCTACTCCTGTTAAACAACAGGCCAAGGGATCATTTACTTGCACTCATTTATATATATAAATGATTCATGTGCGTATCGGTTATGCATGATCATGTTTACTTGCGCACATTTTGCAAATGTGTATTAGTGTCATAATTAAATCTGCACTTCCCTTTGGTTGTCAATTCCGTTACTAGTCGATGATCTCGACTCCGTAAGTCCAAAAGACCAAGATGTGGAAGGCCGTACTCATCAAGTTACACTCTCAATGTATGCCAACCTATTAGGTCTTAGTAGGCTAAATAATGTCATTTTTATTCAAGGCTTCTTAGGGCTTCGATGGGACTGAACCACTATAAAATTGTGTGCCTACATTTATATATAGTATATGCATGCCATGAGATGTATGAACAAAATGTATGATATTTAAATTGACCAGAAAGAACTCGTGTTAGATTTATATTCATAATTACTACGGTTGATTTCTGTATTAATTTCTGCAAAATTGATATCTTATTGCTTCCACACTCGAATTTGATATTTATGTTGTTAAGAGATTGATTGTGTGTTTGAGTCTCCTTAGTTAAAATAGCATAACTAACTAATTAGTCCTACTCTTTCTCTAGCACCTGGACATAGCCTCTTTGAGCACTTTTCAATTGGTATCAGAGCGAGTTAATAAACGGACTAACAACCTTCAGTTGATCCTTGGTCATCTGTGCAAATATGTCTTAAATCAGAAGGACAATCCGTTACTCGTCCTCTATTCACAAGCACAAACCATGCATACTGAAAAGCCAATATGAGGATTTTTCTATAGTCATTGGATGAGTGAGTTTGGCAAGTTGTCCTCAACGGGTGGACCACTCCCACTTAAGAGGTGGTTCATGAGAATGGAACCAAGACTGTCAAATTAATTTATTATGAAAAATGGACAAACGGTCCATAAGAGCCGTAGCACATTTAATGCGAAGGCTCTTAGTGTTATTGCCTGTGCTTTCTCTAAAGATGAATTCAGGAGAATAGTGTGTCACAGCCAAACAAGCTTGAGCATCTTAGAAATGACCCATGAAGGAACCTCAGTGGTAAAGATATCCAAACTCCAACTCCTCACAACCAATTATGAAAATATTAAAATGGAGGAGAATGAAACCTTTATTATATGGACCGGAGTTCTATACCAAGTTAAATGACGTACATTGTTAACTCCAAGTGGGGTCTAGGAGAGAATCACAGAAGGCAATATTTGTGCTAAGATCTTAATTAAGATCCCTTCGGGAGTGGTTCATGCATAAAGTGGCCTCTTAAAGTAAAATCTCAATTTGTGACTCCTAAAAAGAAGTGCAAAGCCCTAAAATCTTCAACTTTTAAAAACAAAAATCAAGAAGAGATGAACTCTGAAAGTAAAATTCAAGAAGAATCAAATTCTGAAAGTGGGGATGAAGAAGACATGGATTCTCTTGCAAAAAAAATCCTATAGACATTTTAGGAATAAGAAAAGATCAAATGATAAACAAGATAAATCCTTTGATAATAAAAACAAACCAAAGTTAACTTCCTCTAAGAGTAAGTCAAAGGATATTGAATGCTATAACTGTAAAGGTTACGGTCATTTAGCAACTGACTGTAAGAAAGGTAAAATTAAGAAAAAGGGTCTGGTTGCTAATACCACAAGGGATGACACAACTGAATCTGAATCCAAACCAGACCACGAAGGAAGTGGGAGCTATTATGTTTTGATGGCTTCTACACTACAAGATAAAAGGGCTTTGACGGCGATTTAATAAGCGCCGGAAAAGAAATCGCTGTTAAAGGTATTTTTTTGCAGCGAAATATATACCGTTGCAAAGTTACAAGATTTATGTGACCATTTCATTTTTTTCAGCGATTTTAGTTATTATTGCGGCGATTTAATTAGACGCAAAAGCTATTTAATTATTTTCAGCATTTTTGTTTCGCCGCGACTGCTTGACGCTCCACGTTTTCTTTTCCCTTCCCACTTTTTTTTCCCTCTCGCGCTCTGCCCTCCCCTTTTCCCGCTTATCCCTTAGTCATTTCTTTCTTTCTTCCTTATCCTCTACTCTTCTTGAATTGTTACCCGCCTCCTACCATTTCTGCATCGAATCAGAGCGCGAGAGACGAGACGAAACGAGCAGCTGAAAAAGAGTGCGAGCTTCTTCTTCACTTTTGATACGTGCTTCTTCTCTCGATCGCCATTACAACCAGGCATGAAAAATCTCTCCCTTTCTCTCTCTCTCTCTCTCTCTCTCTCTCTAAAAACACATGAAATGGAATGCAAATCTATCTCTCTCTTCGTTTCTGTAGAGAGGGACAGAAATTTCAGAGCTTTTGAAGCTCCCCAATTCGATCTTACTGCAAAAACCCTAGATTCAGATTGACACGTGCTTCTCTGTAGAAGATGACCGGTAACATAAGCGTCGCGAGCACAGTTAAAGATCGATCGTACAGATGAGAAAATCTTCGTAAAAATTGGATCTTTTGGTTCCACTTGTGATCTCCCTATCAGAACGTTAATTTTGTGGGTTTAGGCATATCATTTCTAAAAGGATGGGGAGATTCCATCTGCTTTGTTGATTGAACTAAAGAGTGTTTGAATATCTGTTTGAAGGGTTAAAACCCTAGATGAGTAGTGATTACGTATGTTTTGGTGAGATCACCTTGATCATCTCACCTGTCTCGATCTCATGCTCTTTTTTCTGCCTGAAAATTTAAATTGGTGGTGATTTCTGATCAGCCGTACATGATTCCCCACTGTAGAACAAACCTTAGTTGGCTCTGTTTTGACAGCTAGCGGGAAACCCACTAATTTTTATTTAGAGAAGCAAATGGGTTTGCTATTTGGTGGTAATTCTGTTGGAAATTGGGTGGGCCTCTAGGATAGGTTTCAAAAACTTTTGACCCACTTGACGCAGGGATCAACTATCCAGAAGGCTAAAACACCCAATCCAAGATTCAAGTCCTCAATCTCGGCCATCATGATCAGTAAGACAATCTATCTAAAGGATAGAACCAGCAACATATAAGCTACAAATAAATCTACAACATGCAAGGAGGTCGATTATACCTTTGGAGCTCGGTTGTGCTCTAATGGAGAAGTTGCGTCTTTCTTTGATGATGAAACGCTTTCACTAATCAAATAGGGATCTCCAAGACCTCTTGATCTTCCACGCTATGACCCATATCAGATTCTCCTTTTTCTCAAGAAGATGGTGGGATCTCCAAGAGAAAACTACTAGGAACTCTAGGGAGGAACTAGAAAAAGAACTAGAAGAGGGAGAGAGAGGAATAACTCGAGCAACACTTGCTCTAGGGGCCTTGGGCGTGAATTCCAATGCAAGAATAGATACTTGGACGTCCAGCCCTCTTCTCCTCTATTTATAGCTTTTGCAAGTTGCCTCCTCTTTACTAATTACAATAGAAGTCTTACTTCCATTAATTAGTAACTTACCATATCATAATTAGAAGTCTCACTTCAAATATGATTAGTAACTTTCCAATTCCTTTCTAATTAAAATAGAAGTCTCACTTCTAGTAAAATTAGTAAGTCTACTATTACCACTATTAGAAGTCTCACTTTAAATAGAAATAGTAGCTTTCCTTTTAGAGTTCAACTAGAATTAGATACCTTCTAATAATTAGGCTAGTGTGGGGACCACTAGGGATTCCTTAGAAAGCTGGCTCCAACTGGGACACGCGACCCCACATCTCATGTGTAATCCGGGCCCACAGTTAATTACAAATAACTCCACTATATAAATGCAATTGAACTCTAGTCTTAGGAATATTACATAGAAGACCCTAAACTTCCACATTACCATAAGTAGACCCCTCTATCAATATCCATGGATCAATTGGACCTGTCTTCCAAACTAGATCCATATCTTATTATCCTTGAGCCCCAATTAATTATAATGATCATAGGTACCTTTCCAATTAACTTTTAATCGGAATGGGTGTGCACTTACCAATGATAAATCCATTAATTGGCACAAGGGGATATTAGAGATAGATTCCATCTTGACCATTAAATGTTCCCACAGCTCTACTACCACGTACCCAAATCACCGAGGTGTTGACCTACAGTTGGCCTCACTCATTGGTGACTCAAAGCAAATGAATAGATAGAAACTTGATTTCATTAATGTCTCAGAATTGAGAGCCTATTGCTAGGGAATTATGAGAGCAGACCTTAAAATAAAGACAGTGCTTATAAGGTGCTTCTCATGGTCCTTCAATACATCCAATGTACCAGCACTATGATCCAGAATCTTCCATTCTGATGATCGAGACAAGTCACACTATCTCATAGTGATCAAAGTGCTGCAACCTTGTCAGTATGAGATGTCCAGTCTCATCACTGGTTGTGAATATATTTTAAGTATAAGATTTGTCACACATGTCTCCCGTATGTGGATCTCATCCATACACATATGTTACATCTAATATACTTGTGGATTCCGGTTCATCTCATGAACCATCATGTCATTCGTATTGGTTATGTGCATGTATATAATAAATCACCATTCATCACATGAAAGGAAAGCATGAATATACTGATAAATAAAGAAATTAATCAATTTATTATATCATCTACTGGATTGAGTCCATAAAACTAACAAAATCCTCTCCACTAACTTTAAATTTGTTGCAAGATGAGAAAGTCTTCATAAGAATTGGATCTTTCCGTTAATAAATGGTTGATGATAATTTGTAAATAGTGTGCTTGGTAGAGTATGTATTTATCATGAGCGTTTTTGAAAATTTAAAAATTAATCATTAGATATTCATGTTGCCGATTTGTTCGAAGTGGTAGGAGAAGAGCCCATGTCACAGTGGAAGGTGCTCACTGTTATGACCTTGAGGTTGTGGGTTGAGCCATGTCACAATTGAAAAGAAAGATTTTTAACTGGAATTTTTGTACTAGAGCCTCTCGCAATTCCTTTGCCATTTTAGTTATCTGGTTGGCATCATAAAAGTGAATTAACAGTGACATTGAGAATATTAGTGTGGCTGATTAGTTGTGGTGAATACCAAAAAAGGGTTGTGTTTGTTAATCTGGTCTTCATTGTTAGACTCGGAAGTAACAGGTGATTCCTCAGTTAAAACATGCACCTCCTCCGTATCTTCAAAAGAAAATGAGTCTTTTATTGCCAGAAGTGAAAATTCTTGCGATCAAATTGTTCTAGAGGAGCAAAGTCTTGATTCACCATCATTATTGATTGGGCCAAGGCAAAATCCAACTTAGAGTAAAAAGTTTAGAGTCTTGAGATTGTTGGAAGTATATTGTTGCTTGAGTCGAGAATCTGGCATTTTTAAGACAGTAAATGTCCCCACAGCAGTAAGTTTCTATTATGGGTTTCCGGTGAGTCTACCTCCAAGATAAAATAGGCCCGGAAAAATTGTCTATTGGACTGAAACCAAGCTGAAACTGAGTTAATTGGGTCACATCCAGGAGTTGCAATTATAAAGGGCTTCTCAAAAAGGGTATATATCTCGCGACGATGTGTACACATCGAGCACCTAAAGTTCCACTGGAGCCATTCCTAGCGGTTCTCCTAAAGTTCTCGCGATGATGTGTACACCTAAAGTTCTTCTAAGGTTCTGATTTGCATTCATAGTCAATAGTCATAACTTATATAACTTTACTTGGAAATTGAAAGGTGATCACTAGATGGCTCGCATGCTGTTAGCATAATCGTCATGCCTAGCGATTATTTCTCAATGATTCTTTTTATGATATGTACTTTGTTCATAAATTCATAAAAAATGGTTTTTCATCGCAGGAGTGAGGAAAGAACGTGCTGGACTTGGAGCTATCTTATTCTTGTTGGCGTTCCTTTATGCTTTTTGGCGCATGGGCATTCACTTTCCCATGCCCTCACCTGACAAAGGTAAGGATGAGGTCTCTCACTCCCTCATAAAATGCATGAATGCACAACGATGAAATGTACCTTTTGGTTGGATTTATGTCAAGAAAGAGGCATTCATGTTCCCATCCCTTCACCTGATAAAGTCTTCAATGAAATCTCTCTCACCAGTACCTCGTAAACAAAACAAGAACACTTTAGGTTCTAATGTATCTTTTGGTTGGATTTATGTAAAATCAGAGGCACATTAGGAGTTTTCGTTTTGGTTGGATTTTATGTCACATTGGAGTGCTGATTCGATTCAGTACCTTTCCTCACATCTTTCACCAGCCTCACTTTTGACACATGCATGCACTTGACAATAACATAACACATACATATTCAAAGCCCATTCTGTAACCATTTGAACTTCTACCTTTCCTGATGCAATCAATTGGAGTGTTGCACCTTTACTTCGCATCCAAAGTGTGACTTGCTACTGAGGAAGTATTTTATTCTATTCATTGCATGATAAGCTGTCTACATTTTAAGCATGTTTTTATTTCATATCATATCTATTGTGATTACTCTCTTTTGTTAGCAAACATTTCAAGCAAGGTCCTAATGATATCATGGCAATACCTCTTCTGTGCTGAAATATAATCATGTCTGTTGATATCTAAGACTTCCTAACATAAGTTTAACAGTGGGAGTGATTATGTTTGAGAAACTTTCCATAAATCTAGACCTGATGGGTCTATCTTTACAACATAACAATATAGGACTTAATTGGTGTTTCTATCATTCTAGAGTCGATTGATGCTTTTGTGCTTGAAACCCATCAGTGCAGTATAGGACTGCTTCATGTATATATTAATTTGGGTGTGTGGACTTTGTAGTTTAGGTCTTAATATGAATTAACTAGTTTATGGTGCAAATCTTAATGAGTTAAAATTGCAAAAGTATTGTTGTTGTAACCATGCTTTGATTATAGTGGCTTCTGAAGTTGTTGTGGGAGAGGAATGTGTTGGTTGTAAGAATTCATGATAGTGACAGAATTACTTATATTGTGTTTGGTTTGGGAAACTAACAAAATCAGAGAATTTCATTTGCTATCTTTTTTTTTTTCAGGTAGAAACCCATAAAAAAGGAAACCATAATGGCCTGTTTGCATCCTCTTAAACTGAGTGCAAGTGATTTGATTTACATGTAAACCCTCCGGATGATCAATGTATCTATCTCTCCCATTAATGTTGTGTTTTTTTTTTTTCACTTGTCTTGATTTTGTGAGATTTTGTGGGTGTGGGTGTGGGTGGGGGTGTGGGTGTGTGTGTGTGTGTGGGGGGGGGGGGGGGGGGGGGATGACTTCAATAGGGATAATGGAAAAGGGACAAGTAACAGAAGTGACCCTAGGGCTTAAATTGTTAGGAGAAGGCTGCATTGATTGTGAAGGTGATCATTCACTTGGAGATATGCCTGTTTGAAAGGTGGAATCATTGGGTCTTAATGTACATTAGTTAGAATGGCCACTGACACTCCATAGTTAACGGAGAGAAGTTCCCACATTTTTTTTTATGAATCCAAGAACATAGTAACCAAGCGAATAGGCTTTGTTTCCTCCCCTTGAAATGAGATTGACAAACAACGACTATGTTTCCTCCCCTTATCAACCACTGTTTCCACCCTTACCATTTTTTTGTACGAAAAAAAAAACATTTATTTTCATACTTTTTTTCTAAAATAAAGTATCTATAAGGATTGTCAGTCCATAATTTGCACGTTTGTATAAGATGTTCTAATAAAAATGTGATAATTTTTATTTTTGTTATTTCCATTAAAAAAAATCAGCTTGCTTTGTCATGATAATTTGTGGATATTTCCAAAAAAACCAAGTCATGTTTGGCAACCAAATTTTCGAGAAAAATAATTCTATTTGGCACAAATTCATGAAAAAGCCCATGTTTGGCAGATGTAAACTCTCAAGTACCAGACCAATGAAAATCCTTATTTCTAAGGATTTTGTATATGACCTCCCCCCATAAAATTTGAAATCTTTACTCCTAAGCATTTGCACACATGGAGTATTCACATATAATCATCATTTATTATTTCTTTATGATATAAATTACCAGTGCATTAATTGTCTTATTCTATATATTTGGGATTCATTTGTTTTATTGATGTTATATTCTTAGGATTTCTCATCAGCAATGCAATATTTCCACATAATGTTGGGGGCATTTGCTTGTACAGGATAATTCCAAACTACAATGTCTCTATTGGCCCTGAACATACCTTGCATTATTTCCCCTTGCTCGTTGAGAAAAGGTACTTATTTCTTTGTATATTAAGTCAGTGAGATGCTTACTACATTTTATGTTCTTTGGACTCTGGTTTTATAATCAATCATATTTTTTGTTCTCATTCCCTACAACCATTAAATTTAGACACAGATGATTTATGTTTGTCCAAGTCTTCTAAGCTATAGTTGGCGATTGTATAATGAGAAGCACAAGTTGAAAGAAGCTGACTTACACCATTACACAATGTTGGTTTCAGGGATTTTACAATACATTCCTATCCAATAAGAAAGAGGTCAGGTGCCATGTATTGTTTCTTGAAGCCTCAGAGGAGTCGAATGGACTTTCGCTTCTTTGCACCTAGTTCAGCGGAAGCCCTTCAATGGGTTAGTGGTTTTATTGACCTGCAGTGCTTTGTAAATTGTATATATCACCCTTTGGAGTCTTCAAAGAAGCAGGGTTCTGACATAGTTGCAAGTGATTTTCTACCTGAATATCAAATCAAATGTAATACTGAATCTGCGTTCTGGACGTGGCCGTTCAAGCAAAGTTTTCCATAGCGAAGTAGAACCTGAATATCAAATCATATTTAAGGTTTGTTGTTGTTTGGTGATGATGGATGCTTCAATCTTTGTTTTCAAATTGCAACTTATTTCCCATTCAACCATATTACAACTAATTCATATACACTAGTATTTGTGATCTCCTGCCTTTTGCTGAATATCCATGAACATAGTCACATGCTTGGGAATTCCACAACCATAAATTGTGCTTCTTCCAAGTAAAAACACTAGTAACTTACTGTATTCTAATATTTATTTGTACCACTCATATGAGGCTCGCAGTCGTAACTTGTATGCATTGGGTCGATTTGTATTTTTTTTCCTTATAGGTGCAGTACAGTTGGCTTATTTGAGTTATGCTGCTCACGTAGACATTTTTTGTTTCATTCTTATGTCAGGCATCTCAGGCATGGATGTAGTGGGTTATGCAGAAGAGAAAATCTTTTGATTAGCGGGGTGATGTGGCCATGCATTCAATATTGGGCTGAGTAGCAGTAACATATGAGTTGTACACCAGATTTTACCGCCTTCATTTTAGTGATAATAGACTCCTTAAATCTTTTTATGGCCACAATAGTGATGTGTGGCTTATTTAATAGTAGCCCGATTTGTACTTGATATGAATATAATGCACCGCCACATTGTATAAATACATGAGTTTGGATGAATTGATGTTTGAACAGATTAATGATTTTTTGTGTGTTAATATATAGAAACAAAGATTAATTATATGGTGTTTAATTGGCAGATGTGACAATAAATGTGACGTGAGGGGGGAAAAAACACACTGAAACGAGCAATTCCGTCGAGTTGAAATTGACGCAATTAAGTTTTACCCGCGAAATCTTACTAGCGACGACGTGGACAAACGCTGCGAATCATTTTTTCCGGCGATAAATAGTCGATGCAATTGATTTATTGAAACCCAATAATAACATAGCCAGAAACGAGCATTTACGTCGATTTCATATCGTTGCAACTGAGTTTTAGCTGCGACATTTAACTAGCGGCGAAGTTAAAAAACGCTGCGAAAATATTTTTCCGGCGATAAACAGTCGCTGCAATTGATTTTTTAAGTCAGAAACGAGCATTTACGTCGATTTGATATCGACGCAATCGATAAATAGTCGTTCAAAATGACTTTTTTGAAACAAAAAAAATAACGGTAGAAACCAGTAATTGCGTCGATTTGAGATCGACGCAATTGTGTTTTAACCGCATAATTTTTTTGCGGCGAATCTGAAAAACGCTGGGAAAGTTTAATTGCGGTGATGTATAGTCGCTGCATGGAAATTTTGATCGCTGAAAAAAGACATTGTCAATTACTTATAATTGAAAGTTGAAGGCTATTTGCGGCGAATGTTGGCACTAATAGCGACGGAAAAAAATGCAACGAAAAAAAAAAGTTTTCTCGACAATTTTCCGTTTGCGCCGCTAAAGATCAGAAGTGAAGGATTTGATGCGGCGTTTTGTGACGAAGTATTAATCGCCGGGATAGAGATTTCGCAACGATTTTGTTCAATTTTAGCGGCGAAAATGTGCGCCGCGAATACAATTTTCTGTTGTAGTGCTACAACCTTCAACTTCTAAGAGAACATGGAACAAATTGTTAAATCTGATGCTGGAAACTTTGGAAGTGAAACAAATCCTGAAGATTCAGGTGATGACGAATATGAAGATAACCTTCAGGAAGCCTATGACTTTGTCTTCAAGGAAACTTGTAAACTTGTCAAAAAGGTAAATCATTTAAATGCAACCAAGTAATAATAAATTAAATACTGAAATTGAAAAATTTTAACTGAAAATGATTCTTTGGCAATTGAAATTGAAAAGGTGAAAAATGATTTAAAAACTTCTGAAGAAAACTTAATGAACTTTAAAAGGAATGGAAAATGAACTTGAAAAAGTGAAATATGAAAACTTGTCCCTTAACAAACAAATTGTTCAACGTAAGGAAACAAATGAGGTTTTTGAGCAGAAGTTCACCCAAAGAGAAGAAAAATATGAAAAATTATTTAAATTGGGTAAGTCTCAGGTATTGGTTATAAAAAATAGAGAAAGAATGTCCCTCGCACCTCTGCAGTATTTGTGGAAGGTAAATCATCAACTTCCGCAACTCAATCCTATAAAGCCAATATAATATGTCATTATTGCAATGAAAGAGGGTAATTAAAATTTGAATGCAAACAAAGAAAAACTATCTTATATACACCCTTCAAGGACCTCAACAAAGGTAAATCTATAATGAAGGAAAAATCCATAAATGGATTTTAAGAAGAATTATCAAACTAAAACACCTGAGAACGAATACTTTATTAATTGTTAGTTTTATGGACTCAATCCAGTAGATGATATAATAAATTGATCAATTTCTTTATTTATCAGTATAATCATGCTTCCCTTTTATGAGATGAATTGTGATTTATTATATACTTGCACATAACCAATATGAACGACATGATGGTTCATGAGATGAACCGGAGTCCATAAGTATATTAGATGTAACACATGTGTATGGATGAGATCCACGTACGGGAGACATGTGTGGCAAATCTTATACTTAAATATCTTCACAACCAGTGATGAGACTGGACATCTCATACTGACAAGGTTGCAGCACTTTGATCACTATGAGATAGTGTTGTGTGGGGAGATTTTCAAGACACCAGGATTATGCTGATCTCGGCTAAGATGTCAATTAGCGCACCCACATGCCGTCTAGACGCACCTCGGCCGCCGGTATAAAGGCCTCAGCCGAAACCAGACTGACTTCGGCTGCCAGTGCCGAGCTCGGCTACCAAGGTTGACCTCGGCTGAGAGCCTGACCCCGGCCGAAGAAGCTGGGACGGAAGCTGAGATGAAGAAGAACCCTGGTCTCGCCCCCACGCCCGCCACGTCACAGGACACATGGCAGAGTAGGGTCGCGAGCCAGTGAGACAAATGGGCCATCCCAGCCGTCTAGAATCTTCACCAGATCTCTGACAAGGCTGCATCCAGCGGCTGTAGCCAAATCAGGGCAGAACCTGAGGATGGATCCGATGGGACCTCTATCGCCAAAGGCGTCCAACACGATCAGGCCCAACATGACATGCATTTAATGCAATGTGGGCTGATCGGACTGACAATAAATGCTTTGTGGGCTGTGATGGACCCGCATTTATTACTTTGTGGGCTAATGAGAGCTTCCCTATCAAATCAAGGGGCCCACTTCAAGATATCAGGTAGAGTTCTCTATAAATAGGACAACATTCCATAACACAGGTACGCAATATACACACTTAGAGCTGTTACTCTGCCTCTCTTCTTCCTCTCCTTCCTTTATTCAGTTCATACACTAACTTAGGCATCGGAGAGCCTTGCGCCACTCAGGCCAGGGTCCTCTGACCGTTCGTTCTTCCCTTTTCAGGCTTTGAGGCAGCTGATCTTCATCTTACAGTTCATCTTACAGTTGGATAAGTCCTATCAGGCACCCCTTAATCTTGTGAGTTATTATTTTTGCACTTACAATTGGCGCCGTATGTGGGAAAGTATTAGCCCAATCTTCCCAAATACCATGCCTCCAAAAGCTAAGAAAGGCGGAGAGTCTTCAAGAACGATGATCCAGCTACCGGGTTCGTCGGTGGACGCCCCCGTTCAAAGGCGATCCGGGGCAGGACTTGGCGCGTCTGCAGGCGAGGAGCGCCCAGACTCGCGCATCTTCGTCCCAGTTCGATCCATTCCCAGAGCAAGTTGAGGATTCATCCCCGAGCGAGGAAATCATGCCTCCCCGACGGGACGAATGGCGACAGGAGCGTCCCTAGAAGGAAAAAGCCGTAGAAGTCGACAGGTCACACCGTCCACGACACTTCGCTGACGGTGGGGACGTCGCAGCTCAAAACGCCCTTATCCAGGAGCAGGCAAAGTTAATCTGCCAGCTCCAGCAGCAACTGAGAGCAGCGGGAGCTACCTCGTTAAGGCAGCCCTCCGGCGCTAAGGCGAGAAGAGAGCCGCCCAGAGTAAGGCAGTCCAGTCCTCCCACGAGGATCTGAGAGCTTATTTGGATGAAAAGCGCGGTCGAGCCCACGACGAAGGCTCGAGCAATAGTCGAAGCCATCATGGCCGGGACAGCCGAGCTCGCAGCCATCACAGTCGAGGCCACTCGAAGCGAAAGTCAGAAGCACTGTCACCAGAGAAGGATGAAAAGCAGGAATGGCTCGATAGGCGTATCAAGCTAGCGGTTCGGCACAACTTGGAGATGGCTGGACTCGCCCGAGACCAGCGAGATATTTGCGGCCCCGCCAATCTGGGGGTCTCCCCCTTTACACGGGACATCAAGGAGACTCCCCTGCCCAAGAAGTTCTCCATTCCGCGATTCGTCCTCTACAATGGAGTCTCGGATCCTGCCGCTCATCTCCGACATTTCTCTCAGAGGATGTCCATCTGGGGGGGACGAGGGTCACCTCAACTGCAAAATCTTCTCCTCCAGTCTGGGCGACCTCCCCCTGAAGTGGTTCTGCGCCCTCCTAGAGAAGTCTATCTCAAGTTGAAGACAGCTCCAGCTCTCCTTCTTGAAGAAGTTTCAGGCCTACAGTGTCGTCCCCAAGACCGACGCTGATATACTGGCCCTGAAGATGAAGCAGGGCGAGAGCATCACCCAGTTCGCCAAACGATTCTGGGTGACTTACAGCCAGATCAAAGTTTCCAAGGATGAAGTAGCAGTTTTCGCCTTCCAAAGTACTCTGTTACGAAGAAACGAGCTCAGGAAAGACCTGGCTGGAGACCCCGTAACCTCCGTGCCAGCCTTGATGTCCAGGATAAAGCGCTATGTCGCCCTGGAGGAAGATGATATTCGGGCCCGAGAAAGCCACGGCGCAGGACACGAGGATAAGGGCAACCAGCCCCATAAGAAGGACAAGAAGCCCTTCCGGAAAGAAGAGCCAAACCAAGCTTGGGTTTCGACCTCGGCAAAGACCCCAGCGTCCAAATCTGGGGGCGGCAAGAAGCCCAGGCCTCCCTCCAATTCCTATCAAGCTGTGAGTACCATCTTCAGGCCGATCCATCAGATCATGAACAAGATCAAGCACAGGCCATTCTTCAACTGGCCTCAGCCCATGCAGGGCGACCCCTCCTCCCGTGACCAAGATAGGTTTTGCGCCTACCATAAGTAGAATGGGCATAAAACCGAGGAGTACAGGCTCCTGAAGTCTCACCTGGAGAAGCTCGCCAAGGAAGGCCACCTGCAGGAATACATCAAGACAGGAGATGTTGGCAGCGGCCGAACTCATCAGAGCGCTGACAAGGACCCAGACAGCGACGAATCTGAAAAGATCATCAATGTCATCCATCTGGCACCCTCAGTGCCTTCTTCCTCCCCTAGGGGCAGCACCCAAGCTCGTGCCGAGGCCAGGCTGGCCTCTCATGGGAAAGAGGTGCTGAGGGCTGAGCTCGGACCAGCGTCCAAGAGAGCACAGCACGAGCGTCCAGCTATCTCATTTTCGGACAAGGACCTTGAGGGAGTGCGGCTTCCGCATAACGATCCCCTGCTCCTAACGATGAAGCTCTGGGACTTCACAGTGAAGAGGATTCTCGTCGACTCCGGCAGTTCATCCGAAATCCTCTACCACGGATGCTTCAAGAAGATGGGACTCTCGGAGGCTGATTTGAAAGAAGCTCGTACGCCTCTGATAGGGTTCAGTGCCAAACCTGTCTACCCTAAAGGTAAGATCACTCTGGAGACTAGGGTGGGCGGAGCCTCTGTGATGACCGACTTCCTAGTAGTGGACGCCCCTTCCCCCTACAATGCTATTATGGGCAGGACGTGGCTCCACAGGATGGAAGCAGTTCCCTCCACTTTCCACCAGAAGCTGAAGTTCGTGCTTGAGGACAAGGAGGGCAGGATGGAGGTGATTACTGTGGACGGGGATCAGCAGCTGGCCAGGCAATGTATGATGGCCGTAGTCCCTGGGGAGAAGGAACCGGGGCAGGTGCTGTTGGAAATAGGGTTGGCCTCTAGGATAGGTTTCAAAAACTTTTGACCCACTTGACGCAGGGATCAACTATCCAGAAGGCTATAAAAGCCAGTCCAAGAACTATGTCATCAATCTCAGTCATCATGATCAGTAAGACAATCTATCTAAAAGATAGAACCAGCAACATATAAGCTATAAATAAATCTGCAACATGCAAGGAAGTAGATTATACCTTCGGAGCTCGGTTGTACTCTAATGGAGAAGTTGCGTCTTTCTTTGATGATGAAACGCTTTCACTAATCAAATAGGAATCTCCAAGACCTCTTGATCTTCCACGCTATGACCCGTATTAGATTCTCCTTTTCTCAAGAAGATGGTGGGATCTCCAAGAGAAAACTACTAGGAACTCTAGGGAGGAACTAGAAAGAGAACTAGAAGCTTGCACTAGGGAGGCTTGGGCGTGAATCCCAATGCTATGGAGCATGCTTGGACGTCCAGCCCTCTTCTCCTCTATTTATAGCTTTTGCAAGTTGCCTCCTCGTTACTAATTACAATAGAAGTCTTACTTCCATTAATTAGTAACTTACCATATCATAATTAGAAGTCTCACTTCAAATATGATTAATAACTTTCCAATTCCTTTCTAATTAAAATAGAAGTCTCAATTCTACTAAAATTAGTAAGTCTACTATTACCACTATTAGAAGTCTCACTTCAATTAGAAATAGTAACTTTCCTTTTAGAGTTCAACTAGAATTAGATACTTTCTAATAATTAGGCTAGCGTGGGGACCACTAGGGATTCCTTAGAAAGCTGGCTCCAACTGGGACACGCGACCCCACATCTCATGTGTAATCCGGGCCCACAGTTAATTACAAATAACTCCACTATATAAATGCAACTGAACTCCAGTCTTAGGAATATTACATAGAAGACCCTAAACTTCCACATTACCACAAGTAGACCCCTCTATCAATATCCATGGATCAATTGGACCTGTCTTCCAAACTAGATCCATATCTTATTATCCTTGAGCCCCAATTAATTATAATGATCATAGGTACCTTTCCAATTAACTCTTAATCGGAATGGGTGCGCACTTACCAATGATAAATCCATTAATTGGCACAAGGGGACATTAGAGATAGATTCCATCTTGACCATTGAATGTTCCCATAGCTCTACTACCACGTACCCAAATCACCGAGGCGTTGAGCTACAGTTGGCCTCACTCATTGGTGACTCAAAGCAAATGAATAGATGGAAACTTGAGTTCATTAATGTCTCAGGATTGAGAGCCTATTGCTAGGGAATTATGGGAGCAGACCTTAAAGTAAAGACAGTGTTTATAAGGTGCTTCTCATGGTCCTTCAATACATCCAATGTACCAGCACTATGATCCAAAATCTTCCATTCTGATGATCGAGACAAGTCACAGTATCTCATAGTGATCAAAGTACTGCAACCTTGTCGGTATGAGATGTCCAGTCTAATCGCTAGTTGTGATGATATTTAAGTATAAGATTTGTCACACATATCTCCCGTATGTGGATCTCATCCATACACATGTGTTACATCTAATATACTTGTGGATTCCGGTTCATCTCATGAACCATCATGTCATTCGTATTGGTTATGTGCAAGTATATAATAAATTACCATTCATCTCATGAAAAGTAAGCATGAATATATGAATAAATAAAGAATTTAATCAATTTATTATATCATCTACTGGATTGAGTCCATAAAACTAACAGGTGCATATGGTAGAACTCTAGAGAGTGCTGGACGAGATCGGCCGGGATCCCGAGAAGAAGAGCGTCGAAGATCTAGTCGAGGTCAGGATCGATCCACTCGACCCAGACAGATTCTTCCTGATTGGCAGCTAGCTTCCCGACCCCGAGAGGACCGAGCTCTCGAGATTCTTGATGCAGAACAGAGACGTCTTCACCTGGACTCCGAGCGAAATGCCTGGGATCGACCCTGAGGTTATGTGCCACAGGCTGAACGTAGATCCCAACCACAAGCCAGTGGTGCAGAGGGCCCGCAGAATAGGGCTGCAGCAGACAGAAGCCATGGTCGAGGAGGTCGATAGGTTGCTAGAAGCCGGCGCGATCAGAGAAGTCCAGTACCCGGTCTGGCTAGCCAATACGGTGGTGGTCAAGAAGAAAACCGGCAAGTGGAGGGTGTGCGTCGATTTCACTGACCTCAATAAAGCTTGTCCGAAGGATAGCTTCCCACTTCCAAAAATTGACCAGATGATCGACGCCACTGTTGGCCATGATATGATGAGCTTCGTCGATGCTTACCGAGGCTACCACCAGATCCCGATGTTTGAGCCGGACGAGGAGAAGACTGGATTCATAACCCCCCATGGCACTTACTGTTACAAGGTGATGCCCTTTGGATTGAAGAACACGGGGGCAACCTACCAGCGTCTCATCACAAAGATGTTCCCGGCTCAGCTCGGCAAAACCGTCGAAGTCTACATCGACGACATGGTCGTCAAATCCAAGCAGTCTCACGACCACCTGGTGGACTTGGCTCAAGTCTTTGGCATCCTCAGAGAGTTCAAGCTCAAGTTGAACGCCTCCAAATGCGTTTTCGGCGTCGCTTTTAGAAAATTTCTCGGAAGTCTAGTGACACGGAGGGGGATAGAGGCCAACCCAGACCAGATCATGGCGATCTTAGGAATCCAGAGCCCGACTACTACCAAGGAGGTCCAGAAACTAACTGGCATGGCCGCTGCACTCAACCGATTCATCAGCAGATCATCAGATAAGTGCCGACCTTTCTTTCTGCTCTTAAGAAAAAATTTAAAATTTCAATGGACCCCTGAGTGCGACCAAGCATTGCAAGCACTCAAAACTTATCTTTCTTCACCACCTCTGCTCTCTACCCTAACCCAGGGGGAGACACTATATTTGTATCTGGCAGTCTCGGATCACGCAGTGAGCTCTGTCCTCATCAGAAAGGACAACGAAATACAAAAGCCAATCTATTATACGAGCAAGATCCTCCTTGATGCCGAGACCAGATACCTTTTGCTTGAGAAGCTCGCGCTGGCACTCGTCAGTGCCTCCCGCAAGCTCTCTCACTATTTTCAATCCCACACCATTGTGGTTATTACGGAGCATCCACTCCGGTCCCTTTTCAAAAAAGCTGACTTTTCAGGGAGAATCTCAAAGTGGGCGGTCGAATTGGGGTAGTATGACATTCAGTACCATCCCAGGACTGCGATCAAAGCCTAGATCCTGGCAGATTTCATCGTTGAGATCGTCTCTCCAAGCTCGGCTTCGGCCCAGCCCGGCACCGAACTGGGGGGCATAGGGCGTGAGAATGAAGTCACCAAGGCTGACGAACTCTCTCAGAGCCAAGTCCTTAACTCGACATGGAGAGTCTTCGTTGACGGCTCGTCTACCTCCAAGAGAGCTGGCGCGAGCATAGTCCTCCAATCGCCAGAAGGACTGGTCATTGAACAAGCCTTGACCTTGGACTTCAAAGCAACAAACAATGAAGCCGAGTACGAAGCTCTGATTGCAGGACTGAACAGTGCCCGAATCCTAGAAGCCCGGCAATTGGTGGTCTTCAGCGATTCACAACTGGTAACTAGCCAGTTAACTGGAGACTACCAAGCTCGGGACGACAGGATGGCGGCCTACTTAGCCCTCGTGAAGAAACTGCTCGTTCATTTCCAGACAGCCGAGGTCAGACAGATCTCCAGAGATACTAACACGCATGCTGATGCGCTCGCAAACCTGGTCTCCGCTGTCGAAGTAGGAAAGAAAATAACCATTGAGGTTGGGTCGATACCGAGATCAAGCTTGGAGCTCCATTCATGTCGGCAGGTTCTGTGCCTTGATTTCAGCCCGAGCTGGATGGACCCAATCATTTCTTACCTCAAGGACGATCAGCTCCCCGAAGATAAGAACGAAGCTCACCGGATCAGACTCAAGGCAGCTCGATTCTGGCTATCCCATGAAGGCAAGCTTTACAGGAAATCCTTCACAGGTCCCTACCTCCAGTGCGTCCATCCAAGCAAGGTTGACGACTTTATGTATGAGATCCACGAAGGAATCTGCGGGAGCCACATCGGAGGACGGTCGCTGGCCGAGCTATAAGCCAAGGTTACTGGTGGCCGTATATGTAGAACGACGTGCAGGTATTCTTCAGGAAATGCGAAAAGTACCAGAAGTTCTCCCATTCTCTTCATCAGCCAACACAGGATCTGAGCCCCCTCTCTAGTCCATGGCCCTTCGCCCAATGGGGGATAGACATTGTGGGACCTCTCCACCGGGCTCCAGGGAACAAAAGGTCGCTAATAGTTGCCACAGATTATTTCACAACGTGGGTAGAAGCTGAACCGTTGTCCTCCATCACTGAGAGGGACTCAAAGAGTTTCGTGTGGAAGAACATCATAACGAGGTTCGGCATCCCCAGGACCCTGATCTCGGACAATGGGACTCAGTTCGACTCCAACTTCTATAGAGACTTCTGTCAAAGGCATGGCATCAGGAACCACTACTCCACCCCCGCGTACCCGCAAAGCAACGGTCAGGCCAAAGTTTCTAACAAAGTACTCCTTGACGGCCTGAAGAAGCGACTGGACAGGGCAAAAGGAAGATGGGTAGAGGATCTCCCTAGCATATTATGAGCGTACAGAACAACCCCGAGGCGTTCGACTTCGGCGACACCTTTCTCTCTCGCCTATGGGATATAGGCGATCATTCCCTTGGAAATCGGCCTCCCTACCCTGAGAACAGAGCTTATCGACCAAGGCCGAAATGAGATGAACCTGGTAATGGAGCTGGACCTGGCCGACGAGCGCCGAGAAGCAGCGGCCATATGACTGGCCGACTACCAGCAACGGCTAGCCAGAGGGTACAATGAAAGAGTCAAAGAGAGGAGTTTCTCAGTAGGAGAACTGGTCCTGAAGAAGACCCTCCCGGCCGACAGAGATCCAAACGAAGGCAAGCTAGCCCCGAACTGGCATGGCCCATTCAGGGTGGTCTCGGTAGCGGGGCGATCTTCTTCCAAACTCGAAGACTTGGAAGGCAGGCAGTTGCCGAGACATGGAATGCATCCCACCTAAAGAAGTTCTTTTTCTAAGATGTAATGAGAATAAAAGGAGCCTTCGCCTTGTCATCAATCTGTGCCAACTTATCTGAGTTCGGCAACTTCGGGTTCATACACCCTAGGACTGACCTCGGGTTCATACATGTAACACCCCGACCCGCCTTAATCTCATTTTAGAGTTAATTAATTTAGATTAATTGCTTAATGGATGTTTTGATTATGATTGGACTGATTAGGTAGAATTAGTGGGGTTGACCATTTACTAGGTAGGTTATGACTTTTGGAGTGTTTTGGGTTTTTGTGTGTGTACTTAGAAATTTTTGGGTTTTTAATGCATTGCATAGAGCATTTTATGGGCCTCAACTTCCATGTCTTGACCCATCAAATTCGGATCCATGTAGGCCCATTCCCAGCCCATTCATTAGCTCCAAGCCCTTTCTTGCAATTTCAGTCCATTTCTGGACTTGCATGCAATGCAGGAGAACTTTGGCTTAAAAAGGCCCTAGCCTTAGTCATTTTTCTTCTTATCTTCTTTTTCCTTCTTCATGCCCAGCTGAGAGTTCTTCTTCTCTCCTCTTCTTCTTCATTTCTTTCTTCCTCATCTCAAGCAACAATCCAAGGATCCTTGTATGTGAGTCCTGGTGGAGACATCTTCATCTTCCTATTCATCTTCTCCAAGCTTCCATTCTCTCTAAAAGTGCTTCATTTCCTCCATTGGTAAGTCTCAACTTCCATTTCTTTTCTCTTGCTTCATATTAGTGTAAGAATGTCCTAAAATTTGTGCATACATCATCTCCTTCCTCATTCATTTCACTCATTTTCGTTTTCACCATTTTAGGGCATTTGAGCTTGAGTTTTGGGGATTTTGAGCTTAAGAGGTTTTAGGTGTGAGAGATAGCTTCCAAGCACCAAGGCAAGTTAAATATGTACATTGATATGCATGCTTCTTTGTTTGTCTCTTGAATATATGCAATCTTGCTTAGATACCATTCTTCTTGCTCAAAAATGGATTTTTGTGGGTGATTTCTTTTGTTAATGTATATGGGTTTATTGATGGTTTTGAGGAGCATTTTGGAAGCTCAAAGATACCTATTGGTAGTGGGTTAAGACCTGATGGAATGCCTTGAATGGCTTGGAAGGAAACAGAGAAGTTTCAGATTTTCGGACACAGGATTTGACCGTTCGCTCGAGCGAACGTGAGTGAACGCTCGAGCAAAGGGCTCTCTGGGAGAGTTCGCTCGAGCGAACTTTTGGTCCGGTCGAGCGAACAGCTCTCTGTCTGGGGTCCGCTCGAGCGAACATTTGGACGCTCAAGCGAACCTGATACCTGCAGTATGCAGATTTTCTGATGACCATAACTTTTCAACCGTAAGTCCGTTTTTGGAGATCTACATACCGTTGGAAAGCTCATGATTTTATTTGATTTGAGCCTTGGAAAAGATTATATGTTGGATTTTACATAATTGTGACAAATGAACGTTTCCATGAGCCGGACATTGAACCGTAGCTTGTTCTAGTTGATTGGCCTGACAGATGGACTTGTAGGATGTGCACCCTGAACTTTTATCATGACCACTGGGTTTGTTTAATTGTGGATATGGATTGAGCACGCGTACCCACAAAAGGGGCATTGTGTTCTTCGGATTGTAACCGTGCCAAATGTGTTCTATTAAGGGATTCGACATCCAAATTATGTAACGCCAAGGGGTTCCTTGTAGCTTGATAATGTCGAACTCTTAATACTACCCCGAGTTGGACGGTGAAGACCACATGTGTTCCCAAGACCGTAGGCTTGGCTTGAATTACATCTTGACTCCGTATATGATCTGTATGTACATGCATTGCATTACGTTTCCAGTATTCTAGTATGACTTGATCATGCTTCTGTTCAGTTATGTATTCTCTGTTACACATCTGTTATGTTATACCTATTTATGGCTTTGTTCAGTATATTTCAGTAAGTACCGATTTGTTATTTATATGTCATGCCCTGTATGTGTCCTGTATCTGAGTTACACTGTTCTGCACCTGATCTGTTGTTTGTATATTGTACTCTATGAGTCGGCACCACTTAGCTTCGACCCTATCTAAGTCGGACCCGGCTAAGTGTGGGTTTAGTACACTTCTGGCCCTCTGCAGATGGGAATATATTCTGAGGGTTTACCGGCACCCTAGGTCTACGATGGAGAATTCTGGGTACCTCTGTCTCCTAGTAGCACCGCCCTGTTCTGTCCTGATATTCTGCTCTCATTTTATTTCATGTTATATGATTAACTTGAGAGAACATAGCTTATGTGGATGTGCCAACTAGTACTGTTAATATGTTTATCTGTTATCTATGACTCGTATGTCTCATGCTAATTCATGCACTGATATGCCTAGTGATTATTCCTTGATCTCTTATGATTTATACCTGTCTGACTATTCATTTGATACATGTTATATGGACTGTATATGTTTGTCTTGCTTAGCTTAGTCTAATGGTGCTACACTTGGCGTTACAGGTGAATACATCGACGCTACTGCCCCGGAGATCCTTGAGGGAGAGGAACCTCCACATAACGTAGCAGAGTGGACTCCTGATGATGTCTTCTAGACATCCACTCGATGAGAAAAGGACGTTAATGACCCACTGACCGTGGCTAGGATTGCCACATATTTTGTAGAAACTTATAAACTTGTTAGTTTTGGGATTGTAAACTTAACTAACTTATTTCTTCTCTTTCTATCTCTTGACCTTGAACTTTTAAATTTATGCTCATGGACCCTTATGCTCTATATCTTGATGATTGTGTTATGTTAATTGGATATCTATTTGACAAATTATATAGGCATATCGAAAAATATAAACCTCACACGTGATATCCTGTGGGTAAATTCCGTACGTGGGGACTTAGAGTCAATGAGTTTGACTCGAATTTCCACGCGGGCGTGTGTCGCGCCTCGGGATGTGTGAAATCTCGGGCTCGGGGCGTGACAATACACCCAGTCTTCCCTAAACTTTGGGTTCACGCACCCATGGACTGACTTAGGGTTCATACACCCAATCGCTCCTAAAACTCCGGGTTCATACACCCTGGGACTGACTTTAGGTTCATACACCCAGTCTTCCCTAAAACTTTGGGTTCACGCACCCATGGACTGACTTAGGGTTCATACACCCAGTCGCTCCTAAAACTCTGGGTTCATACACCCTGGGACTGACCTCGGGTTCATACACCCAGTCTTCCCTAAACTTTGGGTTCACGCACCCAGGGACTGAGTTAGGGTTCATACACCCAGTCGCTCCTAAAACTTCGGGTTCATACACCCTGGGACTGACCTCGGGTTCATACACCCAGGCTTCCCTAAACTTCGGGTTCGTGTACCCAAGGAATGACTTAGGGTTCATACACCCAGTTACTCCCAAAACTTCGGGTTCATACACCCCCCGAGATCGATCCCGGGCTAGACTCGCATAGCCGAGATCCTCGAAATTCTGGGTTCACCCCGGCCAATTCTGGGTTCACCTCGGCCAAGGGAAAGACAGGACAAAAATGTAGCAAAACAGTGCAAGCACAGAAATGCAGAAAAACAGTGTAAGCACAGAAATGCAGAAAAGCAGAAAAATGTAGAGATACAGGAGACACATTCCGTTTGGATTAGAAACTTCATTTTTATTAAAAATATTATCCTCATTACATGAGTTGCAGAAAAGCAAAATACAATAAGGAGGCTCGCAGTCCTCTAGAAACAGAAAAAGAAAGGAAGCTTGGAGACTGATCTTCGCTGGCCCGCTGCTTGGAGACTCTGATCTTCATTGATCCTCGGCCCGAAGGCTTCTCGATCTGGTCCTCAGTGCCAGGAGCTCTGCAATACCCTATGGTTGGTTAGACCAAAGTTTGCAAACAAGCTCAAGCTCTTGGTCCACTGGAGACTCTGACCTTTATTGATCTTCAGCCAGTAGGCTTCTCGATCTGGTCTTGAATGCCACACAAGACCCTGCAGGATCAAGTTGGCAACCAACTCCCAGCCACATTGACAGGAGTTGATCTCCTCGCAGCCGCATAGGTGGGAGTTGGCCGTGGACCCACGTTCAGAGAACGCGTGGTCCACGGGGACCATATTCAGAGAACGCGCAGACCACAACCACCAGGGACAGCCCCTCCCGGAGGAAACTGCCTTCAGTCACAGAGGGTTTGTTCAGAACAAGGATTCCTAAACTCCTAGAAAGTGAAACTGCCAGAATGTCTGGTAGAGGCGGGCGGGTCCTCATGACTTTGAAAAATAAGAAGTGCTATTGGTTCAGGTTTTCCTTTTTACTCTCTCATGGCAGCAGACTTACCCCCTATTTATAGGGAGAAGAAGGGCTCCTCAAGGGCCCATTAATGGGAGAGGTCTCCCATGCCTCACATGGAGCGCACGTTTTCTAAAAATTGACTGACGATTCCGATGGTGACACATGGAGCCATCTGCTCGTTTTCCGCATCGGCCGTACCGCTATACTTATTGCTATTTATGAGCCTCAGAATGCGGGATATCGGAGCGGGTAACCATGAAGACCGTTCGGTACCCTCTTTCCAACTCAGAATTCTCACGTCATAGCATTCAGCTGAACTCAAACACAAAGAAGCCGAACTCAAAAAGAAGAAAGAAGAAGGCTCAATTGATCAAATTGGTTTTTCTTTCAAAAGGCAAGAGATTACAAGTAGGTTCACTTTACATCTCCAAAAGTTAGAAAGACTACAAGTTAAAAGCAGGAAAAGTACAGTGTTCAAAAAGCTATAGGGACATCAGCGCCTCAACCAGCACTCACGACCGTCTCAGGAGCATCACTTGAAGGAGGAGCAGATGGAGCATCACCCTCTGGAGGGGCAGATGGAGCGTCACCCGCAGAAGGAATAGGTGGAGCAACGTCCGAGAGAGGGTCAGCAACAGGAGCATCGACCTGGGCACTCTCAGTCGGCGAAGTAGGGCTCGGCTCGGGTTACGGGCCAGAGTACTTCGGCAGGTTCTGATAGACCGGGTGGTCTTCAGGAACCCCCGCCCGTTTCAAAGCAGCCAGACATCCCTCCTCGAATAGAATGGAGGTTATCTCCTCCACCTGTCTTTCACACTCCTCCATGGCCTGGTCCACTCCCTTCTGAAAGGCGGCTTGGGCTTCGGCCTGCAGTGAGGACTTGAGGTCAGAATTTTCCTTCTGAAGCTTCTCCACTTCAGCACGTTTAGCAAGCACTTCGGCACGCTGCCTCGTCGATTCTGCCGCCGAATCTACCTTCAGTTTTGCCAGCTCAGTCTCCATCTCGCCCAGCCTTTTCGTCTTCACCCAGATCTCACCCGTCAACTGATGGGTTGTCGAGGTGAGATCGGTGATACTGACCAGTGCCACCTCTAGCTGTGCATTCGTCTCGACGTTACTTTTCTTCAAGTCTGCCAGCTCCTTCCGCAGCTTTTCCCTCTCGGACTCCAGTTGAGTGATCTTGGAGACGTTTTTGTCGCTCCTTTCCACCACCAACTTAAGCCTTTACACATTCTGCAAGAGAAAGCAAGTCAGGTGGGGGTAGCCGAAATAAAGTACATCAGAAGGGCATCAAGAACATTTACAAGGAGAGCAGCCTGGATCGCTGAGGCCAACAGACTCTCGTTGTCGAATTTCGCGTGCTGCTCCATGTCACGTGGAAGGGCACAGGCTTTGGCGAGAGCCCCGATGACGAGAGGGTTCTCCAATACCCGGTCCTCCATATTTAAGGGTTTCCCGGGCTGAGTCTCCAGCCTCGGCCTCCACGTTGCAGGGGCAACGCGAGGTCCGGAGGCCGGTCCGAACCCTTGCCCTACAGGGACGCTGAGATCGCGAATCGTCTCGACAGCAGCCCTGCTCTCTGGCGCACTCTTTTCAGGGGGAGCCTTGCCTCCAAAAGCGCGTGCATACGTCTTGCCTTTAAGGGCCTGCTTGGCCCCCAAGTCTTTCTCCCCAGCTCTAGGCTTCTTTCTGGGCGGAGATCCGCCCCTCGCCCGCTCGGGGGGAGCGCCTCCGCCCTCCCTCGCTCGGGGTAGTGACAGGGGCAGAAGTAACGGCGACGCCCCCCGAGCCCGAAGCCGCGCGAGCGTTGGTAGAAGAAGGCGTTGCGGAAGATGAAGACCCGCGCCTGAACTTGGCCGCCAAATCCTTGGTTCCTGGCACGCGCGAGCTACCTTCCATCCTCTCTTCTTGGTCGGATGTGTAAGCCTCCACAGCCTCCCTTAAGCTCGAAGACTCCAAACTGGCGGAAGAAGACGCCTCAGCACCAGACGCAACTCGGCTCGCGGCAGGATCGGCCAGAGGAATACCCCCAAGCACGGCCAAAGTAACAGGGTGGAAATCGGGCTGCAGCTCGTTCTCCTACGCTGCTCCAATCCTCTTGTAGTGGCTGCGATACCTCTGCGCGTAGCAGTTTCCAGGCCGATCTATTCTCGTGCCCGGCGTACTTTTCGACCTTTCTATGGTCGGCGACGTTCTTCTTCCAACCGTCGCTTACTGCTCGGCGCTGCCTCTCTCGCAGCTCTGCACAGTGAACAAGAGTATCAGTTCGGCAATTCGCGAAATAAGAAGAATGAAGAGGCAATGTTTACTTGGGACAGCCCCAAGATGGTGAGGGACCCTTAGCGTCCTGTCCTCACTGGCGCCAAACTCCCAGTCCCCCGAGATACAGAACAGGTCGTCCTCAGCGTCCTTACCCGAATCCTCCAAGGCCAGGACGAAGCCCTTTCGGAGCTGCTTCACCCGAAGATAGTAGTTGCCTCCCCCAGCCTTACAGATGTCGTACACATCCTCGACATCGTGGACACCAAGGTTAATCCCCAGAATCTCGTTTAGCTTCGCTGTGCCCATGACGACCTTATAGACGTTGCGCATCAGCTGACAGGGGGCAAGGGACCAAGCGCTGAGGCAGGCCCTAAGCAGGGGATGTGGGGGAAATCTAACCCCGCCCTCGATCACGGAGATCAAGGGGAACGGCATCCAGCCGCTGGACCAGCAGTGCAGGGCGTGGTCATAGGGAGTCGCCGGCCTGAGGCGGACCCCCTCCGGGATATTAAACGCCGCCCTAAACCTAGCCATACCCTCAGGCGTCTCTAAATGAAACCTAGGGCTGGCCATTTCTACAGCCTAGAAGAAGAAGGCGAAAAGAGAAACCCTAAGGGAAAAAACCCGAAAAAGACAGGGGCATGAAGCCACTTACTGGAAAAGAAGGGCGAGTTAGGAACAAAAATCATCCTGGGCACGCCTTGCGGTCGTCCTCGCCAGAGCGCTATGGAAAGTTCTTGAGAATACAGACGAAGACCAGAACAAGAATCAAAGGCGGGAGCAAAGAAAATCAAAAGAGAAGATGAAAAAAGTAGAACGGAGGAAGATGACCCTATTTATAGGGGAAGGAAGCCCTCCTTGGGCGCCATTTAAGAATTTGAAAAGATAGTATCGCGATCCGCACCTGTCCCATCAATTTGATGGCACAATCAGTAATGAAGCGACACGTATCACTCCCGGCTCGCTTCCCATGAGAAGCAAGGCGCGACATTGATTACCTGGAAGAGTCGAAACGACGCCAGCAATGACCAAACGTCCCCAGTCGGACTCTCTAGCTTACGACCTCTAAAGCCTAGGGCCCCTAAGAGGTCACAAGCTAGAGAGCAATTGTGTGGGGAGATTTTCAAGACACCAGGATTATGCTGATCTCGGCTAAGATGTCAATTAGCGCGCACACATGCCGCCCAGACGCACCTCGGCCGCCGGGATAAAGACCTCAGCCGAAACCAGACTGACTTCGGCTGCCAGTACCGAGCTCGGCTACCAAGGTTGACCTTGGCTGAGAGCCTGACCCCGGCCAAAGAAGCCGGGACAGAAGCCGAGATGAAGAAGAACCCTGGTCTCACCCCCACGCCCGCCACGTCACAAGACACATGGCAGAGTAGGGTCGCAAGCCAGTGAGACAAATGGGCCATCCCAGCCGTCCACAATCTTCGTCAGATCTCTGACAAGGCGGCATCCAGCGGCTGTAGCCAAATTAAGGCAGAGCCCGAGGATGGATCCGATGGGACCTCTACCACCAAAGGCGTCCAACACGATCAGGCCCAACATGACATGCATTTAATGCAATGTGGGCTGATTGGACTGGCAATAAATGCTTTGTGGGCTGTGATGGACCCGCATTTATTACTTTCCGGGCTAATGAGAGCTTCCCTATCAAAATCAAGGGGCCCACTCCAAGATATCAGGTAGAGTTCTCTATAAATGGGACAACATTTCATAACACAGGTACGCAATATACACACTTAGAGCTATTACTCTACCTCTCTTCTTCCTCTCCTTCCTTTGTTTAGTTCATACACTAACTTAGGCATGGAGAGCCTTGCGCCACTCAGGCCAGGGTCCTCTGACCGTTCGTTCTTCCCTTTTCAGGCTTTGAGGCAGCTGATCTTCATCTTACAGTTCATCTTACAGTTGGATAAGTCCTATCAGGCACCCCTTAATCTTGTGAGTTATTATTTTTTCACTTACAAGTGTGATTTGTCTTGATCATCAGAATGGAAGTTTCTGGATCATAGTGTTGGTACATTGGATGTATTGAAGGACCATGAGAAGCACCTTATAAACACTGTCTTTGTTTTAAGGTTCGCTCTCATAATTCCCTAGCAGTAAGCTCACAATCTTGAGACATTAATGAACTCAAGTTTCTATCTATTCATTTACTTTGAGTCACCAATGAGTGAGGCCAACTGTAGGTCAACACCTCGGTGTTGACACCAAAAATGTCACTTTGCCTCTTCAAGATCCAAAAACCTACATGAAGTCGCAGCCTACCTTAAATAGGCAATGCTACTTCCAAAAAATCAAATCTTGTCAGAATCAAACAAAAACTGCAAGATCCTTCAAGACAGTCAAAAGAGGAGTACAGCAGAAGTTTCGGGCCATTTCAAAATCATTTGGCCTAACTTCGCTCCTCCGACAGCTGAAAAGGAGCTTCCGGCGACGAAAGCATCAGAGACATCAAATCTTCGGTCAGAGCCTATGGATGGTCTCAAAATACATCCAAAAGGCTCCACGTCAAGTTCCGATTCAAACCGACAACGTTTGACCCTACATCAACCCTCGAACAGCTAAATCAAGCCTCTCGGCAGCGAGAACCACCGAGGCCATCACTCATCAGATAGAGCACATGGACGGCTTCAAAATGCTTACAAAGTGCTACACGTCAAATTTCAGGTCATTTCGACAACATTTGACCAGACTTGGACGCTCGGAAGCCAAATCAGGACTCTCGGCGGCGAAACTCCCCAGGACCATGGTTTCAAAGACAGAGCCTATTGATCATCTTAAAATAACTCCAATAGGTTCCCTGTCAAATTTCAAGTCAATCGGACATCGGTTGACCGCATATCAAGCCGCGACATCTTCATCGCGATAAAAACAAGTCTACTGGTGATAGGACCCCAAACGGCTTCAAAACTCAAACAAAAGCCCATGGTTGGTCTTATTTATTGATCAGGAGGCTTCACCCCAAATTTTAGGTCATTCCGACATCGTTTGACCAAGTTTCAGCTTCTGACGGAAAATCGGCAACTCTGCGCGACAAAGTCTTCGGCTTTCCCGGAAAATTAGAAACCTTGCACTCAAGAATGCAAGGATTCTCAGTGAGTTTTCTACAGGGAAATCAGGCCAATAAATGATTAAAGATGTCAAGAAAAAATACAGAAGAAAAAAGAATCGAAAAACATAAAAAACGGACGCAAAACGAGACAAGAATGGGGAAAACCCCCTAGGGTCGCAGGCCCCTGCGACCCTGGCCCATGGTCGCCGGCGACCATGGGGCCTGGGAACGCCGGGTGGGCCCCGAAAACCTTATTTTTTCATCGTTTTTTTCCGATTCGAAGCGTCCGACTTCTGGGAATTTTCATAATTTAAACTTTTGAGACACCAAATCCTCTGACATCCTGTCAAAATCACGGGTCAATCATCAAGAGTATCAAAATCAACATTGATCGCCAACCGGTCAAACCAAAAAAGTGTGCTTTCTACCCGACCGATCGAGAAATCGATAGGATAGATGGCACCGACCCGCTGTTGGCAACCAATACCTGAAGTTACATGGTCATCCGATGTCGATCTACATGAAGATCCATCTATGATCATCGCCAGAAGAATCCCAAAAGACGCGGCACGGCCCGCGACTCTTCAATTGCTCGGCGACCACTTTTTTTTTTTTTGCTAAAGGGTAAAATATGTATTAAAGAAGAAAAGAGAGAAGGGCGATGTACCCCCAAAAAATAGGAATGGGAGGCTTACAAAAATTCCAACCCAAACTTAAGCAAATCAAAGGAAGCCCAACAGAAGAGGAAAAGAGAACCTTTAGACAGCCTTTGCCTACATGTGACAGAGGACACTAAAGGAGCATACAACAAAGCATAAACAAAACAGGAAACAGAACCTGAATATACACCAGCTGCCTCCAATCCGGGACTAAGAAGAGGGAGACTAACCAAGCGGAATGGGATGAGAAGGAGGAGGAGAATTCTGATCAGCGGCTGTGATTACCATGCACTTTGATCAACGGCTGTGATTACCATGCACTTCAGACGATCCAAAAGGGTTGCTTGAGCATGCTGTATAGATGATAACTTACTGCAGAGCTTGGAGTCATTTCTGAGATGCCAAAGAACAAAGATAGTATGGAGGAAGATGGCTGCTGCACTGAACTTATCTGAAACATTTCCATTGTTGGTTAGGATATCCCAGATGGAGGCGGCAGAGAGAGAGATAGCAAGAGTTACTGCACTGAAACTTAGAACCCATCTCCAGAGATTCTTAGCTAAAGAACAGGTGAAGAATAAGTGAAGATCAGATTCTTCTACGGAGAAACAGTTGTGGCATCTTGAAGGTAGGGACCAGCCTTTCCTCTTAGCCCATTCTTCTATAGGGGTGCTTCTGTGCATCAGACGCCAGCTTAGACAGGCTAATCTAGGATTTATCATTTTGTTCTAGATATAAGTTGACCAGCCATTGGTTGTTCCTGGTTTCCTTATGAGATTCCACATAGCTTGAAGGGTAGGCTTGCCCAACTCTTTTTTCCAGGAAAGTGAGTCAGAGATTAATGGAGAGGCAAGGGGGATGAGGTTTGTGGATTGGGAGAGGAGTTCTTGAATGAAAGGTGGCAGGAAAGTAGGAATGACCCACTCAGAGTTAGCTATAAGGTCTGAACATCTATCCTTCTCAGAGAAATGGATTGAGGGGAACTTGGAAGAGATGGAGTGATTTTCTTGCCAATTGTCATGCCAAAGAATGATAGATTCCCCATTCCCAACGGTCCATCTGCTGCTTCTTTGAAGGATTGGCGAGAGAACTCTTATCTTCTTCCAGATTGTGGAGCCACACTTAGGGTTGCTTGGATGCCAGATGGGACGATCCCTACTGTATCTAGAAGAGGACCATTTAGCCCAAAGGGAAGAATCTGTAGCCGCTGACCAGCCAAGCTTGAGCATACAAGCTTCGTTTAGCTCTTTTATCCTCCATAGACCAAGACCACCTTCAGTCTTAGGAAAACAGATCTTTTCCCACTTCACATAGTGACCTCTGGAATGATTAGGATCCGCACTCCATAAGAAATTATGCATTAGTCTTTCAATGTGAGCACATGTTTTGCTTGGAATAAGGATGACCAAAGCTGTATGCAAAGGGATGGAGCCGAGGACGTGCTTAAACAAAATAAGCCTTCCTGTAAAGGAGAGAGATTTAGTTTTCCAGCCTGCTAGTCTCACTCTGATTGAGTCCAGAAGTTTGGAGAAGTAGGAGTGACGGCTTGAACCTAGGAAGAGAGGAACTCCCAGATACTCTGTAGGAAGGGAAGACTGTTGGATTTGGAGGGTCTCTGTAACCATATTACTTTTCCTGGCATTACAGTTACCTAGGAAAATTTGGCTTTTCTGCAGGTTGATGATTTGGCCACAGGAGGCTTGGTAAGCTGAGAGGACTGCTGCAAGGCTCCTGAGATCCTTTTTCTTGGTTTTGAGAAAGTATAACATATCATCTGCATAAAAGAGGTGGTAGGGGGTAGAAGAGATAGGGGATATGGGAGTTATAGTCCTCTCTATCCTTAGTTTCTCTACCTGAAGACTGAGGATCTCCTCGGCCAGAATGAATAGATAGGGAGAGAGAGGGCAACCTTGCCGCAGACCACAGGAAGAATTAAAGAAACCACAGGGACTTTTGTTAATGAGGACAGAGCCTCTACTACTGCAACCCAGCTCTCTCATGAAATTGATCCAAGCTTGGGAGAAATTGAAGAAATTTAGTGCTCTAAAAAGAAAATCCCAGTGCATCTTGTCAAAGGCCTTGGCTATGTCCAGCTTCATACAGACTATTCCACCTTTGGTCTTAGATTTGAGCTTTTGAAATAAGTCATGGGCCAACGCTGCATGATGGTGGATGGTTCTGCCTTTAACGAAGGCAGATTGGTGCCTGGAGATAAGCTGGGGGATGAGACTAGACAGCCTGGTTGCAAGGATTTTGGCTATGATTTTGTAAGTGAAGTTTAGTAAGCTAATTGGACGGTAATCTGAGAAGGAAGCCGGAGAAGGGATTTTGGGGATGAGGGATAGAAAATAGGCATTGGTAGCCGTTAGGAGTCTACCAGAGGTGAACAAATGGGTTACTGCCAAGGAGACATCTTGGCTCACTGTTTCCCAGCAGTGAGTAAAGAACACCCCAAAGAAGCCATCTAGGCCAGGAGAACTGTTCCTTTTCAAGCTAAAAACTGCCTCGCGAATTTCCTTGAGAGAGGGAATAGCAACCAGGAGCTTATTATGGTCTTCACTGAGAGAGGGACCATTAAGGTAAAAAAGGGATTCCTCCATGGAAGAGTTCGAACCTGGGGCTTGCAATAGCTTTGAGAAGTGAAGGCAGGCTTAAGATCTGATTTCTTCTTTATCCTCGTAGAGGGTCCCATCAACTGAGATTTTATCTATTATGTTGTTGATGCTTCTAGCCTTGGCCGAGTGATGGAAGAAGCTGGTATTCCAGTCACCATCTTTGAGCCACCTAAGCTTGGCTTTTTGTTTCCAGTGAGTAGATTCTGCATTCAGCCAATTATGCAAAGTAGCCTTCTTAGTGATTAAATCCTGGAAAGACTGATCATTTGGCTGCTCATCATGAACTTGCTGAGCCTGAAGAGTGGCTGCCTCAGCTTCTAAAATATTCTTCTTCAGCTGCCCAAAGGTTTCTTTATTCCAAGCCTTGAGGTTACCTTTGAGAGAATTCAGCTTTTGGGCTAAAATGTATTGAGGGTTGCCACTGACAGGAATAGATCAACTCTCTTCCACCACAGACTGGAATGAGCTATGAGTGAGCCACATCTGTTCAAATTTAGAAGGGGAATTTTTTGGGGAAGGTTTACTGTTGTGGGAGAAGAGGAGAGGGCTATGATCAGAGGAGATTCTTGGGAGATGTTAAACTGAAGGATTTGCAAATTTGTCTAACCAGGAGGAGTTAGAGAAGGCTCTGTCCAATCTAGCTGCTACATAGGCCTGACCTTGCCTGTTGTTAGCACAGGTGAAGCAATTCCCTTTGTAGCCCAGGTTCTTGAGGCCAGAAGTGAGAACCATGTCATTGAAATCTCTCACTGATAAAGAGGAATTGGACCGGGAGGTACTGAGTTTCTCAGAAGCCATAAGAATAGAGTTAAAGTCTCCAATGACACACCAGGGAGCAATGGCTTGGGAAGAGGCAATGAGATGGTCCCATAGATCCCTTCTTTGTCTATAGTCAGTAGAGCCATAGACTCGAGTAACTATAACAGGGGAGGATGAAAGAGGATCTATAAATTCTATGGTTAGATGTTGATTAGAATGGTCAACGAGAGAGAGACTAGAAAGGTGTATTGGGTTATATATGATCCATAGAGAGTTGGTTAGGCTGGTGAAGAAGGATGTGTAGCCAAGAGGGTTAAGAAAGGACATAATTGAAGTGTTATAAGAGGTTTTTGGTTCAGCTAGAAAAAGGAGATCTGGTTTGTGGGAAGAAAGAAGATGGTGGAGCATAACTTTGGTGGAAGGGTTAGCTATGCCCCTACAGTTCCAGAAGAGGATTTTAAACATTGGATAATTTGGAGGGAGAGGGACCAATATTGCTCCTAGTCTTTGGTCTTGGTGGGAGGGAACCCTTTTGTTTGGTTTTCTTTTTTCCTTTGGCTTTGTAGGGAGAGAGGTCTACCACCAGAGTAGAGTCCTGGGAAGGGTTTTGGTGACAGGGGACTGTTGAGGAATTAGGAAAGATCTCTACAGTCTGGGGATTATGATTGAGAAGAAACTGGCCGGCAGAGGGATTATGGAGGGTGGAGAGGGTTGGATCTGCTAAGGTACTGGATTCCAGGATGGAGAAAGGGTTAGAGCAATCGAGGGAAGGAGCTGGAATTTTCTCTAAAATTGCATAGGTAACATCAGTGGGGAGGGACATGATAGGATTATCTTGATTTTGAAGAACAGTTGGACTAGAAGTCGATAGGGAAATGGGGATTGGAATAGGGACTGCCAAAGGGTTTACAGAGGAGGGATGCATAGAGGGGGTGATGGCTTCTGGAACTGAGATGTGTTGGAAATAGGGTGGGCCTCTAGGATAGGTTTCAAAAACTTTTGACCCACTTGATGCAGGGATCAACTATCCATAAGGCTATAAAACCCAATCCAAGATCCATGTCCTCAATCTCAGCCATCACGATCAGTAAATACAATCTATCTAGAAGATAGAAACAATAACTAACAAGCATCCATAATAATCTACAACATGCAAGGAAGTGGATTATACCTTTGGAGCTCGGTTGTGCTCTTATGGAGAAGTTGCGTCTTTCTTTGATGATGAAACGCTTTCACTAATCAAATAGGAATCTCCAAGACCTCTTGATCTTCCACGCTATGACCCGTACTAGATTCTCCTTTTTCTCAAGAAGATGGTGGGATCTCCAAGAGAAAAATACTAGGAACTCTATGGAGGAACTAGAAAGAGAACTAGAAGATGGAGAGGGAAAGAACTCGTGCAACTTTTGCACTAGAGAGGCTTGGGCGTGATTCCCAATGCTATGGAGCATACATGGACGTCCAGCCCTCTTCTCCTCCATTTATAGCTTTTGCAAGTTGCCTCCTCTTTACTAATTACAATAGAAGTCTTACTTCCATTAATTAGTAACTTACCATATCATAATTAGAAGTCTCACTTCAAATATGATTAGTAACTTTCCAATTCCTTTCTAATTAAAATAGAAGTCTCACTTCTACTAAAATTAGTAAGTCTACTATTACCACTATTAGAAGTCTCACTTTAAATAGAAATAGTAGCTTTCCTTTTAGAGTTCAACTAGAATTAGATACTTTCTAATAATTGGGCTAGCGTGGGGACCACTAGAGATTCCTTAGAAAGCTGGCTCCAACTGGGACACGCGACCCCACATCTCATGTGTAATTCGGGCCCACAGTTAATTGCAAATAACTCCACTATATAAATGCAATTGAACTCCAGTCTTAGGAATATTACATAGAAGACCCTATTACCACAAGTAGACCCCTCTATCAATATCCATGGATCAATTGGACCTGTCTTCCAAACTAGATACATATCTTATTATCCTTGAGCCCCAATTAATTATAATGATCAATGGTACCTTTCCAATTAACTCTTAATCGAAATGGGTGCGCACTTACCAATGATCCATTAATTGGCACAAGGGGATATTAGAGATAGATTCCATCTTGACTATTGAATGTTCCCACAGCTCTACTACCATGTACCCAAATCACTGAGGTGTTGACCTACAGTTGGTCTCACTCATTGGCAACTCAAAGCAAATGAATAGATAGAAACTTGAGTTCATTAATGTCTCAGGATTGAGAGCCTATTGCTTGGGAATTATGAGAGCAGACCTTAAAGTAAAGACAGTGTTTATAAGGTGCTTCTCATGGTCCTTCAATACATCCAATGTACCAGCACTATGATCCAGAATCTTACATTCTGATGATCGAGACAAATCACACTATCTCATAGTGATCAAAGTGCTGCAACCTTGTTAGTATGAGATGTCCAGTCTCATCACTGGTTGTGAAGATATTTAAGTATAAGATTTGTCACACATGTCTCCCGTATGTGGATCTCATCCATACACATGTGTTACATCTAATATACTTGTGGACTCCGGTTCATCTCATGAACCATCATGTCATTCGTATTGGTTATGTGCAAGTATATAATAAATCACCATTCATCTCATGAAAGGAAAGTGTGAATACACTAAAGAAATTAATCGATTTATTATATCATCTACTCGATTGAGTCCATAAAACTAACAATAGGCCTAGTCAGCAAATATCTGTCTAGCCCAGGTCTTTATCATTGACTACTGTAAGATGTGTTCTAGAATACTTGAGAAGAACTAGAGATCACATGTTGAGTTACAGCAGTGATGACTTGATTCCAGTCGGTTACATAGATACTGACTTCTAGTCAGATCAGGATTCCAGATGGTCACTGGTTGGGAAGTTGGGGGACCTGCATTGGGATTTTCTGATGAGGGAGGAGCCGGGTTAACCTGGCAATTGTTTGTGGAATTTTGCTAGCTAAGAGAAGGGGATTGTAGCAAGGGAGGCCGAGAATATGGGCATTTGGCTGTGAGGTGACCTGCAGAAAGGCAACCAGTGCAAGGAACATTTTCATATAGGATTTCCACTTCAACTGTATTCTCACCTTCAAAGTCCACTGAGAGAGAAGAAGGACCTGGTTTGGATAGTTCGAGGTTGACTAAAACTCGACCAAAGGAGAGCATTCTTTGAGCTGCTGTGGTTTCATCCAAACGAAGCGGTTTACCAACTGAGCCCACGATGGAGAGGAGGATGTCACTACTCCAACAATGATAAGGAACTCCCTTCAGACGAATCCAGACTGGCGTGACTGTTGGCCAAGAGGTTTCCTTATCCCCTAGGGACCATGAACGAAGAAGAAGTTTCCTATTTCCCATAGAGAGAGGACTCTGGCTGATGAGAACTTCACAGTCTTCCTTGGTATTGAATCTAAAGAGGAAATGACCAAGCTCTGTGAGAGAGATGAAACAAGGTCTGGATAGACGCCAGGTGCTATGAACCCAGTGCTCCAATGCTTCCAGAGAGGGTCTCCTTCCTATGAACTTGCCTATGGCTGAGAAGGAGAAAGAATCCTTGCTGGTTTGTATCATCTGCTGAGGAATTTTCATGGTTAGCTTTCCTTCCTTCCAGGCTGGGGGAGGAATGGAAGGTGGAGGGGTGATGAGAACAGGGGAGAAGAAGCTAGCATAGGATTGTTGTAAGGTCTTGGGTCTTGGAACTTTTGAAGAAATCTGGAGGAGGGCATTTGGGCGATCCACTATATTAGTTGCTGCCACTGGGCCTTCATTACTGATTGTGGGTGGGGTAGGGATAGGACAACTGGTGATGAGCGACTGGATGAGTATGGGAGGCGACGAAGCTGATCCGGGGTTAACCAGCGGAATAGCTAGGGCTTTGGGAATGGAGGGGTTAGGAAATGGGGGATGGGCGGGGACTCCGAGGGTAGAACCTGAAGAACCTGAAGCTTTGGGTAAGTGGGGAGGCAGAGGAGGGAGAGGAGGGAAGGGGTCTGGTGGCAGGGGGGAAGGAGCACTTAATGAGATTAATTGACTAGCTTTATTGCAGTCATTAATTCATTTCTTTGGACGGCCCAATCAGAAGCAAGCATCCGGGAGTTGCAAGTCAATTGATTCATGGCATTTAACCCATGAAACTCCTCCCAT
Source organism: Litsea cubeba (assembly GCA_012931725.1). NCBI lineage: Eukaryota > Viridiplantae > Streptophyta > Magnoliopsida > Laurales > Lauraceae > Litsea > Litsea cubeba. Next base: position 46,450,433 of record CM022946.1, on the reverse strand, counting down.
CATGGCGATTTAAGGCGATTAAATGCCCTAAATCTCCTCAGGCCAATCAGAAGCCAAGAAAAAGGAGTTACAAAATAAAGAATTCGATCTTGTAACTCCTCCCTTTATGTAGCTTTATGACAAATTAAGGCTCATAAATCCTCCTAAATGGCTACCTAAAAGCCTATAAGTAGGAGAGCATTCCAAAGAATTTCGGATAAAAAAAAATCAAACAACACCCAGAGAAAGAAAGATCATCTTCCAAGCACAGAAAATCCAGAGAAAGAAAGAGAGAAAACTCTGTGACAAAAGTCCCTTGGGGGGTACCCCCCCCCCCCAAGGTCCTTGCTTTCTCCTTCTGCCTCCAAGGGCTTAGACGTGGCTTTTCGTGCCCGTCTACTTAGCTTTTTATTGGACATAGGACCTCCTCTTGGTCTTTGTCCTCTAAAAACCTGAGGTTATAGCCAAGCCAAGCGAATCAAGAGCATCCTTTGTTCTCATCTGCATGGATGATGGCGAAGTCCACATATGGCTTGCGACCGTCAATTTGAACTAGTCCCCCATAATCTCCTGAGAAGTTACATCCTCCTTTTCTTGCTTTTCATTGTAGTTTGTATTTTTCCAAAAGAGACAAAAATCACAACTCTTGTCTTTCATTACTGATAAGAATTATAAATCGGCTGTAAACGCCAAAATCGGCTATAGACGCCAAAAATCGGTTATAAACGCCAAAAAAATCGCCTTCACGGTAAATCAATAAAAATGTCTCTTTTCTTAAATATATGTGCAATGGAAAACTTGAAAGAAGTTGATTTCCTTTTTACTTGCGAAGGTCGATCTCTGGATCACCACTTGTAATTCCAAGTAAAATAGAAAATCTGGCACACCCACACAAAAAAATGTTGATGCATGCCTTTGCCCCCCGGTTACGAAAGGGTCATACCCACGTCCGCCGACCTCGGTAGAACCGAGCAGAAGCACGGCCCATCAAGCTGGCACACCCAGTGGGACTCATTCATTTGAGAACACGATGCTAGAAATGAAATATTTGCATATCATATCTTTTGCTCTATGCTTATACTTCTTTTCTCGATTCCTCCGCTACTTTCTAATTGGTGGCCTATGTTGGATTCCGCATTTAAAAAAAAATGAGATGAGATTTTTTGGAAATTTCTAATTCTTTGAATTTATCCACTCTTTCTCTTTTAAAAAAAAAGATAAAAAAAAATAGATTTCTCAGTTTGGATTCAAAATTGAGAAACCTTGATCCTTTCCTATCGTTCATCGTGCATGCAGAAATGTTGAGCCTGTTCGACTAAGGTTTTGGGCCATCGTTTCTCTTCGATGAGTTCATTAAAGATCTAAGAAAAAAAATCAGATTTTTCATTTTGGATTCAAAATTGAGAAACCATGATCCTTTCCTATCGTTCATCGTGCTTGCAGAAATGTTGAGCCTGTTCGACTAAGGTTTTGGGCCATCGTTTCTCTTCGATGAGTTCATTAAAGATCTAAAAAATAAAAAAAATTAGATTTTTCAGCTTGGATTCAAAATTGAGAAACCTTAATCCTTTCCTATCGTTCATCGTGCTTGCAGAAATGTTGAGCCAGTTCGACTAAGGTTTTGGGCCATCATTTCTCTTCGATGAGTTCATTAAAGATCTAAAATAAAAAAAATAAAAAAAATCAGATTTTTCATTTTGGATTCAAAATTGAGAAACATTGATCCTCTCCTATCGTTCATCGTGCTTGTAGAAATGTTGAGCCTGTTCGACTAAGGTTTGGGGCCATCGTTTCTCTTCGATGAGTTCATTAAATATCTAAAATATATATATACAAAAAGAAAACCAAAAAAGACATAGAACACTAAGGTTAAACCAACTGCGTTCTTTGATCACGGTTGATTCAAGAAAAGCCTTGTCCAGAGTGTGGAGACAGCTTGACTGTTCTAGGCAGGGTCCTCCAAATGGGTTCATTAAGTAATCGTACCCTTACCTAGGGGCAATTCTATCAATCGAGATTTCATAAGACCGGGTTAGGAGGCCTATGTGTACTCTCTTGTCTTTTAAATAAAAAATTTTCAAAATAAAAATTTTAAAAATGGGAGCCCCTCTCCTCAGCTAAAGCTGAGGAGAGTGTTCGCTCACCCACGTGTGACTGAAAGCCCGCCAGCCCATTTCCATCTCGGTCCAAAATTGAAAGCCCGCTCATTTCTTTCAAACACCTTTCGTGGTCCGCCCATTTCAACGAAAGTTATTTTGAGGATATCATCATCTCCTCAGCCTCAAAGATACCCTCACAGTTTCTCCTCTCGTCTCCCTCGATGAAATCCAATCTCGTATCGTCTCCTCCCCAACCTCATCTCGTCTCCTCAGCTCCTTGGCACCCGGTGTTGACATCGTCGGAAAGACTGTGCCCGTCGTCGCATCGCATCTTGTCCTGCACGAAACCCTCCTCTGTGTTCCCGCTCTCTGTGCTTTCTTTACTGAAGGTAAGATTTCATGTTTGTATTTTATTTTTGAATTTTTTTTCCATTTCCGTGTTTTTCATGGTTCTGAAAAATTCATTGAAGGTGCTGTCGCCGGAGGAGGAGAGAAAGGATACGTGTTGAGTCCCAAATCCACCTTTCGATCTCTCCTATCTATTCGTTAGAGCTGTAGCAGGTGTAGAACGCTACATCTGAAGCTCTGCCATAGCGCCTGCTCAGAATCAGGTTCGTAGAAATGAGGTGATTTGGGGATTTTTTGGGAAATTTAATTTTTTGTTTATATCGGGTAATTCCTTTTTTTAGCAAAAGGAAACAAGCCTTGAGCGACATGCTATTGGCCTTCTTCTCCGGCGACGTTAGATCACCAGACACCGCAATAAATCTCAGACGTTGGAGCAAAATCTGAGTAGTTTGCCCTTATCTGACCCCGAAGCATGCACTCTGTCCTACATCTAAACTAATCTCTCGACTCTTTTCTGTCTTGTAAAACTATAGTGGCCCAGCTTGAGATTAGATCTGCAACATCCAGTGGCCCACCGTGAGATCAGATTTGCAACATTCAGTGGCCCACCGTGAAATCCCAATTCGCTCCAATAGGGAACCAAGGTGACTGGTGATGACATAAGTTCAACTTAGGATTCTGCCAAGTTTCATGTACTCCCTCTCGAGCTGCAAAACTAGCTTTGACATATTTTTCAATTACAAATTATGTTCTCGTTGGTGTAATTTTGTGCCCTACATTTGTGTTGTAAAATTCATGGATTTGTTGTGTATGAAATTCTGGATCCTGTAATATTTTGGTTCTTGTAATTTTCTGGGTTGCATTTGAATTGTAGCATTCTGGTGGTTCCTGTAACATTTATGAAATTTGTGTTGTCTTGAATGGTTCAAGAGCTCCATGATGTGTTTGTTGCATTTGTACTAAAACCAGTTACATGTATATATCCAACAGTTGAAATTGGAACCACAACCAATTCCAACTATATTGCAGGTGGTAGATGTTGGCTCAAGGATGAAACTCCTGTAAAATGGCTGAACGGATTTCATGTTATTCAAAATTTTCTAACTCCTGTAAAAATGGCAGAATGTGTTCCATGTAATACAATTATCCAATTTCAAGTATCAGTGCTTTTTTTTTTTTTAACTACAAATGGCTGAATCAGATCCATCTTATCCAATTTTTATGAAAATGCCATTAATGATAATTTGCATCCTCAACTTAAAACACCTAATGTATGACCAATAAAACCTTTGGAGACAAGTCACTTGATAACAAATGAATACATCAATACCGTTTGGCTGGTTGAATTAAGCAGCACAACCATTTACATTAAGCAACATGTTATAGAATACAAGTTAAGCCACATTAAACAATACAACTATTCAATGATCCATATCCACCAAATTCAAGTTGATTTAAAACTGTGTACATACAAATAATCAACTATTTGCCCCTTGTTTAAAGTCCTTTTGCTCAAAAGTATAAATTTAGTTTCCATTAATCTTGCTAAGGAGCCTCAATTTCCTTTCACATAAGATGGAGCATTGAAGAGGTCTGGATCTCTGTTAGTTTCCATTAATCTTGCCAAGGAGCCTCAATTTCCTTGCACATAAGATGGAGCATTGAATAGATCTGGATCTCTGTGTTGGTTGGCCTGATAGATGACCTTTGACTACATCAGAAATTGGTGCTAGCCTTGTCACTGACCCGTGACCTTTTCTAGTTTGTTGATGACAACTCTTACGTTCTCTGGCTGCACATGGATAAGTCTGCTCATTATGAAGACCTGTTAGTGTAACAAATTAACAAGAGTGAGTAATTTTATTTATAAAAACTCAAAGAAAGAGGTCTAATTATCAATGTATAATATCCAGCCAGTGAGCTGTAACTTGTAGTTCTTAACTCTTACATGATTCAATCAAATTGAAGGCAAAAATATGGAATGATTTGACTGATTTTCAAGGCCAGTTAAGATTTTAGATTGTCCATCTCAGGCCTCAAGCTGCACTCAAGGTGAATCTATCCAATGGATCAATGGCAAGAAGAAAAGAACCAACAATTCCAGGTTACTAGGTGGTCAGTGGGTCCTCTCCATTATCATTCACAAATGACAAATTATTATCAAATGCAGGCCATCAGTTCATCCTTTTCCAACAAAAAAAATTAAGGTCAGGTTTACATTGTACAGATTCCAACAACCGGTTCGCCATTAATAAGCAACCGGATCAGGGTCCAAAATGCCACAAGGTTGTTAAAGGCACACTTCCGTCCCCTTACGTTTTGAACAAGACTAGCCCCATTTTGTGGGGTGGACTCTGAAGTGGGAGAAATGGAGTTGGGCTACTGAGTAGGGCTTGTAGTGGCATTGCTTGCTTTGACATTTACACTAACCTTCATACCACCAAGGCAATGTCCAGGAAAGTTCCAAAAAAATTCAAAAAGCCATCTGAGCCAAATTCGAATAATAGTCAGTCTTGAATCTAGGTTGTTCCTCACTAAAGAATTTCAATGCCAAAGATGTATGCCTCATTTGTGCATCATCCACTTATTTTTTCTGCAAGCTTTCTCAAATTAAAAAAGAAAATTAAGCAGATTTCCAATCACTGTGGCATTTTATCAAACACCTAATGCACATAGAGCTAACTAAAGGACCAACAAAGCCATTGATTAATACCAGCCATTGGAGCAGTGGGCTGACCAAAATAGATAAAAAAAAACCAGAAGAACACCATAACATTCCCTGCGTGGACACTTTCAACACACACTTTTTTTTTTGGAACCCTCCAAAACCTGTCGGAACACACAGATATTCCTAAATCCAAGCCATCCAAACCCCACATCAAACTCAGACTCCAGAGAGTGAGCGGGCAGGGAAAGAAACCAGGGGAAAAAATAAAACAAAGAAAGAAGAAAGAAAAGGCATACCTCGAAGAGACGGTCGCTGGAAGCTCGGGGCGGGAGAAGGGGCGCCGCCGGAGAGAGACTGCGTCGCCGGACAGAGGACAGGGTCGCTGGAGGGAGATCGTCGCAAGAGAGAGATCCGTGCCTCGCAGGGGAAAATGGGTTCCAGGGCAGGGCCAAATGGATAGAGAGAGGAAACCCAACGATGGGTGAAGGGAAAAGTCAGAGCTCCATCTCGCCGGAGACGATCGGCGTAGAATGGAGGGAGGGAGAGAGAGAGCGCCAGCGATGGAAATGGCAGAATAGAGAGAAAAAGAGGAGCAGGGCAAAATCAGGATCGTTTTTTTTATTTTGGCCTCAAGATGGAGAGAGGGGAAATGAAATCCTTTTGGGCAGGGTCCACACATGAGTCACTTGACTACAGATTTCAGTCGGTTCCAGCGATCGCCTTTCCCACGTGGTGAGCGGACCTTCTCCTCAGCTTTAGCTGAGGAGAGGGGCTCCCTTTAAAAATATATATATATTTTTCAAAAAAAAAATCTTAAAAAAAATAAATTAAAAAAATAGAAATTAAAAAAAATTAAAAAAAATCTTCAAAAATAAATCTTTTAAAAAAAAACTTCCGTCATTTTTTAGTTCAGATTGGAGGAATTTTGGTCTCTTCCTTTCTGAGCACTGGCGCTCGTGGAAAACGTTAGGCCCGTGTTCAGATTGGAATGCCTTTTGCTCTCTTTGATGAACCCGATCTTGGCCTTTCAAAAAAAAAACTCGTCATTTTTGGATTCAGATCTGAGAAATTATGGTTCATTTCCTTCTGAGTACTGGCGCTCGCGGAAATCGCTGAGACCGTATTTGCATCGGAATACCATCTGCTCTCTTTGATGAATCCAATCTTGACCTTTCAAAACAGAGAATCTCATCTCATGGATGCGGTCTCCAAACATTTGTTTCTAGCGGTACAAGTACGCCCTTTCAGGGTCTACTGTATTCGCGACCGGCACATTTGTAACTCCAACCTTATATTCTTCTTACATCGAGCAAGCTCTGCTTCTCGATAAGTCGAATTTAGGTTCACAACTGCTTCTAGCAGTCACTGGGACGCTCATTCTGGGCTTACCATACCTGCGATCAGAATAATTGTACCCTCTATGGCCTTTTGCTTTCTTCGTATTGCTTGGGTCATCTCTCTCGAGCAATTTAAAAAGACAAAACCATAGAACTTCCCATTTATGATCATTATATTCTTGTGATTACTAATGGATGTGGTCTCGTTTCAGAATTTTTTTTTTCGAAAACTAACAATGGCAGCATCGCTTACCATTACTTTTGATGAGAACAAGCACCAGCTCATGCTTCAACAGAAGCAAACCACGCGCACCTACAAGCTCATGCTTCAACAGAAGCAAACTACGTGCACCTACAAGCGCCCCATCAGCTGCCGAAGCATCAACTCCCTCTGCAACTCTCTGAACTCTGGGTCGACCTCGACTCCCCGGACTATCGTCTTTGGGAAGCTGGGTGTATTCCCACTTCTCGAAGAACAAACTGCTCCTTCCAAGAAGCAGAAGCTCGCCTCTCAACGTGTCACTGCCGTGACACCAAAGGCGAGCACCAAAAGGCCCGAACCCCGTGGCACCCCCACGAAGCCTCGACCCACAAAAGACCAGGTCTATCCCAAGACTTGATCCCCAAGACCTTCACCAAAACAAAGAAGGTCCCAAACATCCACCAAGCTAGCATACCTGGCCCCACTCAAGGAGAACCAGTTCTACCCTCTTGCCTACATGAAAGAGGAGAGACCCATCTCCAACCTGACTCCCAAGTCAACCCAGCATGAGCCAGCTTGTTCTTAGAAGGCCAAAATCAAGTCATGCATCACTAGGCCTCTACAAGCACCTGCTAAGGCCTACAAACCTGCACTTCGACCCTTTATCTCTACAGGGGCCGAACTCGAAAAATTCAAAGCTTCGCCGCAGCAGGCGAAGGACCGGGTTCGCATCCTGTCCTTGCCCAGCTACAAAGAAGACAGGCTCGGCTGCTGCGCCCGAGGGAGCACATCCTTCATTGTCAAAGCCCAGCTAGAGCTGACTGAAGATCCGCGTGAATGATGATAATAAAATTCCTTCACGATCAGAACATATTTTCGCGGAAGCTAATCATGGCGTTGCGACCCGGAGTCCGTGGCCATCGGATTCCGTGTCGCACTCAACCAATATCATAAAGCCATCAAATGAGCAGACTGGCACAAATTGTAAATCATAGAACACTGAGCTGGTAGTAACAGGACTATTTAATTTCCCACATATTCAAATTACAATTAATAAATATTTTAATTACAAACCCAAGAAAAAGGCTAACAAAGCCATACAAAAATATCCAACTAAACAGAATTACTACCCCCAATATTTAGATACGAACTCCGATGCCAAACTTGACATCTAGATGATATCAATGGGCAGCCTCTCGCGTCAGACCGGCGGCTCCACCGCCTCCTTCGATCAAACACCTAAAAACAGAATGAAAGGAAACTGGCACCGAACAAATAGGGTCAGACACGACAGTCTGGCAAGCAAATAAACAAGTAATATGTAACATGGGCATTTATAAAACCTTATGGAATCATTGTAAATCCATTTAAAGAGTCTAAACAATAATAGCAATAAATCATGATAAAACGATCGAAAGACCGAACATAAATATCAAGGCAAATAAACGAACAGTCTCTGGAGTATAAATATCTCGAAAAGGTAATAGCCTACGTAAAACATTTAAAAATCGAAAATACATTTAAAATCCTGAATAGTAGAGACAATACGATAAAAGATCGATTTCATAAACATTAACAAATTCAAAGAATATAATGAGTATAAACAAACAAGAATCATAAAACAAATTAATAAACAGATAAAACATTGGCAACCACACATAGCTATATTCTCCTATTACCGAAGTAATAAGAGCAGACAGAACCGTAGCCACTACACGTGGGACCGGAAATAAAATCAGAACCGTAGCTACTACACATGGGACCGGCAGATAAAAACCATTGCCATGGTCGGTACAGATAGAATCCAAACTGCAGCTGGCAGACAAATTAAAGATCCCAAGCCGGGTGTCAGCCCGACAAGGTGACCTAAGCCTAGTGGTGCCTTTAGTTTTCAAAACTCGAACCGATACAAATCAAACCATAATAATCCCTTTGGCTCATGGGCTCACACTACAAAGCTCTGGCCCCAGCTTGCCTCGAGGTTTTTATTTTTGAAATAATAGTCTCTTTGGCTCATGAGCTCGCACTACAGAGCTCTAGCCCCGTCTTGCCTTGAGGTTTTATTTTCAAAGTACTAATCTTATCGATGAAATCCCGAATGTGATGAACCACTCCAATCTCCTTCCAAATTGATTCAGAGAAAACATACGAATTTCCATGGTAAACCACTCAAATACACATCAAAGCAATTTGTATAAAATCATACGATCAGTCCTTTCGAACATAGAAAACCACATGATTTTATAACAAATCACCGATGTTGTTCAAATTAGTTCACCGAAGAATACAAATACATTCTCTGACTTGAAATGGAATGGAATAGTGTAGAATGACTTAATGACTTACCAAGGAACCATCTCAATACACATTTAACCTTTTAAACATTGATTAATAAGAGAATATGTTTGATGCCAATGAAAATCCACAACATTTAAATGATAAAGTGCGCATTGAGACTCGAAGGATTCCCGGGTAATTTCACATATGCTCATTCTCTCATTGTTCTCATTCCCATTTCACAATTCTAAGTATCACAATTTACTCAAATCTTCTCCTCATTTATCACTCGAATTTGCACATTTCATAATGTTACAATTCTCTTCATTTGTTCGAGAGTTTCCAAGCCATAGGAGGGATCAAATAGGCCTAGAATTCAATGAGGAAAGGAGGTTTAAAAGGGTCTTAAACAGGTCTACAAATGTCCCATAAACAGCCCCCAAAACAGGCTACAAACGAACCCGGGGCTGGGCCCAGGTCCGCTCGATCGACCCAGGGCTCGATCGAGCGGACCCCTCCCAGAACCTGGGCCGCTCGAGCGGCCCATGGGGTCGCTCGAGTGGACCCAGTTCTGTCTGGGTCCAATTGAACTGCAGATTTTTGCACACTTTTTTTTTTTCTTTCTTCCCTCCTTCTTTACAATAATTCTTCAATGAATTAGGTCCTCTATGAACATATATAACTCCATCAAATCATCAAATCACCATCCATAATCAATCCAATAAAACAAACACAATACTTGTAAAATCAAAGATTTCCTCCTTTGTTTTGAACACAAACACTTAACATGAAGAAAGCTAACTTTCAAGATGACCAAAGTGAGGACAACTTCCAATTCATTGTAAAACAATATCATAAGTGAAATCACATACAACATTGCTCCATTCATCCAAAAGAAAACTATGAAACATAAGAAGATTAGAACATAGCATGAAACATCATGATATGAAACAAAATAAATGAAATCATCATATTAATTAGAAATCCACTTGCCTCAAGCCAAGATGAAAGCTAAGATGCTCTTCAAACAATGCTCTAGGGTCTCAAGCTCCCAATCTACAAAAACCCCCAAAAGTTTCCCAAGAAACCCCTAAAAATCAATCTTTTGCAAATCTCCAAGGAAAACTCTTGCATGAGGGATGAAAACACTCTAAATGATGAGAAAAACAAAGATCTCAAGTTTAGAAAGCCATTGCTAACCTTGAAAAGCTCAAACAAAGAAGAGAAGCTTGAAAGGAAGCCTTGCCCTAGCTCAAATCCTTTGAAAAAGGGTTCTTTGGAAAGCTTAAATGGAGAAGAAGAAGATGGGAAGATCATTCCCTCACTTAGCACTCAAGATGAGGGGTTTGCAAGAGGAGAGAGAAAGTGCTGGGAGAAAATGCCCTAGACAGCCCCCATGTTACAGGAAAATGAAAATGGGAAGAAGAGGAAACCACTGTGGTTTTATAAAGGGTAAGTGCGTTGGGCCCCATGGGCCCAAAATCTTACAAAGGCCAAAACTAACACTTGTGGGTCCCGAATGAGATCGACAAAGAAGACAAATTCGATCAACGAAATTTTTACTTTCCAAAAAGTATATTTTCCCCAATTTCTGAAATTTTCAAAATTTATGGACAGATTTAGTGAAAATGTCATTTTTCCCCATTTTTCTCAAAAATTCGCATCAAATCAAAATGGTCAAAACATGAAAGTTGTTAAACTCAATAAAATGAGTCAAAAGGAGCAAAATTTGTAATTTTTCAAAAATAAGAATAATTCCTCACAAAAATACATTTTACAAAGACCGGGTCAAACTAAAGTCAACGGTCTTCAAAATCTCCAAGGCTATGGGAAAATCCAGTCAAACTCAAAAACAAAGTCAAACTAACTCAAATCTCGCTTAAAAAGCTAAACCACAATTAAAACAATACTAAACAGAGGGATTGGGGGTCGGGGTCTTACAAAGGCCAGCAGAGGATTGAAACTCTGATAGAAAACCTTCTCCTCGCGTTTCAAAATCAGGCGAACAATGAACCTCCTCCGAATCATCAAGATGATGAGGTAAATGGAGAAGAAAATGAGTCACGTGCCCTTACCAAAAAGGACGCAGACAGTATCCTCGCCAAAACAAAAGAAGAGAATATACTCAAGGAGCATGGGATCAAGCCACCATATCCCTTATGGATAGACTCGGTCCCGTTCCCTACAAAATTCAAGCATCCTACTCTCCAAACATATACAGGGAAAGGATCAGCCAGACAACAAGTCATCCACTTCAAGATCTTGATGGGAGTTATCGCGGATCAAGATGCACTCAAGATCCGCCTCTTTGCAAGTACCCTAAAAGGTACGGCCTTCGATTGGTACTCCACTTTCCCGGAGGACTCCATCCAAAATTGGACCATGCTAGAGGCACGCTTCCTGACTCACTTCAAAGGTGATGATCATCCCGCTACTATGGCTCAGCTGTGCAGCCTAAAACCGGGGGAGAATGAGTCAACATATGACTTCATTCACAAGTGGAAAACAATGGCGTACAAATGCTCTTATGTACTGCCACAAGCGTCGCTAGTCGACATCTGCCGAAACAATATGAGAGCTAGAATCTGCTCCATGATCATCGGCAACAAATCAAAGAACCTGGGAGAACTCCTAGAAGCTTCCATAGAAGCTAAAACGGTGATTAAAGATCTCAATAGTCAGAAATCATTAAGAAAAGAGCCAACCACCATTGCATCCTCTAAACCAAAGAGAAAAGAGGTCCTCAATGTGCAGACCAAGTCAGCTCCTCAACCACCAAAGAAAACTGAAAACAAGGCTGCTGGTAAGAGACCTGAACTCTCAGATGCCTTCAAAGAGCGAGTAGAAAAGAAATACCCGTTCGATGAAGATGTTGATGAAATCTTCGGGGCTCTCGTGGCAAACGGCAAGCTCACCTTGCCTGAACCCAAAAGACCGGTGATGTTGGCAAAACCAACGATCCTCGGTACTGTCCATACCGCCAGATGATCTCGCATCCTCTCAATCAATGCTTTGTTGTGAGGGAGAAAATAAACGAGATGTGGAAAAACGGAGTCATCACCTTTGACAAAAACTATGGGTCTACCTCCATCAACATGGTGTCATGTGGACAAATACCAAAATCACCAAAGAAGAAGATTACTACTTCCTTCAAGGTGATAAACACAATCCAAGCGTCCGAGGAACTAGTTCCTTACCTGACACCAGACGGACAACCCATATGGGTACATCCCGATCTCCTAGAAGATGAACATTGGGAGGTCCTGAAAACAAAACCTACAGCTCAACAGCGAAGGCAGGCTAGGAAACATCTCCTCAAGCACAAACGGCAAGAGAAGACCCAGCCAAAACAAGAAGTCCAAGAAAAGGCAGAGGCTTCCTCTACCGCTTCATTGGAGGCAACAAAAATGTCCCTTCCAGAGACTTCAAAGGGGGTAAGAAAATTCACTCTCAGTGATATCATGCCACCTCAATTCAAAGAAACCACACAGGGGGCATCATACTCTTGCAATTCGGTAGTTGGATTCTCCATTGATGGATACGAGTCCAGCGACACCGATGATGGATTCGAATCCAACTACACTGATGAGGGGGAGGAATCCCTTGAAACAGGAGAATATCTCTTCGATGAAGAATGGGTTCCTGAGACTCATCTTATGCCAGTAATCTGGTATAACCCCCTACAGCCACAAGGATCCTGGTATGATGATGAAGAAGACCAAGAGGCTGTACAAGAAAATGTTGTTGAACCAGCACCCCTCATTGCTCCAGTGGAAATCAACCATGTTGAGCAACAAAGAGTTGATGAAGAAGAAGAGTTGGCTCCCATGCCGGATCTTGAAGAATATGCAAGGATCTTGCAGGTCTCGCTCTAGAACAAGAGCAAGACCGCGTCAACGAGCTTCCTCGCAATCTAGAGCCTGAAGTCCATGAAGACCATCAGGTACATCCTCCCTTAGCTCCTGAAAATGGAGAAAATTGTTGGATAGACGATCCTCTTACATCCGAGGATGAGTCTGACTCCGATCAGGCAACGTCTCCTATTAGAGCTTCCTGTAATGTGATAATTCGGGATTATAGCTCTTCCAAAGCATCGTCTGACGAGATCACTTACACTCCGGCGACTCCTAGCAATGTATCTTCTGGAGCCACCTCATCTCACGTGACTTTCACTGAGACGACACCCTCTCAGGTTTCTTCTCCTGAGACTGTGACTTTAAAGTTCACACCCTTCCTGACTGAAGAATCCCCAGCTATTGATGCATGGAACGA